>CM076574.1:1174975345-1175528110 GCA_034641835.2 Pinus albicaulis | reverse complement strand
AACTTAGAGAAGTATTTTGCGCCATGTAGCTCATCTAGCATTTCATCGATAAAGGGAATTGGAAACTTATTTTTAATTGTTATCTCATTTAATCCTCAGTAGTCAACGCATAGATGGAATGATCCATCCTTATTTCTTACCAATATAACTGGGGCGGCATACAGAATCTTTCTTTTTGAGATGACCCCACATTTTAAAAGGTCTTGGATTATCTTCTCAATTTCAGTCTTTTGGTGATGCGGGTAGCGATAAGGCTTGATGTTAACAGGGTCTGATCCTATCTTGACTTCTATTGTATGTTCGATTTCCCTATTAGGAGGCATTTTCATTGGTAAGTCTTGGAATACTTTTTTGTGTTTCTGAACTAGTCCTTGTACTTCTGGTGACTCTTCGTAGTTCCTTTTTGTAGATAACATTTCTAACTGATGACATTGTACTATATAGGCTGGCGCTCCTTTTCGAATCATCTTCATCATCTGGGATGATGATACGATTTGATTTTCTGGTGCTTGGAATCCATATAACTTGTGCTTCTGCCCTTCCCACTTAAAGCTTATAAACTGCTTTTGATGGTTGGTAGAATAAGTACCTAAGGTTTGTAGCCATTGAATTCCTAAGACCACATCTACTCCTCCTAGTGGTACGACATAGAATGGAGATTCTAAACTAAATTCTTTAATCTGTAATTTGACCTTATGGCATTTCCCTACTTTCTCAATCTTCTTACCATCGACCACCATTACCTTCATATTAGGCATGGGAAAAGTAAATATGTTGAGTCTTTTAGCCATGGTTGAATCTAGAAAATTGTGGGTGCTGCCAGTGTCGACGAGAACCATTACGTTGTTTTTCTTAATATGTCCTCTTAATTTTAGTGTCTGAGGTTGTGATATACCTATTATGGCTGATAATGACACTTGCAGAATGATTTCATCATCTACTTCTAGAGAGAACTCTGGGGTGTCTTATATTCCTTCTACATCTGAATCGTCATTGTTAGAGTCATTAGTTGCTTCACAATTATATATATATTTTTCTTTTCCATTCGCACATTTGTGCTTAGGGTCCCACTTTTCGCCACAACGTTTGCACTTGCCCTCTCTCATCCTTTGTATTTCCATATTAGATTTGTCTCCTTCATGAAGGCATGGTGGAACATATTTTATGTTATCTACATTTGTAAATTGAGGAAACCTTCGTCTCGAATATACTCTTTACGGTGGAACCTGCGATACCAATGGAGTATAAAAACTCTGGTAAAACTTGATAAATATATATTATTAATGATGAAAGATGAGATGATTACAATGAGGGATCGCCTAGGCTTTAAATATAGCCTCACGGTGTCCCTTGGTGAAGAGGCATGATCTTTGACCATGCCCTTTCACTTAATTAAACCTAAGACAACTACATTTAAATAATAATTAATAAATTATACATAACACAAGTCAGGTACGTACAACACATCTTGCAAATGGAGGACTTGACCTTGATTTAAATGAAGGGTCGCAGTCCTTGTCCCTTTCACGGGATAGGTGGCATTGTCTCCAACGATAATATCCAAATTAGTATCCTTTTCAATCAAATCAGAGAGGGCCTCTTTATATCCAGTGAAGTGCCTTGAGGCACCACTATCAATCAACCGTTATCCAGGGTTTTGGGAGGAGATGCAACAGAGAGAGCAGATATAAGATATATTCATTTCTCTTATTATCAACAACATTGGATTCATCATACCTGGAATTTATTGACCTCTTGAAAGATTGACCATTTCCATTTCTATTTCGATCAGAGGGAGCCTTCCTCTTTCCTTTGAACATGTTGTTCCTTTGATCATTCTCCCTAAAGTTGTTGTTGTTGTTGTAGTCATCATCTTGGGGAGAGTCACTTTCAATGGGGCACTCTCTTGTATAGTGACCAAACTTGTTACAATTGTAACATCTTCTCTTTCTTCCTTTGGGACCCGCTCTTCCATGATTTTGATTTCTCGAACCAGCGTTATTCCTCGTCTTTGCATGAGCGGTGAAGGCAGTAGGGTCACTTCCATTCCCATTTGAGGGATGGTCTCTCTCCATCATCCTTGTCTCCTCTTGAGTGCATCTCGTCAATAATTCATCAAAATCAGGAATTATATTATTATTGAAAATAGTAGTATTAAATAAATACCATGGTCAGGGAAGTCCTCCAAGAGCAATGAGAGTGAGCTCTCGGTCAACTATAGCCTCTCCAATAGCTAAGAGATCATTCTTGATTTCGGTGATCCTCATGAAGTAGGATTGGATGGACTCTGCCTTGTCCATCTTGATGTTCTTCAACTTGTTCTTTAAAAAGAGAAGTTGATTAGCATTGCTTGCCCTAAACATGCTAACCAACTTATCATACGTCTCATTGAATGTGCCCAGCTCGGAGATATAAGCAACCAAGTGCTTATGAATAGAATCCCTGATGATCTTCTTTGCCTTGTTTTCCCCTTTCTTGTAATTTGTTTTAGTGGTAGCCGGTGCATTTGATGGAGGCTCAGTGATCTTTCCCTGCACATAATCCATAACATCTTGATCCTCCAATGTCAGATCCAAGGACATTTTCCAAGCATGATAATCAGACTTATCATTCAGCTTGTCATCAAATTTGAAAAATGAGGAAGTCATTGTCCCTGGTCCTTGTCTTTTCAACTTCGGTGATTACTTTTCTCACTCTTGCTTGGGCTTTGTCTTCACCTTAGCTCTGATACCATGTTAATTTTAGTTATCCATGGTATGTTCTATGCTTAGAGCAATTTACTTCAATCTTTCTTATTAGCCCAATTCAATTTCAGATATGCAATCACATAACCATTGAAAGTAAACGCTGATAGAACATAAAATAAATCGACAGAAGACAAGCCAAGACAAGAGACACAAGAATTCCTATAATTCTTCTTATTCAGCAGAGAGAAAGAAAATGTATTTTACAGCAGTCAACAAGTTGCCTAGCCAACAAAGACTTCACTGGTCAAACCAGCAATTCAACCTCCAATCAAGCTCGGTCAAACTTGGTCAAATTCGGCCTTCAGTCAAAGTCAAACACAACCCAAAACAGTCCACAAAACTGGTCAATGCAGAAGTCAAACTTCGCTGTCAAAACAGCAGTCAATGTTGTGGTCAGCTGCAGTCAAAGTCAACGTTATGCCTTGATTTTTGTGCCTCCAGCTGTGGCCTCTTCAAATCGGATTTCTGAGCTCAAAAACGTAGTCAAATGATGAGAGTTGACCCAAAGTCGATGCTGGTCAACGCTGTCCAGAAAAGCCCTAAACCAGTCCGAAAACTGCAGCTTCCTGCTTCACACATGTGGAGGAGAGAGAAGCCTCTAAGGCTGTACGAAGATGGGAGAGAGATGTGTGAGATGAATGAATGATGAAATGAGCATCAAGTCTCTCTTTTTTATATCCATGACTATGGGTGTGTGACACAACTTTTGGGGCTTGTGAGCCTACAATACAATTTTGGCCGACCTTAACAAATTGCACATGTGTGGAAAAATAAATTCAAAATACGACTTCTGCTCATCCAAACAAGATGATCTTTAGATCAAAATCTTGCACCTCTCCGAAAGAGGAATCCAACAAAAATATCATCTCCATCATATGAGCAGTGCAACATGGAGTTTGGCCCTAGTTGCCAAATTTAACACTTGTCTTTCTCCTATTGGATCATTGATGAATATGTCACAATTGTATTTGTATGCATAATGTTACTTTGTATCTTTATAAAACTTACATCTAGATGAAGATCTATGTTTGAATCAGTGAATTTGTATGAATTTGTGTAATAAATATCTAATTATATATAGTCAACGTTGTTGTCGATTTGCAATCAAAGTCAACGTTTGACCTTGATTCATGTGCCTCCAACTACGGCCTCTCTACATCGGACTTTCTGCCTCAAGAACGCAGTCAAATGATGAAGGTTGACCCAAAGTCAACGTTGGTCAACGCTACCAGAAAAAAGCCCTAAAACCAGTTCGCAAATTTCAGCTTCCAGATTCACATGTGTGGAGGAGAGAGAAGACTCTAAGGCTGTACGAACCAATCAAATGAGAGAGAGATGTGTGAGATGAATGAATGATGAACTGAGCATCATGTCTCTCCTTTTTATATCCATGACTGTGGGTGTGTGACACAACTTTTGGGGCTTGTGAACCTACATTACAATTCAGGCCGACCTTGACAAATTGCACGTGTGGAAAAATAGATTCAAAATACAACTTCTGCTCATTCAAACAAGATGATCTTTAGATCAACATTGCACCTCTCTGAAAGAGGAATCCAACAAAAATATCTCCATCATATGAGCAGTGAAACATGGAGTTTGGCCCTAGTTGCCAAATTTAACACTTGTCTCCCTCCTATTGGATCACTGATAAATATGTCACAATTGTATTTGTATTTATAATGTTACTTTGTATCTTTGTAAAACTTATATCTAGATGAAGATCTATGTTTAACGATGAATTTCTATGAATTTGTGTAATAAATATCTAATTTTTAATACATATAAAATAATATATGACGTGTCCAGACATGTCCTATTCCGAGGGGTCACCGTGTATGTGTCTAACACTCAAATCCTCGTGTCCTTCGTGTCCCGTGTCCCCGTGTAAACGGAATTAGGATCAATCATGCAGTAGATGGAAGTATTGACAAGTATAATGCAAGATTTCTAGCTAGGGGCTTCTCTCAACAAGAAGGCAGCAAGATATACAACTATTCGTTCATTGGTCTCTTTGGCAGCATCAATGTGATGGAACATCCACCAAATGGATGTCAAGACTGCATTCCTGAATGGCACATTTGATGAGGAAGTCTATATAGAACAACCCTTGGGATTTGAAGTTAAAGAAAGAAAGGCATATGTCTGCATATTGAAGAAGGCAATATATGGCCTCAAGCAAGCACCAAGGGCATGGTATGCTAGGATGGATGCATACCTACAAAGATTAGGCTTCACAAAGAGTTTTGTTGATCCAAACCTTTATATTAAGGTTGTGAAGGGAGAACCGGCAATCATTCTTCTGTATGTAGATGATCTTCTCTTGAAAGATGTCGAAGGTCAAATTGAAGAATGCAAGAATCAACTAGCAGCAGAATTTGACATGAAGGATTTAGGGCTAATGCACTACTATTTGGGACTGGAAGTCTGGCAAGGACCTGATGAGATCTATCTAGGTCAATGAAAGTATGTGATCAAGATGTTGAAAAGGTTTGACATGATGGATTGCAAACCAATGACAACCCCAATGATCACAAACTTGAAAAGACTAAGGAGTTCTAAATCGAGCCCTGTGGATCCTTCCAAGTATAGACCACTGATTGGCTCACTGGTGTACTTGGTGAATACTCGACCAGACAGATGTTTTGCAGTAAATGTTCTCAGTCAATTCCAGGTGGAGCCAAAGCATAATCATTGGATAGCAACAAAACATATACTGAGATATCTGCAAGGAACCATCCACTACTGCCTGAAATATGATAGGAGGAATGATGTCCACTTTATGGGATATACAAATTCTGACTAGGGAGGCGATGAGCAGGATGGAAGGAGCACTACAGGAGGATGTTTCAGTTTGGGATCCTCCATGATCTCATGTATGAGAAAAAAGCAAGATATAGTTGCTTTAAGTAGTGTTGAGGTTGAGTATATTGCAACCTGTGAAGTAAGCAGAGAAGTTGTCTGGTTAAGGAAATTGTTATCAGACCTATTTGAAAGGATCAATGAACCCTACAGTGATACATTGTGATAACACCAGATGTATTCGATTGTCTGAAGACCCAGTGTTTCGTGGAAAGACAAAGCATATCAACAAGTATCACTACATTCGGAAGCTAGTACAAGATGGTGTATTGCAACTACAATATATCTCCATTGATGAACAAGGTAGCTGACATATTGACAAAATCTCTTCCTAATAAGGAGCTTGTGTATTTGACAGACAAGCTTGGTTTGGTTGATGTATCCTCCCTAGTTGAGAGGGAGAGATAGGCACATCATTCTTGTCTTCACTTGGGAGGACAGAATGGAGGATTGGGTAAACATCTGGCATCTGATACTCTTTGAGAATGAGGTAGGGCATCCAAGATAAGAGTAGTCGTCAATCGATATTCTTTTAGGACTAGGTATCCAAGATAAGAATAGTCCAAAGAAGGTCATACTCTGTGAACACCGGGTGGAGTATGTACCTTGAGAGACAATCATGGAGTCTATAAATCATTGGTCTCACCAGCATTGTGCTATGATCTTGTGGAGAGATAGAGTTATTAGTCAAGGCCTTGCTATATGACAATGTTGGTTGATATGATGCTAAACAAATGAGTTACCAATCCGACTCTTCTTATGAGATCTCTTCAGATTGAGAATGTCCATGTACCATTTATGAATACCTCCCTAGATAAGAGGGAGCGTTGAAAAATGTGTAACTAGGTTTGGTCTTCATAAATATGAAATGTACTTTTGATTCTTGTAAATTGTAAAGTACAAGAAATTTTTTTTTTTTTGGAGCATGGGTTTCCGCTCAAGATCTTTTATGTTATAGGTCAAGCAACCATTGAGTTCTTCTAAGGTTTGTCCTAGGTCAAGAAGTCAAAAGAGTCATTGTCATAAGTTGAAGACCCCTTTGGGCACATTGTAACTTGTAAAGAAAATTATTTTTGTCTTAAAAAAGGAAAAATACACTCCAAGACCAAGTCGGCTTGGCAGCTGGCAAGTCGGCCTAAAAAGAGGAGCCACGTCCACCTTGAAGAGCCCTATATAAAGGAGGAAACTCGACCTCCTTGTAGCACATTAATCACTCACTCGCGAAGGAGGAAGAAGAAGGCAACGAAGAAGGAAGAGGACGAAGGAGACTTTGATTTGGGTTATTTCTCTCTCTCACATGCAAAGGAGGACTAGGGTTTCTGCAGCAGATCTAGGGTTTTCATCTACAAGTTCGATCTTGGAGAAAATAAGGCAAGAAGGTCAAGCAAAAGTCACCAAAGGTCATCCTCAAGACCCAAAAGTTAGAGAAAGCCAAGCGAAGTTCTAAGGAAGCCTTGGAAGCTATGAAACCAGATTCGTCCTCCACCCTCCACGTGTCCCGAATCGGTCGAATCAGACACGATTTGTACTGATTCGTGTCCATTTGATCGAATCTGATCGTGTCCGTACAGGACACGTCGTGTCCCGATCGTGTCATGTACGAACACGATCGATTCCCAATTTGCCGGACTTGCTTGGCAAGGAAAAACATCCAACGTTATAAAAATAAGCGATTTTTCTTCATATTATATATTTGTTGTTTCATTTCTAGGTTCAAAACATAGTGGGTGAGTAAATAGGCTTATCTCTGTAATGTATTGCATTAATTCCATCAACTCAAATTTCTGAACCGAATCTCATTTCGTTAAGTTCAGATCTGACGGGGAGCTGCTCAAGATCTGTAGGGCCAAATTGGCCTCTTCGGCAACTTCCATGGACACAAATCCGTTGACCATCTACTGTGTGGGGCAAGAAATTCCTTCATCCCTATAGGACCTGCTGTGGGAGAAATCAAAGCTTTAAATATATTACAATTGAGGCAAAGCCTTAAATATCTAGTAGATTAGTTGCCCCTGATCCTATAAAAACATGGCACTACAAGCCCACCTAATAGCCACCAATGTTGGTTATAACAACCCACTAAATGTGAATCATGAATGAAGAAAGGGCCATTAGGACCACAACTTCATCATGAATACAGGTAGACAACCTATGTATTGTCTAACACTATCATATAGGTCATTTCCTTTATCGAGGTCAATCAATGTTTATATATTATTCAAGAAATATCCTTTGCAGACAATAAAGTTTCGTTTTCAATTATACATAATGAGCCATCATCCATGTCCTACAAAATATCATTGAATGACCTCCCAAGAACAAAATTTTAAGCTTAAATGGGATCTGATTGGTAAAATCATGTATGATTGAGAAAACTACAGTAGTTTGTCTTTCTCCTATTGGATAATTGATGAATATGTCTATTACTTTGTATGATTGTATGATGTATCTTTGTAAAACTTACATCTAGATGAAGATCTATGTTTGAATCAATGAATTTGTATGAATTTGTGTAAGAAATATCTAATTTTTAATATATATAACGTGTTCGTATGTGTCCTATTCCGGGGGATCACCGTGTCCATGTCCGACACTCGAATCCGCGAGTCCATCATGTCCAATGTCCCTGTGTCAGGTGAATTAGCTTGGAAGGCTAAACGAGACTCACACGTGTGGCAGTAGCAACTGCAGGAGGGCCAAAAAATTCAGGTTTCCAGTGGCGGCCGAAATTATGCAGCAAAAGGTCAAAGTTGTGCTATTGGAAGAGATTTGACTAGGTTTGACTAAATTAAGCATAGCACATCATCCAAAGAGTTTGGTCTTGGTCTTAGACAGTATTGGTCTCAGTTTGAAGGTCTTGGAATTCGTCAATTGAAGAATCTATAAGGAAGAGGAGGGATTTGCGGGTTTTCCTCTTAAGTGGAAAGGTTTTGCCCCTGTCTTGCAGCCTAAATTTTGTGTTCTTGTTCTTCTTGTTTTGGTAGTTGTTTGATGATATACAAACAAAATAATAAGTAAAAAGACATCACAAGCAGTCATCAAGTAAAGAGAAATCGCTCTAATCATTGCCCTATAGATTTCTCAACAGAGACAAGCACACCATTGAGCAGCAAGGCAAGAAGTGGGAAGAGCAGAACTCTAAGGGAGTCCTTAGAGCGAGAGCAGATTAAAGCTCCCAAGAAGGAGCCTCAGCTAGTATCATAGTTTAAGTCTCGGCTAGTTGGCAAGTGGGTCCACCAACAAGATGATGAGGAGAAGAGACCAGTGCAAGTGGAGGCATCCACTCAGTCAGTGACTCCTAGTATAGGGAGAGTTCGAACCAAGTGGGCAGAGGAGTTGTTTGAGAACATTAGGAGAGAGTTGGACATCCCAATACCACCTTCAAACCACTTGTTTTAAAAAACGGTAAGGTCGACTCTCATTTGGTCGGCGGGCAAGCCAACCCCACTAGCGGGCGGCTATTGGGGGTGGTCGGCTCGATTGAGTGCGAGTTGAATTGATCGAGCCACTACGCACGCGGGTGAGGTTGGTGGCCGATCGAACCTAAAGGTTGAGGTCCAAAATTCGACGAATTTCAAAAAAATTATGAAAGTTCGTTAAGGTTCGAAGAGGTTCGGCTTTATCTTAGTTCTCTTTGCGTTGACGTTTGGTAATAACAAATGGTTTGGTAAGGATCGAGGCAAATGACTGCCGTCTCTTGCGGGGATGGTGATTTTTTTATCTCTGCGTTTGAGAATCTCAGATACACATGGATGATGACCGGATCAAATGATTCCATTCCCATCCTAGCAGCAACGACAACACCGACAATTGTGTGCATTTCATTGCGGAAACATCTCGACCCTGTGCAGATAAGTCAATAACGCACGCTTCAGAAAGTGGTTTTGGATTCTTCCCGTCAATTCTCACATAAACACCTTTTCTTCTAAGTCCCAATTTGGTAGACTGCATTGAAATGTTAAAATGATAGATAGGGTGAAATTTATATGTAATAATGTTATGAAAGGTTCGATTCTTAACATATTTTAATTATAAAATTACTATTTGCAAAGATAAGTTAACATAATTTAAAAATAATATATATTTACAATAATTATTTTTTATATATTTTAAATTGTTTATCATGAAAAAAATTAGGGTATTGTATTTCAAATTTTATTATTATAAATATTATAAATTAATATAATTTATATTTATGAGAAATTATGAATTTATTAATATAATATATATTTAAGGAAAATTATAAATTTATTAATATAATATATGATAAAAATTCTAAATATATATTAATTATAACGAATATAGTTAGTTGGTCATTCCTTTTTAAATTTATTTATTAATTTGTGTTTATATTATTTTTTATTTTTATTTTTAAATATATCATTCTAAAATATTATTTTCTTATTCAATATTAGCCGTTACATTCTAGCTATTAGAATTGATTGTCTCTACATGACGTTCTCTTTATTTACTATGATGCCAAAATCTGATTCTACATGGCAATGAACCACACTAGAAAGTTCAAAATGTGTTGACAAAGCACTTATGAACCATGATGTGATTTTTTACGGAAAGTTTTCTCACTATTTATATAATTTTAAATATTTTTAAAATTTTATATATATATATATATATATAAACGAACCTAATGGCGAACCTCATAAAAAAATTCGAACTTGAATCGAACTTAATCGTAGTCGAACGCGAAATCGAACCCGAACCATGTGACATAGCTCACAGTCAGTAGCGTACCCCACAAACCGTCCAAAATGGACCCCAAACCAGATTTTAATTCGTTTTTGGGGTTTTAGTATGCCCTCTAATCCCCTCCCAAGCCTATAAAAGCTACCCAACCCCTCTTAATTCCTCACAACTATCTCATTGCATTCGTGTAAGCATTTGTAAGGAATTTGTGAAGAGTTGTGGAGTTGGTTTTTGGAGTAACATTGAAGAGTCTCTTGGGCAATCTTTGAAGCTGCAGAGAGGAGCTTCTTGGGCAGTTATTGGAGCAACATTGAGGAGTTGGTTTGTTGGAGCAGCATTGAGGAGGCCAGAGCCTAGAGGTTTTTTTTCACTTCTAAAATCTACCTTTGCTTGTTTTTTCTTTTGCAAAACTAGAAATTGAAAACATAAATTTTTGTGAAAGAAATGAACATAGAATGAGTACTTTTTTTGTTTTCATTTTCAGATTTAAACCTTTCATTTCCAAGTCCAAATATTAGTCCAAAATGGCTCCTAGAATGAAAGACACTACTTGGGCATAAGCTGAGATGATTAATGATCAAATGCATTGCAAATTTTGTAAAGGAAAAATTTAGGGGGGTGGAGGGTGCATTCATAGGCTGAAACTACACTTGGCTAGTCTTAGAGGCCAAATTACTCCATGTGAAGCACCAACAGAAGAAATTGGAGAAATTAGGAAGGAGTTGAGAGATCAATTTTAGAAGTTTGAGGAAAACAAAGCTAGGCAAAAGGAAATAGAGGTTGAAATTGGGAGGAAGAGGAATATAAAACACATGATGGTTGCCAACCCCAATTTTGATTATGAGAGCTCTTCATCTATCCCTTGCACTGATGCATCAAACCCCTTTCGCTATGTTCCTCCCTCTTTGGAGTCTATTCAAGAAAAGGGTAAGGGTACAATGAAAAATAAGGGTAATATCAAAAGTTATTTCACACCTTGTCCCTATGATAGTGCACATGGCCCTAAAGCTAATAGAGGTCAAATGCAGCCCACTTTAGATCAGCATTGGAAGAAAGAATTGAGAGAAACTGCTTGTGATTACATAGCTAGATGGTGGTATGATGCTGATATCCCCTTCGATGCTTCTCATTCACCATATTATGAACCTATGTTTGATGCCAATTTGCTGCTGGAAAGGACTTCAAAGGCCCTACTATGTGTGAGTTAAGGGGAATCTCTTTTGCAAAAATAGATTTTGTCCATTGATGAATATGTGAGAGATTTCAAAAACTCATGGGCAAAAACAAGATGTACCATCATGTCAGATGGATGGACTGATCAGAGAAACCATACCATCGTAAACTCTCATCTTTTGCCCACAAGGAACCATGTTTCTAAGATCAGTTGATGCATCTGATAGGGTGAAAAATTCACACTTGTTTGAACTTTTTGAGGTTGTTGAAGAGGTGGGGGTGGCTAATGTTGTTCAAATCATCACAGATAATGCCTCTAACTATGTTATTGCTAGTAAAATGTTAGAGGAAAAACATAAAACCAATTTTTGGGCCCCATGTGTTGCACATTGCATAGACCTCATGCTTGAGGATATTGGTAAAATAGATTGGATCAAGAACACTGTAGAGCATGCCAAAAGCATAACAAAATATATTTGCAATCACTCATAGATTTTGAACTTGGTGAGGAAACACACAAAGGGCAAGGATATTATTAGGCCTACCATCACTAAATTTGCAACACATTTTTTGACATTGCAATCTATGCTTTCCCAACATTGAAACTTGCAAAAGGTGTTTTCTAGTGATGAATGGAATGAATGTCAATGGTCTCGCAAACAGGATGGCAAAGATGTGAAAAAGAAAGTTAATGAAGAAATATATTGGAAAAAGGCAGCAGAGATTGTGAAGGTTGTTGAGCCAATGGTTAAGGTGTTGCAGTTGGTGGATGGGGAAAAATTGGTTATGGGCTTCATTTATGAAGCTATGGATCAAGCAAAGGAGAAAATAAAGGCAGCATACAAGGAAAGAGTGGCTAAGTATGGGCCCATTTGGGAAATCATTGATCAAAGATGGAACAATCGACTCCATCGCCCTATAAATGCAACTGGGTTTTTTTTAACCCAAGGTATCATTATAAAGCTCTAGAGGCAGAATCTTTGACTGGGGAGGTTAGAGATGGATTAATTGACTGCATTGATCGCATGATCCGCAAGCAGAGTGACTAGCTGCATATACACAAACAGATCACTTGCTTCAGCAGAGCCACAAGTACCTTTGGCAAGAACCTTGCAAGAACCTTGCAAGGATTGCAAGGGAAACAGATGGGCCAGGTAAACAACGAATTTCAATTTTCAAATTCATATTTTATTATTTTGTTAAATTGTTTACAATTTGAAAGTTGGATATAATTTGTTGAGCTAACTGGAACTCATTACACAACTATGTTTTTTGCAGCACAATGGTGGGAGGCATTTGGTAGCCATTGTCCTCAATTACAAAAGTTTGCAATCCGCATTTTGAGTCAAACTTGCAGTGCTTCTAGGTGTGAGCGCAATTGGTCTATCTTTGAGAGGATTCACACGAAGAAGAAAAATCGTTTGGAGCAAAAACGGATAAATGATCTAGTCTATGTCCAATACAACCTTCAACTAAGACGCAAACAATTATTCAACAAAAGACCTGATTCAGATCCCACTGTGTTGGATGATATTGATCCAACATCCGATTGGGTAGTGGAGAGTCACAGTAGAGTTTGAATCTGATGAGGATATTGGTCTTGACTTTGATGAACAGATAGAGGCTCAGCTAAATACAGATCCACTATTACCAAGCCCAACCCCAAGTCCTCTAGTTGTAGCTGCAGGCACTTCCTCTAGTCAGCCACGACGCAAGCGCATAGCTCATCTAGCTCAAGCTTAGCGTGCTAGTGCTACTACTTCTACAGTTCCAGTTGAAGATCTTAATGAGGAGGAGGAGCCATGGGTTACACCCTCTGATTCGGAGTTTGAGCCAAATGATCTTACCTTGTCTAGCAGTAGTGACTAGTGATGTTTTCTTGTAGAGGCCATTTAGAGCCTCCTTGGTTATGTGTTTTTGTTCTGATCTCTATATCATGTATGTATTGGACAGTGCACTGGGTGCCATTTTGATATAATGGATATATTCATGAACCTACTTTGATCATATGTTGTCTTTTGTCTATATTCTAATGCTTTGTGTTTGGAAACATGAATGAAAATCTTTAAAATTATTTTTTTTATAAAATAAATAAATATTTAATGTATTTTTTACAAAGACCGAGTCATTGAATTTGAACCAGCCGAGTTGATACCGAGTCCGAGTCAACCCTCGATCGGTTTGAAACCCGAGCCGGAGTTTTAAAACATTGCTTCAAAAAGAGTAAACAACCACTGAGATACACAGGTACATGGCACTTATGACTTAGGTGATAAACTCAAATCATAGGAGCATGGTTAGAAAGAAGTCTTCAAATCATATTTTGCAGCAAGAAGCAAGGAAGACTTCTAGTTCAAAGGGAGTAGTTGCAACAACAAACAACATGGTAGTGTTGGAGACAAATCCATGAGGAAGAGGTTCTTTCAGAAGCACCCTCCTCGCTAAGAGGGAGTGCTGAAAATGTAGTAATCAAAATCTGTTGGCTTGTGCCTTAGCCAGTGAAGACCTTGAGTTTTCCTTCTTCCCAGTATGAGTGTAAGCTCATGAGTTAGACTTCAGTTAGGATGAGTCATTTCCAGTCCCTGGAATCATCAAGTTAGCATGCATAGAGTTGGAACTTCAGTTAAGTGGTGTCTTCGTCAATTTGACTACAAAGCAAGGTGGTAGTTAGCATTTCAATTAAAGCGAGTTAACCTTTAGTCTTGATTAAGGGAAGGACGAGTTAAGAACTCCAGTGTTGATTGGAAAGAGAAAGGTTATCACTCTCAGTTAAGTCATCAATCAGAACTCCGAGTTCTAAATTAGAACTAGGCCTCCTTGCATGTTTGAATTGGTCCTATAAATAGGAGGACGAAGGCACAACAAATTCGTTGTTGTTTTGTGCACAAAGGTTTGTGTGACAAGATAGAGCTCACGAGTTTGTGAGAGAACCTTAATTGTGGAGAGCGCAGGAATTATGTCCTAAGAAATAGGAGGCACAAGTGGCATTAGGATTTAGGAGTTGGTTGTGCGCAGAGAAGAGGAATTGAGTCATAAGAAATAGGAGGTAGGAAATCCACAAGGAAATAGAAATTTTCCCTATAACGTAGGAGTTGATATGCGCTAGAGAATAGGGGCTCATGTGCACTAGGAAATAGGGACCTAGTGCGCAAGGATTAGGAGCCTCTAGTGTGCAAATATCAAGCAAAAGAGAGCAGGGTTTTGCAGAGCAAGTCAAGGAGGAAGCAAAGGGGCAATTGTGTGCTAGAGGGTCAAGATCAAGCAGGATCAATGCTAGCCAAGATCAATTGCATCAACTAAGAATTGTGTGAGAAGCATAATGCTTTCTCAAAAGAGATAAATTGCTTTGTAATAGATCCAAGTGTTCAAGAACAATCAATAAAATAGCCACATCAAGCAAGCAATTTTTCCCTGTCGGTTTTCCTGAGAAAACAAGTGTGTCAATTTGTGCATGTGTTTTTATCTCTAGTTTTTATTTTGTTGCTTATAAGTTGATAAGAAACTTTGTATCTTGGTGAAAGTAAATTTGGTTTCAATATTTAGTTGTCTTGTTTTCAATTATTCATCTAAGTAGTTGCAGAGTTTCATGGAAATTTAACAAACTTGTCCTTGAAATCAGTCAAGGGTTCACTCAAACTCGACTTGAACTCCACTTAGAATTGGCTCATTTCAAATTTTAAGAATTGGCTTAATGAAAAAAAATATTCTAAATATTCAAAACCATTAGAGACAAAATATGGAAAGTTTGCTCATATATATACCATGTAAGAGTGAAGCAACAAGTGCAATACATATCTAAAACAAAATACACAATCATCGAGGCTCTAGACAACACATCTAAAGTCCAAAAACCAACATGCTACAAGCTACTAGCCTACTACATATCATTGATAAACATGAGCAATCATAAAAATCATAACCACAATTGGAAATGGAATCCTCGGCATGAGCTAGTGCTTGCCCTACTTAGTAGAAGAGAGCAGGGTTTTGCAAAGAGTCAAGGAGGAAGCAGAGGGGCAATTGTGTGCTAGAAGGCCGAGATCAAGCAAGATCAATGGCAGCCAAGATCAATTGCATCAGCTAAGAATTGAGTGAGAAGCATAATGCTTTCTCGAAGAGACAAATTGCTTTGTAATAGATCCAAGTGTCCAAGAACAATCAATAAAATATCCACATCGAGCAAGCAATTTTTCCCTGTAGGGTTTCCTGAGAAAACAAGTGTGTCAATTTGTGCATGTGTTTTTATCTCTGGTTTTTATTTTGTTGCTTATAAGTTGTTAAGAAACTCTGTATCTTGGTGAAAGTAAATTTCATTTCAATATTTAGTTGTCTGGTTTTCAGTTATTCATCTAAGAAGTTGCAGAGTTCCATGGAAATTTAACGAACTCATCATTGAAATCAGTCAAGGGTTCACTAAAACTCGACTTGAACTCCATTCAGAATTGGCTCAGTTCAAATTTTAAGAGTTGGTTTAATGAAAAAATATATTCTAAATATTCCAAACCATTAGAGACAAACTATGAAAAGTTTGCTCATATATATACCATGTAAGGGTGAAGCAGCAAGTGCAATACATATATAAAACAAAATACATAATCAGCAAGGCTCTAGACAACATATAAAGTCCAAAAACCAACATGCTACGAGCTACTAGCCTACTACATATCATTGATAAACATGAGCAATCATAAAACTCATAACCACAATTGGAAATGGAATCCTCGGCATGAGCTAGTGCTTTCCCTACTTAGTGCTACTCCTACTAGTGGGTAACCTAAACAATTCAACCCAAGTCATCAAAGCAAGATCAAACTTTGTCGAGTGAATCTCTTCTACCCTTTCTGAGGTTCGATCGATATCATCCAACAAAATGCCTTTTGTATCAGGTCTTCTTTTCAATAACTAGAGCAATTATTTTTACATTCTGGAACAACTACTTTCTAGGAGTCGGAACTGCTATTTTTAGCAAGTCTATATTTCACAAGATGGATGTAGCAAAAAAGAAAGGTGACATTTTGCATCTTTTGATGGTTTAGTGAACTTGTCTTCGATTCAATGCAGCTCAATTTGCTGGAATTTTGAAAACTACTAAGTCTGTTGAATTTTGGTGAGATGTGAAATTCTATTTTCATCGTATGAGGTCCAATGAGGTTGGAACCCCTGTCAAACATCCTAAATAATTATAGATAATATAGAAAAATAAGTAAGAGGGTGGAAAGGGAAATAAAGAGGAAATGAAAAGAGTACAAAGAGCACAGGAAATATAAAGAAAATGCAAATGTAGACAACGACATGTAAAGAAAATGCAAATGTAGACAGGGAAATATAGAGAAAATGAAAAACGCTTACTTCAGAAATTTTATATTATCTTCCAAGTTAGCTTGTGGCTCCAAAAACTTCTAATGCTCTCAAATAATCAATCAAGTGTGTTTTTAGGGTTTAGAGTAAGAGAAACACTCGTTTAGGTTAAAAGATAATATAAAAAATGATTCCCAAAAAATGGCACCCCAGCCTACAGAAGACCATTTTGGTATGGACTCGACTGAGTTGTACCAATTTGGTGCTGAGTCAGCCGGTTCAGTAGCAAACCCATCCCTGACGCCGGTGCTGTGGCCAAGTTAGTGCCTTCGAGGGTCAACTCAGTCAACTCATCTAAGTCCAAGTCCCAGTTAGCCAAGTTTAAAACACTGGTTGTGCATCTAATACAACCTAAACAGCTTCAGAATTATGAAATAACTGTTCTGGGATGTCAGATGCTGAACCCTGTGCAATCTCAAATGAAACATTCAGGTTCTGGTGAAATTTGCACCTTATAAAGTTCAACGACATGTTGATGCTTTTTTGGGTGCATATATTCTGTAGGTATAATCGTTTCAGTCCGTAATTTAAACATGAATCCCTCCCTATATGTGTTAGGTATTCAGACAGCCCTGCTATTACAAATACCCCAAGCCAGCCCAAGGGCTAAATTCAACCACTTCAAGTTGTCACCGTTATTGCTGGGCATTTGACACACTAGTCTATATCAAACTGTCTATGAGGCATGCAATCCAGAGATGTAAGAAAGTATCCCTTGGGTTTCCCAATAGGTTTTCCTCGGGACAAAATTGTCGCTCCTACGGTAACCGTTATGAGTGCAATCGTAAGCAATTAGGCCGGGATAATCGAGAATCCATAAGCGCCCAATGTTTGACGAAGTACGACCATTCTCTAAATAATGTACCTTCTTTCATCTGAGTTTTTGGAAGAAATAGAGGAGCATTTATTTTCTAAAGAATAATCAATTGTCTGATACAGAGAATTTTCGCTCCATTACAAGGCAAAACGAAAGTCTGAAAAAGAGCAAAAGGTTACCGAGAGAGAGCGTACTGCGATCCCGAGTATTAACACTGAGATGAGATACGAGCTTCGCTTCCGCCACCGCATTGTGTAATGGAATCAACGTCTCCGCCCAACGCCTTCGTAAGCTCGCTGCATTATTCATCAATGGACTTCTGCGGTTGTTGAAGTGAGGTCTAGGGTTTGATGGCTCAGGCCGGCTTCCTGCAGCTCTGAATGAGCTTCTTCCACTGCTACTCGAACGAACGGCAGACCTTACAGACCTTGAGAATGCGCCATAGCGAGACGCCATTGAGATCACGGAGAGAATGAAATTATACGAGAGTGGGCTAGGTTTGAGGAGTTACAGGGGTTTATGGTGGGGTTTTAAGGGTTTAGAGGACTACCATGCACCGTCACTCTAAAATTGCTAGTGGTATATGGTAGCGTTTGTCTCCAAAGGTTCTAAAGGTGCAAAGATAAGTACAACGAAATAGATATTATATAAAGGTGCAAAGATAAGTACAACGAAATAAATATTATATAAAGGAATATTCCAAAAATATTTGGGAAAACTTTATTTTCAATTTTACAGAGGTTGTAAAACTTTTATAATGATTTAAAAATAAAAAATTTAAGATATTTCTACATAATATTTTAAAATATATATATATATATATATATATATATATATACAATTAAAAGAGTAAAAGTACATATATAACTAATTTACACATTATAAAACAAAAATTTATTAATATTTTTCTGCATTTTAAAAATATCTTTATAATTCAAAAAAAAAATTCTCTGAACCATTTTACATTATATAGAGTTAAATAAACCATTGACATAAATATTTAAATTTCAAATAAATAAAACAAATACACTTTAACATACAATATATTATATACAAATCAAATGAATAATCTACATCCCCGGATGCGGGTGACAGAAGTGGCACGAATGATAATCATATCTCCCACACCCTTGAGGACGGAGATCTTCTGCGCAAAACCTCACCTGCGGCGGATCCTCAAACCATTAGTCATCCGCACGAGACAAACAGGATAAGGCTTGATGAGGAGATGTTGGGTACAGCACTATCCTCTCCAAGGTTCCCCTCTATAGCAATCATCATAAATGATTAACAGGATTGATCTGACTATCAGCCATCACTCTTCCCTCGAGCCTGCTCAGGAAATTGGTTATGGCACGCAACTGCATGTGAGGCTCACTCATTACCATCCCCCTCGCATGTGTCCCAGATGTTATAAAAGGATGAGCCCTCAGCCCAGAGAAACACAGTAAATTCCCTTTGTCTTTTCTTTTTATCCTGCTTTAGCACCCCCTCGACTCCAGCCCGCCACGCAGCCCTTTGCCCAATGTTGCGCTGTGCAGACCCCTCTAGGCTGCGACTACCCAGTCTACGCTTCTCATCCTTGCCCCTCCAATCCCCTTGTCCTTGAATTTGTTTGTCCCTATGTTGTGCATCCTTCCTTTGAAGCCTCTTCCTTGCCTCATCGCGCAATGGCTCCCAGATTGCACCAAAGAACCATCCGAGGTGGACAAAGAGGGGCTCTCCCCAGATGTTACCACCGCAGAGAGGACAACTGTCTGGAGTTTGTTGAAGGCTCCTCCTCCTGTAGCTTTGCGAGACAAATCCTCGATCCTAAGCAGGAGGAAGAAGTTCCGATGCAAGCTGCGTAGAGAGGCAGTTGTGGCCCCCGGAAGTTTACCATTGTGCACCAGGTGCACCCCCCGCCTCGCAAGACTGATCCGCTGCCTGCTCAAGTGGAGGAAGACGACGAAACTGATGTTTGGATCATGGATTCTAAAGGCACCTAGACGCGCGTCCCTGACGCTGAGGATCCGGAGTCCCCCATCCTCTACACACCTATCCCCAAACCCTTATGTCCAGTGGCTGATTCTGAGGAAGCGGTTGCGCAGGCCTACGCCTGCCCCATAGAGGAGGAAATACCCGACAGTGATGATGAAGCTGAAGACTGAGGACTGCGACGCTACTCAGTTCTTCCTGGTTTTTTTTCAATCATACTACCACCAGGGAATCTCAAGCTATACCCTTGTTTTTTAATATTTTGTAATATATAGACACATCAGTGTTGATGCGCATTTTGTAATTTCCTGTCTCAAGTACCTTCCAGGCTTGTTTCCTCCACGGAGGTAGCCCCGAAACCGAGCAACTAAGGCGGGGATTGGTTAAGCGCAGCTTGCCAACCCTGCTTGTAGTATAAGTAATGTTTCTTTTCTCGAATTAATATAGAATAGCGTAATTTACCAAAAAAAACAATCTACATATACAAATGCCCAAATCGTTATAAAAACCTAACAAATAAGTAATAAATAAATATACACAAATCTCATTCGCATACAATATACATAAAAATGTAAATAAATATATAAATAAAAATGTAAATAATTTTGCCTAAACATGAAAAAAATATCCCAAAAATAGATCTTTGTGATATTGTGTTCTTATCGAACAACGTTTCAAAAGGAATTCTTATCGAACAACATTTCTAAAGGAAAAGATAGGTATCGTGTTTTGTTTGTTTGCTTTCACATATTTCAATTGTGATTATGATATCTATGTGAGTAATTGGTTTCTATTTCGTAGTAGATGTTTTACTATTTGCCATAATTACTTGACGAATGGGCTCCTCATTGCCTTTCCTAGTTCCATTTAATGAAACATCACCCAAAGTTTCAGAGGGGCTATTGCCATTATCATTGTTGTTGGTACCAGCAGAACTGTTGGTGCTTACACTACATTCTCCGTCGTGCTAAAAAACCACATTGTCCTTCCACACAAATCTACAACTGTAGAGTTTTTTTTTTTAATCCCACAATATCTCAATAAAATTATTTATTAGAATTTGCATGTAACAACATATCAAATAATTAACCTTAGATCTGCCCCACCCACATTTCCCTAAAACAAATGTCTACGGGCAGCCAAATTCAGAAATGACAATAACCATTAAAAAATGAATAAAAAATGTATCATTATGTGCTTAAATTAATTATCCCAAGAATGTAAGCATGCATTGGGAGGTTTCCACTCGCTCACGTAGAATTTAGAGGAGGGTTTCTGTACTCTGACCAGTCATCCAGTGTCTCTCTCAAATTCATAAGCTTGGCCTTCAGTCCTTTGTAGCAGTTGCATGCATTGTGCAAACATCGTCTAAGTATTCGCTTCTTTGGCAGAAGCCACCAAAGTACTTCATGAACTTCATCCCTCTCCGACCAAACTCTTTTGTAAACTTGACAATGTTTAAAACTTCTTGCTCGTTTTGCCTAGGAAATAGTATATTGGATAAATACCAATATCTGTAAAAATTGATGGTCTGCTAGTTGGAATGAACATACTTGTAGCCTTCATTGGGCATATTACGAACATCAAATGGTTTGCCGTTATATTGGTCGGAAGCAATCTGAATAACTGCATCTGGCGAGAACCCTGTGAAGGGGTTCCATAACCACATTATATTAGCATCCGAGAAAACAAAACTATATTTGTGTTTCAAAATGTCTCCCAAGAATCCAAGCCTCCTCCACATCATTTTCAAGTAATCGTCGCTCATGTACACTTTCTCTGCAGAGAAATCAACACCCCTTGTCTTCAAAGTGTAGCAATGTGGATGAATTTGGAGACAGCGATTATAGGCCTTCACATCCAAGGCAACTATAAGCAAATTATTTAGCAGTTCTTGTGTTCCTTCACCCACACGAAAGCTCTCTAGGAAGAGATTGATCATGGTGTTTGGCTTCGCCCATGCCCCATTCAAGGTCATGATTATCACTGTCCTGTTTGAGTTGGCAGTTTTTGCCAAAACTCTAAGAAGAAGATTGACATTTGGGGTAACCTCGAAAAGAAGAGAACATTAGATTATCAACCACGACACGACCCCAAAATTATAGAGGAATGGAGAGATGCTCTTTCTGATGTGGTAAATAAAATCGGTTTTGAGCTGAAGACGTATAACAAGTAAGGGTATCAACCCTATCTCTGTTGTATTTTGAGTTTTTACTTCTTTGCATTGATAGGTATATCACAATTTATTTATGTAGATGTTTCTTATTGATCAATTTATTGTGACTATGAATATTATTTAGTGACGAGGGACCGTTGGTTGATGAGGCTGACCAACAAGTTTTGAAAAAGGTTCGCAAGCCACCTTTGAATGTGGCTAAATATCTGACTGGCCTCGATGAAAAAATAAAAGATCTGGAAAGGACATTGTCATTGCAGCAGCAAAGCGGGAAGGCTAGAGTTTTAGGCATTGTGGGTCTTGGCAGGGTAGGGAAAATGACCCTTGCAAAATAATTCTTCAACATACACGGATCAAATTATGATCGATATTGTTTCATGTCTGATGTGAGAGAAACCATAGGAAAGAGCTCTCTAAGTTCATTGCAGACAACACTTCTTAAAGACTTGGCTCATTTACATGAGTAAATAAGCAGCACTGATGAAGGCATAGAGAAGCTCTAAATGCGTCTCTAATTCTCCCCCCCATCTCTCATTGTATTAGATGATGTTGATCATATTGAACAACTTGACGCAATGTTTTCACCAGTAAAAGATACCATTCAATCCATTAGTTTAATATTGGTTACTTCTCGCAATAGGGATGTACTTAGAAGCTCGGAAATTCTAGATGCGTCTATTTACAAGCAAAGAGGGCTTAACCCACAACACTCAAAAGAACTATTATGCTTGCATGCCTTCGATCAAACCTGTCCTGTGACAGGATTTGAAGAGTTGGTTGAAAAGTTTTTGCATGTTTGTGAGGGATTGCCATTATCTCTTAAAGTGATTGGGGCATTAATTCATGGAAAATATTTTTAATATTGTGTTGAGGCCTCGGAATTCCACTGCCACAACATGGGGGAAAACCACCCGGTCTGAAATTTAAAGCAACTCCTTTTCCATTTGGTGTGGTAGCTCCGACTGGGGATAATGGGACCAGTTTCCCAATAAGGAATGATTTTGGGGTGTGTTTTGATTATACAACATGTAATGGAAAATGATTCTAATCTATCACATGCATCTATCTAAACTATCAATTCTACTATATAACTGGGGTGTTTCTTCCTTTATGTGATCTAAAGAGATATCCTTCAACTATTCGTAATGTAGATTATTTAACAGTTGAAAGAGATGAAAATTATATAAGATGATCCTTTTAACAAAAAAGTTTGATTAGAAGAATTGTGAAAAATATATCGCATTCATATGTGTGATTATATATTGGATAAGAAATCACAAACAAATATTAGAACAAAAGTGCATGTAACATTTATCTATAATAACATTTCAAATATATAATGCAATAAAAAGATGATTATGAATCTATAAAGCAAGACTTAATACAAGTGAATAGAAGTACCATATGTATGAAGTTCTATTCATGTAAACTAATAGTAATTGATCTGCTCCTCTTCACTTTCAAGAAATTTAAAGAGTACAGTAGTGCAACATCAGTTAAACAACTTTAATTGTCAAAAGATAACAGATCGCATTCCATTAATTCATCAAAGCATTCACAAACTTACAATAGTGCATTATTTGCAAATGTTTTTTACAAAGTTCTGGACCCTTCTCTAAATGCATGTGAGGGTTTAAATACTAAACTAACTATGTTCTAAAATAGATTATTACAAAAAAATAGAGGAGGTTTCAAAAAACCATCCTCGTAAGACTAACTTTAACTACAATTTAGGAAAATAAAGTAACAATATGACTTATGAGTTCTGATCTTTTGGATTTCCACCCAAAGTTAACAAATATCTAGCATGGGCTTGAGCTGAGCTGGCTGTGAAATCTTTGATCTGACCTGTCCTTTGAATATCGCATTTGAGAGTGCTGGTTGCGATCTTCTTGTCGAATCTGTTAAAGACTACAGGGTTTGGTACTGATGATAAGGTTTGATCAGAAAATTCCAATAATTTTCTTGATCAAACTTAATTAATTTTTTAATTGTTTCATCCAACATTTATGCCTTTTGTTTCCACTATGCTTCCAGTTGTTTGACTTATGAGAGCACTTCAGATGTGCATTCTTTGATAACTTTTGCTTTCATAAGCTGTTCACACACAGATTCAGTAATTTCCTTTGCCAACTTGAATGCTTTCGTTGTTGCTTTCTCTACTTGCTTTATCTGTGCTTCCCAATCTTTGAATAAGATCTATTTGTGGGATTTGTCTACCTGGGGTAGATCAAATTCCTTGCCAGAGTCTGATGCTTGCCATTGAATGTGTTCATTGATTTTCTTCTCGATCTTCTCACATTCAAGTTTCTAGATAGCTACTTGCCGGATCAATATTTCACTTGAGTCACAATAAAAGCTAGTAATATAAGCTTGTTGGAAAAATACTTCTTGTTGTTGCTTTAACTTGACATTCATATCTAATAATTCTTTTATGAACTGCTCTAACTGTGGCTGGCTTTATAATCTGGTCATTGTTGCTTCCAGTTGTGTTTGCTCCTCAGTGAGTTGTACTTGATGCTACAAATTAAGACATTCAAAATCCTTTTGAAATTGGGACATCTTCAATTTCATTTTCTCGTCGGAGTTAGAATTTTATTGATTCAACAGTTCTTTAATTCTTGTATTCTATCTTTTTTCTTCTTCAGTAACAATTTAACCTCAATAGCTTTATCAACAATGGTAGTAGCATATGCACCTGCAAACTGTGATAGTTTGGTTAAATGTTCAGTAGGATCAGCTAGATGATCCTTCCACAAAACATCAACAGATTCATTTGTAAGGTTTGTGACTGTATCATCAATTCTTCTCCTTTTGCTTCTCTCGACTACAGCCTTATGACTAGGACTGTAGAAGATATCTAGCGAAGGAATTTCCTCAACTTGTAACACTATCTGTTCTGTGGGATAAGCCGGAATGATCTCTCGATCATGAGTTTCTGGAACTTGTTGTAGTGGTGTAATAGGTTCTACTAACTTCTGGGAATGTTCAGGTGTCTGAAAACTAGCAACTTGATGAGTATTGGGATTTGTTTTAGGAGTTTTTATTGTTTTAGAAAACTCATCCCATTCACTATTCAAATTCTTTGGTTGGGACTTTTCAGACTGATCCAGTGTTTCTAGAATGTGTTGAACTTCTTGAGAAGCTGACTCTGTTCCATTGCTTCCTTTTTTCTCCTGCATCTCAATCTCTTGGATTACTTGATCAATTATTTCTAGGTTTTCCTTTCTGTTTTTAGATTCATTTTCAAAATGATCTGAATTCTGAGATTGATGCTCTGATTGTTCTGACTCATCTTCAGACATGTCATTAATTTCATTATCCAAGCTAATACTTGGATTTGGTCTGATGATATCTTCAATAGTCAACATGTAAAGAGGAATTCTTTCCAGTCCCTTATTTATGTATGCTTGGAAGGCTTCCAAATCATCTTGATTGAGTTGATTGGATGCAAACTTTAGTACATCTGAAAAATTTTCAATGCCTTGAAAGAAATCATCAATCTGTCTATTTCTTTCACAAAAGGATTCATTTTGAGCTTTGTGATGAAGTTCTTAATCACATCAATGGGATCATATGGCCGCTTTGGAATTACTGCCAAATTCAATAGATTAACTTTCGACATTTCTTTATAGGCACGACCAATATCAAAAAGTGCAAAAGTACCGCATTGTAAAGGGAAATTAGGCCAAACGGCCTTCTTAGCATCTTTAAGCTGTTTAGAAATACCATTTACAACAAGCTAGTAGGCTATCTCTCTTGCAAGTAACTTTTTAGGAACATAATATGGTAGGACATGAGGAGAAGCATAACTCCCAAATAATCTGATATATGTGAACTTTCCTCTGCAAACCATCTAGCAACAGAAAGAATGTATGTACTAGCCTCTTTGGAAACCCTAGGGGCTTTCTCATTGAATATCATCTAGTGCATACGCAACATGACTCTATGGAAAATTTTGTAAAAATGCAAATGGAAGTATAAATCCCAAAGGGCTCTGTGGTAAATGTGGATTGGGGTAGGGTCTTGAGTCGTCCATTTCCATCCCATGGTAGGAAAACTAGAAGAAAAGAAAATTGCGTCCATGACATAGGCACTCATATAAAAGGGGGGTATTTCTCTAGATGAAACACTTATTTTATTCCTATAATCCATGATGTGTTTAGCTAAATTATCAGAGAAGATATTTTCCCAATTCAGACTTAAAGAATTGACGATTGCGTCAATTAATGGTATCCAATCTACATAAAACCTAGTGGTATCAAGTTTTGCATATAATCTATACAACATATCGGCAACATAACTGTAAGGGGAAGGAATTTGGGCAATTGGGTACATACCGAGTTTATCTCGCTTAAGTTTGCCTTGGTCTTCTTTCCATTCCTTTATGACTTTCATCAGATCTGGATTATTTGTTCTAAAGCTTTGGACAAAAGCTTTGTCATATTTCTGTTACGGGGAGGGTAGATGGTATATTGCCTGTAAGTCATATGCCCTTAATGACCCAATATTCACACCTTTTGAATCTTTGAATGTTTTTTCTTCTATGCTTAAGTGGTCAAGTACCCACTTAACCATGTTTGTATAGGAAAGAATCTTTCGCCTTGCTGCTACCTTATGGATGAATGAACATGCAACGTCGAAATAATTTGCGTCTGAAGTAACTGATGTGCCCGTTGTAGCGACTTTGGTTATTACCCTTGGATTTTCGTCTTCAAATAACTGATACATTGCTTCTCATGATGAAATGTCGCAATCCTTGTTGCAGGTAGTGTCTGAAAATAGGGGAGACATATATGTGCCTTTCGTAGATGATGTTTGGGCAATTTCTTTGCCTTTCTTGCTCGTCTCTATTTGCCTCGCTCTGTTAAGTGGTTTCCTGATTTCAATTGAACGGAGCAAACATTAAAAATACAGAGAACAGAGAGGAAAACATAATTGAAAACAAATCCAGCATTCAATAGCATGCTTTGAGTAGATATGAATCTATCAAAAACTTACTTTTATTAAATGTCGTTAATCATCAAAAATCATTTAAAATCAAATCTCTTACACCTTCACGTGAAGTGTATATTGATCAATTTAAGGCATTGGATATCGTATTTCGGTTTGATATGACATGAGTCATTTCACATGCTTGAGTAATTAAATATCATTCATCGCATATCGCAACTTATAACTTTTTCATTTATGATGTTACCCATAAATCGTGCGAAATGCGATATGCGCAAGTCGCATATCGCAACTTTTATGTGGTAAATGAGTTTGCTTTTAGTTAAGTCATGCGAAATGCAAAATGCGCATTTAAGAATTAAAGTGGTTGCGCTTTATCGAACTTCATAACTTTTTTGTTTATTTCTTTATTAGCTCATCGGGTCCGTGTAATCACAATTTTTACCGAATTGCTTTATAAGGTGATCGTTTAAATGAGGCGTGATGCGATAAATGGATTATAACGGTGATTGGAGTGATTGTAATAAGATTTTGATATGGCTTTGGAAAGAGCTTAGCGCATATCGCAGCCTGCGTGACATAGTGGATTTAAAAATCTTTTTAAGTTTGTAAGCTATGCAAATTGCGATGCGCACTAAGGAATAAAAGCGGAAAAGCAAAATAAACTTTATTTCCTAAAGTTTTTTGAGTTAAAGCTAAAATTTAAATAAAATAAATCTCCTATTTATTTTTAAAGGGTCCCTATTTATTAAAATAAATGGGGGTTGTATAACACAACAATTGGCAATTCACTTGGGAGAACCTACTATCTGTGACTAAATTTTTTGAAATTTCTGAAACTTTTTTGAAATAAAAATAGTTGCACGAATGAATTTCAAACAAATAATATCTTACTAAGCAATGGAATTTCTCTCAGTTACAATTCATAAGAATTCCTCTTTTAAGGATATAAGTATGAGAATCTATATCAGTCTTTACTCAGTTCAAAAAGATAAAGCAGGTGGCTCTTACAAATCAACTTTATAAATATTTACTCTTTTATCACAGGTAGAGCCTCTGATCCAATAGGCAATTTAAGCTCTTGACAACGTTACCTTTTACCCAACAATGATTCATTGTCCCATCTAGTGTTTCTTACAATTTCCAAAAATAAATTCTAACTTTATGCAATTGATCTTTTTTGAAACTTTTTCTTTTTTGTATCATATTTTTATTTTCTTAAAAGCCATTGTCTTGGCTTGGTAACCAAATAATGACAATGCCATTCACTAGTTTTAATTAAACTGATCAAGCTGGCTCTTGATAAGACCCCTTGTCCTCTTGATATAATCTCAAGTCATTACCTTGTTCTGGTAGGTAGTATTGGTAATGTAAGTTCAACTATTTCCCTATGAACATGGTAAACAAGCTCGTGATGAAACTTATTATCTTTTAAGCTTTTCTAGTATAATATATTTTTTAATTCTTTCAAAAATTGATAAGTTTTCTTGGATGGGGTGAATCATTGGTCATTTTCAGGATTCTGGATGATAATGTTGAGTTTTAGATTGCTTCTCTGTAAAAGAGTCTTTACTATGTTAAGGATTCTTTTATGGACTGATAACAGAATAACCATGCTATATAAGGATGAGATTTCATCAGAGAATAAATAACTTCAGTGAAATTGCATCTTTCAGTGAAAATAAAATATATTTGTCTTTCAAATCTTTCGATTGTTTCCTTAACACTTATTATTTCTATAAGCGATAAATAAAAAAGGATCATCTGAGATATTTATTTGAAAAGCCAAAAATTTATACTAGGCAACTTTTATTTTTCTAAGGAAAATAAAAAGACTCTAGTATACAGGGAATAGAAAGGGTTACTTCATATGAAAAGTATTTTTTCAAATTCTGCCCATTAACAGGCAAAGAATATGTTTTGCCTGATAGATCTTGCAATAAGAATGTCGAAAGGCCTATTTCTTCAATTATTTAAAATGGACCTAGCCAGAGTTTTTGAAACTTCGTGTGTTTACCTTTTTCCTCATTCGCTTTGTCTCATTTCAATACCAGATCACCAATTTGAATTTTTTTTGGAGTAACAGAAGTTGAATCAAATGAGGCTTTTACTGTTTGTTGATGATGTGCATGAGTATGCTTAGCTTTTTCTCTTTATTTTTCTAGCTTAAGAATTTGAAATTGTCTTAGTTGTAGTGAAGAAGAAGGAGATTCATCAATGAATTGAACTAAGACAAGAGAGGGAATAACTACATTCGAAGGAAGCACAATTTATTTTCCACAGACAAGATTGAATGGAGAAGTGCCAATAGAAGCTTTCTGAGTTATTCAGTCTACCCAAAGAGCAAAGACTAATGACTTATGCAAATTTAATTGGTTCTGATCAACAATTCTTTTGATTATTCTAATCAAGTTTTTATTCGTGGATTCTATTAAACCATTTCCTTGAGGGTAGTAATTTGCAGAATACTTAAGTTTAAAACCTCTTTTGATTGCAAATTCCATCATATAAGTTCCTGAGAAGTAAGATGTGTTATCAAACATTAAAGCAGTAGGTAAACCAAACCTAGTTATGATATATTAGTTAATGAAATCAATGATATTCTCAGAGTTGTCTACCTTTAATGGAATTTCTTCCACCCATTTAGTGAAGTAATTTGTAGTTGTGAAAATATATCTATGTTGTTTGGAAGAGTTAAGAACAATCTCCTCGATTATATCTAATCCCCATTGTTCAAATGGTTGTTCGATGTTAACTAGCTGTAATGGGAAGGTTGGCTTCCTTTGTCTTCTAGATGCACTTTGACACACTTTGCATTTTCTTTCATATTCATGAGCATCTTTGAAAAGTGTAGGCCAATAATACGTGCATGCAGGATTTTGTGTGTTGTCGTATTTCCTCCAAAATGTCCTCTAGCTGGTCCATCATGGAGTTCTTGTAAGACTCTTTCTGCATCAGATTTTTCTAAGCATCTTAGTAGTACAAAATCAAGATTTCTCCTAAACAATACATCATTGATTAATTCATATTGCTTGGCCTTTAATCTCAAAGCCCGTTTCATTTTGTAACTGAGTTGGGTCGGAGCATATCCATTTTTCAAATAGAATATGAGATCAACGTATTGAGATTGTGCATCATTGAGAGTTACCTCTAATATTTGCATTGTTACCTAAATCTTCTTCTATGATAGATGGGATGCTCCTGTAAGAATTCTGCAAAAACCTTGACCTCTAACAAGTTTAGAGGGTCTAATTTATACATCATATTCTTGTATAGTGGTAACCCAGTTAGCCCTTTTCTCTCCTAATTCTCTTTGCATTAATAGTTGTCTCACTACAGAGAATGGAATAATGTTTTTGGGGTGAGTTTTTAGGAGAAATGGCCTAAAATGATTTATAGCCTTAAAGACAACAAATGCTTGCTTTTCAACAGATGAATAATTTAGTTCTGCACCTTGCAAATTGGAACTGAAAAATGATATTGGTGCTTCAATTTGTTGGTCATTAAGCTGTGTTAAAACAACAATGTATGATGTATCTGATGAAAAAGTATATAAAGTAAAAGGATTAAGAAAACCGGGGGTAGTCAGGAATGGAGCATTGACAATGGATTGTTTAATCAAATCAAATGTTTCTCTTTCATTATGTTCCCTTTTAAAGACTGGATGTTTCTTAATCATGTTTTGTAATGGTAAAACTATTTGTGAAAAGTCATGGATAAACCTTTTAAAAAAATTAATTTGCCCAAGAAACGACTGCATAGCTTTCTTGTTATGAGGGAAAGGAATTCTTTTAATCTCTTCAATTTTTTTCAGGATCAATATAGATACCTCTTTTTGACACAATGAATCCTAAAAGTTTTCCTTCATCTAATGCAAAAAATGATTTCTTTGGGTTTAATGAGATGCCACACCTTTTACATCGCTCGAAGACTTGCTTTAGGTCATTCACATGATTGGTTAATTGTTTAGAAAATACTGTAATGTCATCTAAATAAATAACCACTGATTTATTTATGAGCCCCCTAAAAGCTTTGTCCATAGCTCTCTGAAAAGTGGCACCTGCATTAATTAATCCAAATGGAATCTTTTGATAGGCGTAAGTTCCCCACTTAGTCTTGAACGTAGTATTTAGTCTGTCATCTGGATGTACGATAATTTGGTTATATCTCGAGAATCCATCTGGAAAGGACACAAGTTCAAAACCAGCTACTGTCTGCAGTACTTATTCCATGGTTGGTAATGGAAAGTTGTCCTTTTGACATGCTTTGTTTAAATTCCTAAAATCAATACAAATTCTAATATCATCATTTTTCTTCTTGACAGGTACCAAATTTTGATACCCATTTAGAATGCCTGACTGGAAAAACAATTTTTTCCTTGAGGAGTTTGTTTAGTTCTGTTTTGATTTGATTTTCGAGATTTGGGTGAATCTTCCTCAATTTTTATTGTATAGGTTTCTCATCTGAAATCATAGGAATGGTATGTTGAATAACAGAAGTGTCATATGTTTTAAGATCAGTGTAATCCCAATCAAAGACACTTTTGTACATTTGAAACAATTTAATAAATGATAATCTTTCTTTGGAAGATAGACTAATACCTAGATTGACATTTTGAGGTTTTTTGCGAGTTCCTAGATTTAATAACTCAAATATTAAGGTAGAGCTTTGAGTTTTTGAGTTAGTAACTCTTTTAAACCTATATTTCAGATCATATAGGTCTTCTAACTTGACAACGGACTTAGGAATAGGATTTTCGTCTTGTTCTTCCTTAATCTGAATGTCATGTTCGTTTTCATCCAAAATTTGACTATCATAAGATCCTTCAGATGTTAAAAAATCTATGATATCTAAATCATTATTGAATACTCTCCAATTGGTAATATTACTAGGAACAGATGGTCTAAAAATTAATTCAATGGAAAATCTCTCGGGACTAAACTCTTGAGATGGAATTAACTTTGATGTTACATTAGCCAGTAGGTCTGCACTAGCATTCTGCATTCTAGGCACGAAAGAAATATTAAAGGCTAAGAAATGAATGGGTAATTATTGGACTAATGATTGGTAATGCTTTAAATGTTCAGAATTACAATGAATGGTATTTCTTACCTGTCTAACAATGATTTCTGAATCTCCTAGGACTTTCAGATATTTGATATTAAGATCAATGGCTTTGTACAAACCTTGGACTAATGCTTCGTATTCAACTATATTGTTTGTACAATTGAATTCAAGTCTACAAGCTAACATGGTTTTTTTTCCTTCTCGGCTTATTAAAATACAGCCAGCGCCTGCACCATCTTCAAATTTAGAACCGTCAAAATAAAGAGTCCAAAATGAAGAATTAAATAATGCCTTATCTACAAAATTTTTACACTTGGAACTATCTGTCTGGGAAAAATTCTCAATTTGAGAAACAACTGCATTATCAAAGAAAGGTGACGATTGAGCATTGAAATTTCCCAAAAACGACTCTGCTGAGTAGTTTCCAATAATGTTATTATTGAATGCTACTGGCTCATTTACTCCTTCAAGATTGGTCATTGTGTGTTTCATGAACTTTTCACGGTCTACTCGGATTTGATTTGTCTTTCCATTATATGGTAGCCACATATGCAACCAGTTTGTTGCAAAATATCCATGAAGTTTTTTAGACCAATCTCGGCTTAAAACTAAGCCGTAAAACTCAGGAATATCAGCCACCAATATATCAATTATTTGAGCAACCTTGGGGTTTGATGACAATCTAATGGAGACCTAATTTATTTCTCCTACAACCTATACTTTAGTTCTATCAAGTAGTACTACATGAACAGGGGAACTCTGAGGAGCTATGTTCAACTTATCATTGACTGATTTTGGCATTATATTAGAGGAAGCCCCCGAGTCTATTAAACAATTATGAATGTTTTTATTATAGATATCATAGGTTAAGAGAAATGGAGGAGTATGAGATATGGATCGATCACCTATCATAATCAAGTCTGTAGCATCTATTTTAGTTGAAGGAGAAGGTGGCTTACCCATTTCATTAGCAACTTGTATTGTTACTGGAGCAGGTAAGGCTAAAGCATGAACCACATTTAAGTCTCTAAGTAAGATTTTATGTTGCTGCTTTAATTTAGTAAGCTCATGAATTGAAATGTTGGCCCTGGTTTTCTTCATATATTTAAATACGTTATACTCAATAGTGTCTAAGACTACCATTGTCTTAGATGCAGGTGGAGTATCTGAAGTAACGAGACTTGTTTGTGTAGCCTTTGAAGTAGACTCTTTGCTTACTGATTTATCCTTAGCAGGCATTGAAATATTTTGTTGTTGATTTGGCTGCATTGCTTCAGTAGTCTTTTTGCTCCTTGTACTCACAAGTAAAGCTTCATGTTGTTCTTCATTTGGTAGGATGAAATCCCACATTCCATTTAGTTCAACTTCTTCTTCTTCATCATCTTCTTCTTCCTTTGTTTACTCTTCCTCTGTATCTTGATCGGATTCAGCATTAGATATGATATTTGGAGGTTGAGTATTAGAGGACTTACCTTTCTTGAAGTTTCTGAAAGTCTTTTTTGAGCTAGAATTTTCAGTGACTTGTTTCTTGATACTTGCCATCTCATTTGTCATAGTCTTCAAAACTTTTTGAAGACCTTCCACATCAAAAGGGTCTTTTGGCAGCTTCTTTTTAGAATCATCTTTGAAAGATACCTTCTTTGATTTTCTATCTTCTTGAGAATTCTTCTTCTCAAGAGCGATTATGTGTTTCTCTACAGATAGAGATTCCTTCATGTTTTCTGCAAGTGTCGACAGTTTTTCTCTATTAACAAAAATAGCTATATTGGATGGAAGAGATGAAATATACCACTCAATTTGAACTGATGTAGCAGGAATTTTATTGAGTAATTTCTTAAATCTTGAATTAAAATCTTTTATCTTCTCACCTAATTTAGCTTTTAGATTTGATAAATCATTTGATGATAGTGGCTCCGACTGGGGATAGTGAGACAAGTTTCCCAATAAGGATGATTTTGGGGTGTGTTTTTTATTATACAACATAAAATGGAAAATGATTCTAATCTACCACATGCATCTATCTAAACTATTTATTCTACTATATACCCGGGGTATTTCTTCCTTTATGCAATCTAAAGAGATATCCTTCAACTATTAGTAATATAGATCATTTAACAGTTGAAAGAGATGAAAATTATGTAATATGATTCTTCTAACAAAATAGTTTGATTAGAAGAATTGTAAAAAATATATCGAATTCATATGTGTCATTATATATTTAATAAGAAATCACAGACAAATATTAGAACAGAAGTGCTTGTAACATTCATCTATAATAACGTTTCAAATATATAACGCAATAAAAATATGACTTTCAATCTATAAAGCAAGAATTAATACAATTTAATATAAGTACTATATGTACGAAGTTCTACTCATGTAAACTGATAGTAATTGATCTGATCCTCTTCACTTTCAAGCAGTTTAAAGAGTAAAGTAGTGAAACATCAGCTAAACAACTTTAATTGTCAAAAGATAACAGAATGTGTCCATTAATTCATCAAAGCATTCACAAACTTACAATAGTGCATTCTTTGCAAATGTTTTTGAAACATTTCTAGACCCTTCTCTACATGAATGAGAGGGGTATAAATACTAAACTAACTATGTTCTAAAATAGATTATTACATAAAAATAGAGGAGGTTTCAAACAACCATCCTCATAAGACTAAATTTAACTACAATCTAGGAAAATAAAGTAACAATATGGCTTAAGAGTTCCAATCTTTCTTTTGGATTTCCTCCCGAAGTTGACAAATATCTAGCATGGACTTGAGATGAGCTGGCTGTGAAATCTGTGATCTGACATATCCTTTGAATATCGCATTTAAGAGTGCTGGCTGCGATATTCTAGTTGAATCCGTCAAAGACTGCAAAATCTGGTATTGATGATAAGGTTTGATAAGAAAATTCCAATAATTTTCTTGATCAAACTTATTTATTTTTTTAATTGTTTCATCCTATGTTTCTGCCTTTTGTTTCCATTGTGTTTCTAGCTGTTTGAATTATGAGAGCACTTCATACGTGCACTCTTTGATAATTTCTACTTTCACAAGCTGTTCACACACAGATTCAATAATTTCCTTTGCCATGTTGAATGCTTTTGCTACTGCTTTATCTGCCTGCTTTATCTTTACTTCCCAATCTTTGAATTATATTTCCTTGTGGAACTTATCTACATGGGGTACATCAGCTTCCTTTCCTGAGTCTGATGCTTGCCATTGAATGTGTTCATTGATTTTCTTCTCGATCTTCTCACATTCAATTTTCTGGATAGATACTTGCTAGATAAATATTTTACTTGAGTCACAATAAGAACCAGTAATAGAAGCTTGTTGGGAAAATTCTTCTTGTTGTTGATTTAACTTAACATTTACATCCAATGCTTCCTTTATGAATTTCCCTAACTATGGCTGGCTTTGTAATATGGTCATTACTGCTTCCAGTTCTGTTTGCTTCTCAATGATTTCTGCTCGATGCTACAAATTAAGACTCTCAAAATATTTTTGAAATTGGGCCATCTTTGATTTCATTTGCTCGTTGGAGTTAGATTTTTCTTGGTGTAACAGCCTCTCTAATTCTTGTATTCTGTTTTCCTTCTGCTTTAGTAACATTTAAACCTTAGTAGCTTTATCAACAGTGGCAGTAGCATATTCCCTTGCAAACTGTGATAGTTTGGTTAAATGTTCAGTAGGATTAGTTAGGGAATCCTTCCATAAAAATTCAACAGATTCATTTGTAGGATTTGAGACTGTTCATCAATTCTTCTCCTTTTATTTCTCTTGAATACAACCTTATGACTAGGACTGTAGAATATATCCAGCGAAGGGATTTTCTCAACTTGTAACACTATCTATTCTATAGGGTAAGCCGGAATGATCTCTCGATCATGAGTTTCTGGAACTTGTTTTAGTGGAGTAACATTTTATGTTGGAAACACGATTTCCGTTAGACCAAAACCTGCAATAATTAGTCTCCACTACAATCGCCAGAGTTAGGACCACAAGAGGTGGTTAGTCCATGTCGCGAAACACGCGGGGAGCGTTGAACCCAATGTCCAACAATCTCCCCCCCAACGCGAGCCGGGTGAGTTCAAAACTCGAGACCTGTCGCTCTGATACCACTTGTTGGAAACACGGTTGACGTTAGACCAAAAAATGCAGGCATTAGTCTCTGCTACAATCGCCAGAGTTAGGATCCACAAGAGGTGGTTAGTCCATGTCGCGAAACATGCTAGGAGCGTTGAACCCAATGTCCAACATTTTCCACTATCTTTTGGGAATGTTCAAGTGTCTGAAAACTAGCAGATTGATCAGTATTGGGATTGGTTTTAGGAGTTTTTATTGCTTCAGAAAACTCATCCCATTCACTATTCAAATTCTTTGATTGGAACTTTCCTGACTGCTCAAGTGTATCAAGACTATGCTGAACTTCTTGAGAAGTTGACTCTGTTCCATTACTTCCTTTTTTCTCCTGCATCTCAGTCTCTTGGATTACTTTATTTGTTATCACAAAATCGTAGTTGATTGGCTGCTAATCAGACAACTTAATGTAACTGTTTCAAACCAACTTGTTGCTGAAGCTTAGCCTCTTCAGTCTGAGAGGGCTCTCTCAAAGGGTTTAATGATGTTTGATAATGATGAGACTAGATGGCTAACTCTACTTGGAAAATAACTTGCTTGTGATGTGTGTAGGTTGAAAAGAGTATAAGTCTGTAACCATTGGTCTTATGGAGTCAAAAAATCAGTAGTTCAGTGGTAATGTCTCTTGACATGGAAGCTGAGGCAAGTAAGAGTTTTTAGCAGAGGTAAATCACACATGGAACATGAAATAACACAACCATTTCATCAATAAAGGACGTCAGATCATACACCTATGAATTATGAGTATTAAATATGAAAACCACTGCAAATGGTACACATAGAAAATATAGATCAAATAAGCACTAAAAACTCCATGAGAATCTCAGGTTGGTCAAGAAAAGGTCCTATGTATTACTGATATCAATCAAATTACATAAAGTTGCAGTATTGCCAAAAAATCTCCAACCTTTTACAATTTCAAATATTTTCCCTTTAATAGACCTTGTTACATGAAAGATGATCTACCTCTTGTCTATATTCATTGAACTTTTCCTAATGACACCTTGCATAACAAGAAAACATGTGCTTTAATGAGAAAACGACAACTATTCTATTAAACAATCCTTTTCCTAATCGGACTCAAACTACTAATTATTACCTCAACTACCTTATCTCTTGAAAAAATTACACATCTGACAACTAATGATTCACATTTTCGAATGAGCTATTACATAACTCATCACTACTTGACATCTTAATTTTTCTCCTCAACTTATGGAAAAAACCCTATTTTTCAGGGAAACAGGTCCTTATCTTCAACGAATGGTTTAGCTGATGAGTTATCTTCATTTCATGGTCTTCAAGTCTTGGATGATTGCTGGAAAAGTCCCTTGACCTTTTGAAAGTGTGCACCTATCCAAAACTTCTCATAAACCTTCTCATAAACCTTCAAAACAACTTGCTACGAAAGTACGATAGTTTCGTAGCGTACAAAAAATGACCTTTACAATCAAATTTTCTGCTTCTTTCCTCTTGCATTGTGTTCATCATGCCCTGACACATCTTCCCTATCATTTTCTCTCCTTGGAAGCTGCCAAAAGTGGTTTTATAAGCAAAAAAACAGCTACAGGTGGTTTCGTTGCATTTTCCTGGCTTCAAGCCTAGGAAATGCTACGAAACTGTGGAAAACTGTGTAAATTCCAGATTTTTGCCTTGTTTCAAAAATGTACCTTCCAGCTGTATAAATTTGGTTTTCAAAATGCCATTGACCTTTCAAAATATAAGCCAGATCAAACTAAGAGTCTTGAGGTGTTTCTTCTTCATTGATGATGAGTTGAGCTATTCGCTCCTCAACTACTGTCATTTTAAGACCCTTCTTCTCCAACTACTCATGGATCAATTATTGCTATTCGTGGAGGTATTTAACTTGATCCTTCAGCTTTCTGTTGGTAGATTTCAAGTGCAGGTTCATTATTATGACATGTTTCACCTCTTTCCTCAATGGCATAGTCCATTTGATTAATTGATGGGTGTTATCCAGGGTCTTTGATACACTGTCAACCTGCTCTTCCCAAACCTCTTTCATCTTCTCAAATTGAATTTTCTAAACATTATGTTTCCTTGCCTCCTTTTTCATGACTACTATTTCATGATTATCTAAACTCAATTGTTCTTCAAGGAGCTCAAACTCTGTTTTTTCAATGACTTTCTCCTTTCCTTTCTTTTGCTTGCTGACTGGATCTTCTTCTGCAGGAGATGAAAGGTCAAAAATGTTTTGTGGTGGTTGGATAGTGTTAGTGGCTAGATGAAGTTCTTTACTGCTTTCCAAAAGTTTTCTAGCATGTCTTGTCATGGGCTTCCTAGCCTGAAACATAAAACCTGCATCCTCACCTTCAAACTCTAACTTCTTTGCTGATTTAGCTTTCGTGATCTTCTTTCCACCTTCATCTATATCCTCAGCCTGGACTATAGGAGTCTCTTCTCTATCAATAGCATGTAGTATCTCTTCTAAATTTCCTTTAGCTATTGTTTGGATCCTTGTAATCCTTTTACCGCCTTTTTTACTCACAGTTGGCTCTTGTTTTGCAGGTTTGCTCATTATTGACTTTTGTTTTACTGGTGGAATGGTGGGTGTATCAAATATCTACAACTGCTCTATTTCCATCATTACTGGTTCACTTTTCTCTGCCCCTACTGGTTCACTCTGTTTTGCCACTAAAGGTGATGGTATACCTCTAGGTTTCAGAGTTCTTTTAGGGTTAATTGTATCCATTTCAAAACCACTAACAAACAAAAAAGAAGACCAGTCTCTTCCTAGTCTTTGTAACTCATCTAAAATCAACAATTTTATTAGGCCATGATGAAAAAGTGAGGTTTCACTTCCCTTAGATTTAGCTTGAACTTTAGCTACCATTTTTTCTAAGCTTCTGTGTAAATATAAAGGTATATCAAGAGATATCTTACAAACAAAGTGTAGGAGAAGCTTTAAGTGGTAAGAATAGACTTTATGATATCTCCCTTCACAAGTGAAATATTTCTAGATGATAAGCAGTAGCTTTGAGAAATTATCCTTCATGAAACTCCTTGGAATGACATTTTTAAGGTCAACTTCAATATTTTCTGGCTTGATAAACTCTTTACATTCCTCCATGTTGAGTTTGAACCCTTTGAACCATTTTTCTTGTCCTCTTGGAATCCTTGTTGCTGCTGCAATGATCTCTGGTGTTATAGTGAGATTTAACATTCCCATTTTTGTAGTTGTTCCATTGAATTTTAGGGAAAATTCTTTAGAAACATGTACATGGCATCCTTGTAATCTTTCACAAAACTACAAACACCCCGTTCTTCTGAAGAATTATACAGCTGCTGGGTCTTCATTTATCAGGTTCACGTCTGATGGCTCATATCTAAGACAGTGGCCACCTTTGTTGGTCTTTATTTTGCAGCAATGGTGCTTTAATGTCTTCTCTGCCTCGCTTGATCAGTGATACTTGCAAACCCTTGAAAATACCAACCACAACTTGGACTCAGTGGAATAACTCTCCAGAGCTCACTACCACACAAAGAAGGAATGGAGAATGACAAATAACTCAATTTGGAAATATTTTGAAGTTCGATGACCAATCAATCATAATGATGACTCATACATGCTTAAAATGGTGATGATGACTTCAGCCCTAAGTATGTACCTTTATCTTTACCCTAACTGACTAGAATGGCATCTAAATTATCCTTTTCAAATCATTTTCTGACACCTAACAGCTAATTTGACATGACAGATAGAAAACCTTACTTTCGTACCGTACCTAGTGTATTTCTGGGCATTTTCGCTACGAATGTATTAGCAGTTTCGTAGCGAAAAGTGAATTTTCTCTGTTTATTTCATTACAAAAGTGTGGTTTATTGGCTAAAATGACTCTTTCGGTGCTATAACATTGGGAAATGAAAAATTTCAAAAAATCATGATTGATGTGACATGAGAGGATTTGAATGAGGGTGGGTTTAGACCTTAGGATAAGCTAAATAAGAAAAGTTAAAAATATTCTTAACCAATGAAAAATGAATCCTATAACCCTACCTTTGACACATGAACCTCTAGGACTTTGTCAAATGATGCTTCATTTTTTCTGAGTGATAACATAATCAATTATATTTTCTGGGCTTTCCTTTCTATTTTCGGATTCATTTTTAGAATGATCTAAACTGTGAGATTGATATTATGATTGTGCTGACTCATCCTCAGAAATGTCTTTTGCTTCTTTATCAAAGCTAATACTTGGAGTAGGTCTGTTGACATCTTTAATAGTTAACAAGTTAAGAGGACTTCTCTCCAGTATCTTATTTCTGTATGTTTGGAAAGCTTCCAAATCATCTTGGTTGAGTTGACTGGATGAAAACTTGAGTACATCTGAAAAATTTTCCATGTCTTGAAAGAGATCATCAAATCCGTCTATTTCTTTTACAAAAAGCTTCATTTTGAGCTCAATGGTGTAGTTTTTACTTACATCATTTGGATCATATGGCCGCTTTGGCATTACTGCCAAATTCAACAAATTAATCTTTGAAACTTCTTTGTAGGAATGACCAATATCAAAAAGTGAAAAAGTACTGCACTATAAAGGAAAATTAGGCCAAATGGCCTTCTTAGCATCTTTAAGGTGTTTAGAAATACCATTAACAAGAATCTGGTAGGCTATCTATCTTGCAAGTAACTTATCAGGAACATAATATGGTAGGACGTGGGGAGAAGCATAACTCCCAAATACTCTGACATATGTGAAACTATCCTTTGCAAACCATCTAGCAATAGAAAGAATATATGTACTAGCCTCTTTGGAAACCCTAGGAGCTTTATCATTAAATATCATCTGGTGCATAGGAAACATGACTCTATCGAAAATTTTGTAAAAATGCAAATGGAAGTCTGAATCCCAAAGGGCTATGTGATAAATGTGGATTGGGGTAGGGTCTTGGGTCATCCATTTCCATCCCATGGTAGGAAAACTGGAAGAAAATCAAATTGCGTCCATGACATAGACACTCATATAAAAGGGGGCTATTTCTCTAGATGAAACACTTCTTTTATTCCTATACTCCATGATGTGTTTAGCTAAATTATCAGATAGGATATTTTCCCAATTCAAAATTAAAGAATTGATTATTGCATCAATTAATGGGACCCAATCTACAGAAAAATTAGTGGTATCAGGTTTTACATATAATATGGACAACATATCGTCAGCATAACAATAAGGGTAAGGAATTTGGGAAATTGGGTACGTAATGAGTTTATATCATTTAAGTTTTCCCTGGTCTTCCTTCCATTCCTTTATGACTTTCATCAAATCTAGATTTTTTGTTCTAAAGCTTTGAAGAAAAGCCTTGTCATATTTCTACTACGGGGAGGGTGGATGGTACATTGCCTGTAAATCTTCTGCCCTAAATGATCCAATATTCTCGCCTTTTAAATCTTTGAATGTTTTGTCTTCTATGTTTAAGTGGTCAATTACCCACTTAACCATGTATGTATAAGGGAGAACTTTTGGCCTTGCGGCTACCTTGTGGATGAATTAACATGCAACATCGAAATAAGTCGCGTCTGAAGTAACTGACATGCCTGGTGTAACGATTTTTGGCTATTACCATTGGATTTTCGTCTTCAAATAGCTTATACATTTCTTCCCATGATGAAATGCCACAATCCTTGTTACAGGTGGTGTCTAAAAACCAGGGAGACATATCTAAGTCTTCGGTAGATGGCGTTTGAGCAATCTCTTTGCCTTTCTTGTTCATTTCAATTTTCCTCGCTCTATTAATTGGTTTCATGATTTCAAGTAAACAGGGCAAACATTAAAATTATGGATAACAGGGAAGAAAAATGGATTTTAAACAATTTCGGCATTCAATCACTTCAACGCATGCTCAAAGTAGATGAAAATCTTACTTCTATTAAATTTTACTAATCACCAATAATATTTATAAATCAAAGCTCTTACACCTTCAAGTGAAATGTCTACCGATCAAATTTAAAGATGTTGGATCTCGTATTTCGGTTTGATATGACATAAGTTATTTCACATGCTTGAGTAATTAAATTCTATTCATCGCATATCGCAACTTATAACTTTTTCATTTATGATTTTACTCGTAAATTCTGTGGAATGCGATCTGCGCAAATCGCACATCACAACTTTTATGCGGTAAATGGATTTTCTTTTAGTTATATCTTGCGAATTGTGGATTACGCATTCAATAAATCAAACAAATGCACTTTATGGGACTTCAGAGAATTATGTTTATTGCTTTATTGGATTGTCAGGTTCGTATAATCGCAACTTATACCAAATTGCTTTATAAGTTTGATCTTTTAAATGAGGTGCGATGCAATAAAAAAATTATAACAGTGATTGAAGCATTTGCAAGTTTTTTAATATAACTTCGAAAAAGGCTTAGCTATTATTGCAGCCCGCGTGACTTAGTAGGTTTAAAGTCTTTTAAGTTTGTAAGTTATGCGGTTTGCTATGCGCACTAAGGAATAAAGCGGAAAATTACAAAGAAACTTTATTTCCTAAATTTTTTTGACTTAAAGCTAAAAATAAATGAAAATGATTTTCCTAATTATTTCTAAAGGGTCCCTATATATTAAAATAAATGGGGGGTGTTGTATAGCACAACAGAACCCCGGGTTGATAAAGTAAAGTAGGGCAGCCCCTGGGAGTTGCAGCACTCTTGGTGCAATACCAGGGCTCACCACTATGAATGAAAAATATCATTCCTTATTGGCAAATGATACTTGGGATATTGTTCCTCTTCCAAAGGGAAGAAAACTTGTCAGATGCAAATGGGTTTACAAAACAAATTTTGGACCAGATGGGAAAGTGGATAAACATAAAGCTCGTCTTGTTGCTAAAGGATTTTCACAAGTTGAAGGAATTGACTATACTGAAACCTTCTCCCTTGTTTCCAAAATTAATTCTATCCACATTTTTCTTTCCCTTGCTTCCTCCTTTAAATTGGAAGTCCATCAGATGGATGTCAAATCCACCTTCTTATGTGGATATTTGCATGAATAAATCTACAAGGAAAAACCCCCTAGATTTATCCAAAATGACTCTAGCCTTGTTTTTCGCCTTAGGAAGTCTCTCTATGGTCTCAAACAAGCTCCCCGGGCTTGGTATGCCAAAATGGATATCTTTTTATTAGATAATGGATTTTCTAGGTGTCATTCAGACAACACTTTCTACATCAAGAAAGTGGGTATGTCCTTCATCATCCTTATTCTTTATGTTTATGATCTTATCCTTATTGGTAGTGATCCAAACAATATAAACCATGTGAATTCTAGCCTCAAAAAGAAGTTTGAAATGATAGATTTAGTACACTTGCATTATTTCCTTGGTATTCAAGTCTTGTAATCCAAAGAAGGTATTACCCTTTCTCAGTCCAAGTATTCCTGTGATCTCCTACGCCACTTTCACATGGAAGACTGTAAGCCATCCACCTCTCCCTTTCAGTCTAGATTCAAGCTTCAAATCACTTGTACTACCCCTGAAGTTGATGCTACCTTATACCGTCAAATTGTTGGTAAACTTCTGTATCTAACCCATACCCGTCCTGACCTTTCCGTTGCCATTGGTCTTGTTGCTCGGTTTATGCACCAACCTATTGAAAGTATCTGGAAAACATATAAATGAATACTTTGATATATTCAAGTTACAATTCAGTTCGAGGTTCATTACAGTGCAGGAGCATATCCCTTGTTGATTGTTTTCACTGATTCTGATTGGGCTCATGACCCTGATGATCGAAAGTCTACTGTAGATTATCTATTCACTCTTCGTTCAAGACTTATTACATGGTCTTGTAAGAATAAAATTTCCATCTATCTTTCTTCAACAGAAGAAGATTATCGTGGTGCAGTTGAAGCCAACAAGGAAGCCCTGTGGCTTCGTCAGATCTTGACCGAATTTGGTCTTCATCAACAACATCCAACTACACTTTGGTGTGATAATCAAAGTTCCATTCAGCTATGCAAAGAACTAATTCATCATTAGCAAATGAAATACATTGAGCTCCATATACACTTCATTAGAAATCTCATTCATGATCGTGTTCTTGAAGTGCATTATTGTTCAACCAATGATTAAGTTGTCGATATCTTTACAAAGGCTCTCACAGAAGCAAAGTTTTCCAAACTTCGATCTATGCTTGGAGTTCAGGAAAGTTATCATTAAGGGGGGATTGGCTCTAATTCCTCCTTCCTTCTCCTATTTTGTCACCTTTGTTAATCCTTCAATCGTATCCCAAGTTGTTCTTAAGGGGGATTGTTAGGATATTTCGACACATAGGAAATAGTCTCATTTTGTGTCACCTTTGTAAATCCTTCAATCCTATCCCAAGTTGTTCTTAAGGGGGGATGTTAGGATATTCTGACACATAAGAAATAGTTAAGTATAACTTGGTCTAGCGTAGAGTTAGGTAAATTGTGTTTATTTACTATGTACATTTGTAACTTATAATCCAGCGGTCACGACATGTAGTGATCCGACAGTTCACTCTCTCCTCAATATTACCGACACTTGATCTGTGGCTTAACATGTGATTGGTCCATGATTTCTATTTAAAGAGGATGGAGGGTCATTTGTCCAATAACCATTTATGAGAGAAGCACATGTAAATTTTATTTCTTTATACTAATAAATTGCCTGAAGTGGTCATGTTGGCTCAGGCCATGGATTGTTTCCCTCTTTGAGGGTTTTAACTACGTCAAATATTGGTGTACTGATCTGTGATATATTTGTGAGTGGTGACCTTTGGTGTTTGATCTAAGGAACTTACCTTGTAAATTCCTATAGGTGAAGGTTCTTTATGAAGAGATAAATTCAAGATTGTAGGGTGAAATTTCCAAGCCTTCAAAAGGAGAGGGTTATTTTGGAGGAAAAGGAGGAGATGATGACAATCCTTCAAAAGGAAATGGTGAAAAACCATCCTCTTCTCCACCATCATCTTCACCTCCATCCTCACCATCATCTTCTTCCTCTTCCACAACAACTGTTACTCAAACACATCCACATACCCCAATGGTGCATGGTAAAAATCCCTTATTAAAACTTGATATCAACTTTGAACTACCTATGTATAATGGTGACGTGAATGCTGAAAGACTTGATAATTGTGTTCATCAACTTGAAGTTTATTGCAGGATTCAGAACATCAAAGATGATGAAATAAAGATTTAGTTGGCTTCATTAAGGTTGTAAAGTGCTGCTTTGATTTGGTGGGTAGCCAAAACACAAGAGGATATGAAAAATCATGGTAAGGTCTCAACCTCTTGGATAGATTTTATTATTGCACTTAGAAGAAAATTTTATCCATTATCTTATATGCAAAAGGCTATTATGGATTGGCATAATTTTAGACAACTAAGGGGTCAAAGTGTGCAAAGTTACACCCAAGAGTTTAGAAGAATGTCTTTAATACTAGCTGTAGACTTGAATTCACAAGACACTTTTCTGAAATATATTGGGGGTTTACATAGTTATTTAAGACGTACTATCCTTATGTTTAATCCTACAAGTTTATATGAGGATTATGTTCGGGAAACACATCTTGAAGCAAGAGGGGACAACATTTCACAAGAGGGTAGCAAGAAGCCATTCACAAGTGGAGACAAGGATAAGAGTAAGTTTAAAGGGAAAGGAAATAATAATGCATTCATCAATAAGGAAGGAGAAAAATTAACATGCAAACATTGTTCCAAAGAGGGTCATGATGAAGCTCATTGTGGAAGCTTCATCTTGAGATGAAACCAAAGAAGTTTAATAACAAAGGGAAACAAAACACAACTACAACTACACAGCATGAATTAGGGTCTGATTCAGGAGATGAAACAAATATAATAGCAATGGGAATGAAAGGTAAGTACATAGAAAACACTAGCTCTTCAAGTTGTCCTAATGATACTCAAGATGAGAAAACTAGAATTGAAATTTTCCATTTTTGGGTTGTTTCAAAGCACACCAAAATTGATACACTCTTTGGTAGTGTTTGACAAGTAAATTTGATTTTTGAAGACTTAGTCAAGAAGTTAAATTTAGAGAGAATTCCTAATCCAAGACCTTATCGTTTAGGTTGGATATGAAATAATGCAAACTTGCAAGTGACAAGTAAATTCATACTTATATTTTCAATTACAACAAAATTTCTTGATGAAGTTGAACTTGATGTAGTTCCACTTGATATTTCCGGAATTGTTTTGGGAAGCCCATATTTGTATGATAGGAAAGTTATTTTTCATCGCCATGAAAACCAATACCACTTGTTAAAATATGGTATTTATTACATTGTTATATCACATCGAAAGAAACTAAATCTTTCACTTGTAAATGTCGGACAAATGAAGAGACTCATTAACTCTAGCAAGAATTTTGTGCTTTTAATGGTCAAACAAAATAATGATGTTGAGAATGAAGATTTTCAAGGTTGTGACTCAAGATTGAAATCTGATTTGGTTGAGGTTGTTACCCAATATGATGATATGTTTCAAGAGCCAAAAGGATTGCCTCCCAATATGGGAATCCAACATGAAATACAATTGTAGCAAGGTTGTCCTCTTCCTAACATTGGCATGTACAGGATTTTAGTGATGGAAAGTGCAGAAATTAAAAATAAAATTCAAGAGTTGTTGGACAAAGGCATCATCAAACCAAATAATTCGCCATGTGGGTCACCTACTGTTTTGGTGCCAAAGAAGAATGGAACATGGCGCATGTGTGAGGAATTCCGTGCATTGAAAAAAATTACGGTAAAAAACCGTTACCCACTTCCTAGAATAGATTATTTAATTGATCAATTGAAAGATGCAAATTATGTTACTAAGTTGGACTTAAGGAGTGGCTATCATCAAATTAGAATTTCTGAAGGTGACATATGGAAGACATCATTCAAAACAAAACAAGGTTTGTTTGAATGGCTAGTTATGCCTTTTGGTCTTTTCAATGCTCCAGCTACCTTTATGCATGTGATGAATGATGTATTGAGGCCATTTATAGATTTTTTTGTGATATTATACTTATATGACATCTTGATTTTTCTTAAATCTCGTGAATAACATGTCATGCATGTTAAAAAGGTACTTGATGTCTTGAAGAAAGAATAGTTGTTTTTAAAGATGTCAAAGTGTGAGTTTGGAAAAACTTCTTTAGTGTAATTGGGTCATATTGTTGGAGGAGATGAATTGAAAATAGATCCCTCCAAGGTTGATGTCATTTTAAATTGGCCAAAGCCCAAAATAATTACGAAGGTAAGAAGCTTTTTGGGAGCAACCCAATATTGGAGGAATTTTATAGCTAACTTCTCTTCTATCACAAATCCATTGCATGCATTGACAAGTGTGAAGCAGGTATTCCAGTGGGGAGGTAAACAACAAAAGGCATTTGATGCATTGAAAGAAAAGATCAGTTAAGCTCCAGTACTTGCACTTCTAGACCTGAGACAGTCATTTGAGATTCAGATTGATGCTAGTGACTATTCCATGGGTGCGGTCCTCATGCAACATGGTAAACCCATCTGCTTTCATTCAGAAAATTTTAATGGTGCAGTGATTAATTATCCTACATATGAAAAGGAATTTTATGCATTGGTGCAAAGTGTGAAAAATTGGAAATAGTACTTGATGGGTAGAGAAACAATCATTCACACGTATCATCAACCATTCAATAATTGATGATAAGGTATAAGAAACAATCAATGGATGTGTTTTCTTCAAAAATTCCACTTGGTGATAAGGTATAAGAAAGGTATCTACAATAAAGCTATTTATATGCTTTATCGGCCTATTTTTAGTGTTGCTACTATTATTAAGCATAATTATTCTTTTCACGAGAGCTATGTTGAACAATATGCTTTAGATAGTGATTTTCAAGAAGTATATGCAACTTTGAGTCAAGGGAACCAAGTAGAGGAATTGGATTATCACATGCATTATAACTTGTTGTACCATCTTGGAAAACTTTGTATTCCACGGGTAGAAATATTCAACATCATAAGATAGGCACATACTTCTCTTATTGTTGGTAAGTTTAGTGTAAGTAATACGGTGGCACATCTACAAAGGTATTTTTATTGGCGTCGTATGCTTGAAAGTGTGTGATTTTTTATTATAGGTTGTTCATTATGTGCCATCAGTAAGCTTACCAATAGAAAGTTCGGATTGTACACGCCACTTCCAGTACCTTCTCGTCCATGGGAGAGTGTTTCTATTGAGTTTTTTGGAGGTCTTCCTATGTCAAAAAGGAATTATTATTACCTTTTTGTAATTGTGGATAGGTTCAGAAAAATGTGTATTTTGATGCCATGTAAAACACCAAATTACAGCTGAACAAACTATGCAGTTATTCTTTTAGAATGTATGGGTGCATTTTCGATTGCCCACATCCATTGTTGGTGATCAAGACTCTCGCTTTGTTGGGAATTTTTGGTCAATATTGTGGGGATTCATGGACACCAAATTGAAAAAGAGTACAACATTTCATTCTCAAATGGATGGTGAAACAGAGGTGGGGAACAAGACAATGATACATCTTCTTTACGATTATTGCAACCACCATCCTAAGTTGTGGGATGAAAACTTGCACTATATTCAACATGCTTACAACAATGCCAAGCACTCTTCAATTCAAACATTTCCATTTGAGGCATGTTTGGGATACTTGCCTAAATATCCTTTGGATTTTATTTTTGGAAAGGATGTTGCTATTGATGTTCACAGTGACATAGACAAAGCTAAAAGGTTCATTGAACAAATCCAATTGGTGCATCAAGTAGTTTAATAACACTTGGAAAAGAGCCAAGTCAAGTACAAAACAAGGCATAATAAGCATAGTGTAGATCACAATTTCCAAGCCGGTGATGAATATTGGCTTCAAATTAGCAAAGAAAGGCTTCAAGGAGAAGGTAAAAAAACTAAAACCAATTTGATATGGTCCATTCATAATTTTAGAAAAGATTGGTGATAATTCCTTCAGGTTGGATTTTCATTCATATATGAAAATTTATGTTGTTGTTAATGTTGAGAACTTAAGGTTGTATGAGCCACCTTTAATTGAAGATAAAGGAGAAAATATTCGAATTCCTTCCATTGAGGATTTTTCTCTTGAATACCTTGATGAACTACAACAAGAAGCCATTCTTGAAAAAAGAACAAGGTCGTAAAAACGAGGGAATGTGGAGTACCTTCATGTGGGGCTCAAAGGAACAAATCCAAGAAAAGCCAAATGGAACAATATTGGAAAGGTGAGGCAACTGTACCCTCATCTGTTAAACAACTGAAAGTGATATTTTTGGGTCCAAAAGCTTCAAGTGGTGAGGAGTGATCAGGTGCTCAAAAATATACTAAAAAAAGAAAGTTTTCAGAATGGTGTGGAATCTAAACGACCGAGTAGATATCATTGTTCTGAATCCGATGCAACTCATTTCGCGGAAAAACGACACTGTATGCTCCCGGAGATGAGTTATGTTCATTTTCCCAAACAGGCAAAATTTTGGCAAAATTGTGCAAGCTGTCTAGTGAGTTGTCCGTACAATTGACTGGGCTCATTGGGCCAATCATGTTGCGTCAATTATACGAATTTTGGAGGTGTTTTTTGTAATTTTTTTATTGGGTGGTTGGTGGTCAACCACAGGCTACCACATGGCAGCTTGGGGCCCACCAAAATATGGGCCTAGCATTAAACAACTAAAAATCTTGGGGCCCACCAAGAATCGACCGTTGGGCCTAGCATTAAACAACTAAAAATCTTAACCATTGGGCCACGATGCTCCTTGTTAAAAATTATGACCAAAATTATATTTAAACATTCATACGACAGACGTTTGGGGTAAGGGGCCAAGGCTTAAACCTGACCCCCCCCCCACCCATATATGCATATGACCCATGGTTGGGAACCATGGGTGCGGCGGAACGATGCCTGTCGTTTAATTAAAAAATAATAATTCGACCATACTAATATGGTTTAAAATCCGGATTTATGGCGTTATTGTGTATTTTAACTATCCAACAATTTCGCCAGGAATTCCGCAAAAATGGTGCTCAGTTAATTGAAATCAGGGAGAATTTGTAGGAAGGTTCCAGATTTTGGGGAATTTGTGGAGCGACTAGTAGAAAATCTATGGAGGCTCATAGCTTCTTTATTTTTTGACCACTTTGGGAGTAGAAAGAGGTTAGAAAAGAATTTTTTATAGTTATGAAGCTAATGGAATAGGTTTTGAATTGAAGCCATTGAAGCTTTGTAAACTGATGTAACCACCATTTTTTAGCATAGTGATATAGGGCCAAGCCATTGGAAGCTGGACCAAGGAGACGTAGCCCAGGAGGGGTGAACTCCTTCATCACTTGCTGCGTTGTGGTTATTTTTATGGTGTATTTGTCTGTTGTTTTATGCATTTTCAGAGTTTAAATTCATGCTTTATGTGTTTAACAATTTAACATAAAGTATCATAAAACTCAATTTTAACATTTGCAATTTATAAACCCTCAAACACTTTTACATTAATATCTCATACAGATCATCAAAATCTTTCAAAATCAGTGTCAAATCGTAGTACTTGTCGTGATTCAAACGACGCTTGAATTTCCTCAATACAATGTAATATGAATAACTTATGGCATTCTGAAGTTTTTAAATGACAACTAAAAGGTCAACAACAGGGTTGACTGGGTTGTTAACTGGTCAGTCTGTATAGCTGACGTCATCAACTAACTGTGCGGGGTATGATTGGCAGTGGAATAATAATTTTTTGACACGTGGCAACATCGTATAGGTGTCGGTGGCACATTTTGGTTTTAGGTGACCTAATAAGAGGCTTCCACGTGGCCTAATCAGAGGGTGCCATGTGGCCCTATATTGTTGGCTAAAATTATTATAACAGGCCCAAGGGCCTCATCTAGGTTCAACCCCTAGACCTCCCGTAGCACAAAAAAACACCCAACAGTTACACCACCGCGTCAGTTCTTAGCTACAATGGGAGGTCGGTTACATTTGAATTAATGTGTTGACGCATTTGGGTGGAGGGGCTAGGCGATGAGCCCTAGACCCTAGTCATGATGGAACCATACGAGCCCAGGTGGAAGGGAAAGGGCTGAGCAAGAAGCTCCAGACCTTGATCTCGACGTTCATCACAAGACGACTAGTAAAGCTCTATGGCAAAGAGGATGGGGACTAAGCTCCAAGCCCTGGTCTCATGTTTTATCCACATGACCACAAACAGGGGCCCTTGCAGTGGGGATGGAAATTTAGCCCCATCCCTCAACCACATCAATGCCCATGCAACCTTATCCAAGAGTGGAAGGAGACAGAGTCGGCGGGGGTGGCCAGTTGGCCCCAAACCCTGGCCATATTTCCACATATGACCATGTCAATGGAGAAAGAGGGGTAGGCCACATGGCAATAATATGACCCTAATTTTTTAATAAGGGTTATTGGAGAATTTAAACAAGAAACAAAATGACCCTTTTATGGCAGCAATCTTGTCGGCGCTAGGTGAAATTGCTGCTCGGAAGACTGTGTAAATGGAAAAATTGTCATGCAGTTAATAGGTTTTTCCAATTTGCAGGACAGATAGCAGAGCTTGGCTTCAAGAAGCATAACTTGCTCAGTTTTTAACCTTTTTGAGCTCAAGAAGAGCCTAGATAGGGGGTTTTTAGTGTCCTACACTCAATGGTAGCCTCAGATTTATGATTTGAGCACTTTATGGTGGAATTTTTGTAGGATCAAGTATTTTAGTGATAGAGGAAGCGATAATTTTGAAGCAGTACGGAAGCATAATTAAGCATGGAAATAGCCTATTTAGATATTTTCCAACATTCCAATAGAATTTTTTACTGTAGTAGAGAAAGTATTTCAGTATTTTCTCCATATTTTTATGAGATATCCATTTTCAGCTCTTTATTGTGAAGGAATTTCATGTTTATGCTTTTAATATTAGGTGGAGTACAAGGACTTATTGTGGAAGAGTCCATTTTATGTTGACATTTGTATGACTTATTGTAGGGGGTTATCTTTCCGAGTAATAATTATTTGTAGGAGAAACAAGCCACTCTAGATTCAACAAGTTGTAATTTACTCATTTTTCGTTGAAATCAATAGAGCGGTCTAGCCATTGGAGCAGGCCCGGAGACGTGGCCCAGGAGGGGTGAACTCCGTTAGCTAATTGTTGGTTTCTTCTATTCATTTTTACCATATTGAGTTGCATATGAATGCTTTTCTCTTTTAATTTCATGTGAAAACTAAGCTCATCATATTTGAAGAGGTTGTGAAACTAATTACACCTTTAAAGACCCATTTTTTTTCACTTGCAAAGCGTTAGAGGACGATCAAAGTTTTCCTCCAATTTCAGATCATATATATAGGAGATGAAGGGGTGCCATTACAATGAAAATACCAAACCAATGAAAAATGAAAAAAAAAATAAATAGCAATATAATGTCCCAAAACCTAGGGATTAACATATCCGAGCTCTTGAAATGGATGCCTTTTGTATAATAATTCATCTTCCCACGCTGCATGTTCTATTGGTATGTTCTTCCATTTGATGAGATACTCACTAATTGCTCAATTCCATAGTTTCTTAATTTGTGTTTTAATAACTATTTTATATTCTAGTATGATTTTTCCCTCTTCATCAAGCTTAAAATAGCCTAGACTAGGATCTTTTCACTAATTACCATATTTAAGAAAGAAAAATGAAGACCAAGTGTACATTTTAATAGGGAAGTTACCATTTGTAATCCATACTAAAAATTATTTGTAATACCTTATAGGATTTATAATACTTGGGTACTAATTTATTGTCTTTGTTTTTTAGCTCGAGGGATGTTTGTTTGTTATGTTTCAGTTTTAAAAACACCCAATCCTACACTTCAAATTTCATTTCATTACTATGTTGGTATATTTGTTATTTCAGCATATTTTGTGATATAACCAAGTCGTATATCAATAGATTTAGGACTTCTTGTTGGTTATCTATATTATATGCTACTACTTTAACCTTGAATTTCCCTCCCAAAGGTGACACGAGGAATTGAGGATGAAACCCATAGAATACCATAAACTAGAAAATTTTGATGAAGTATGGAAGGAAACATTTGTTAAGGATAACCAATTAACCCATTGTGTAAGGCTATCATTTGAAAATAAATGGACTAGCTGTCCCTAACACCCTTACAATGGAGCATTTCCAAACCTTTTAATTCATTCATTATATGCAATCCATGGGCACAAAATGATGTGCCCAAAACTACCACTATTGATCGAGTAATTTTGATTCATTCATCGAGTCAATTTTACTCAACATTGGGATATTCCATAATATATAGTATTTATTTATCTCAAATTAATGATAATATAATTCAAGAAGGATCGTAATCCATGTTATAGGCCTTGCATTTACCACTACAAGCTTGTACTTCCTTTTTTGTATCAAACAAGAGAATGGATTACTAGCCTCTAATATGCTTGTTGAAAATAAATGTATAGATTTTAATATTATGTGTGTGTGTGTGTTAATAAAGGTAGGTAGGGGTGTTTTATGAAGGTAAATCCTCTATACGGACAGAGACGATCCCTCTAGCCCTAGGGTGGTCTAGTAACAAAAGGACACGCAAAAGTGTTGCTTCCTAGTTAATGAATGAAAAAAAGATATAGTAGATGGACCTACCTTGAATCCAACGCTGTCGATGTTGCAGAAAGAGTAGTGGCCTCTCGCTCTTGCTTTGGCAAGTCACGATCTGTTCATTGTCATGCTCAGATACCTGCACATAAGACAAAGAACAAGAACAACATATAACAAAATAGTTTCATTCACAACTATTAGCCAGTCAAAGAGGGCTAAACATATCGCATCAAATAAACATCATGACACAGTAGTGGAACCAAACAATAGTCATGTATATTAATGAGTAGAATGAACAGTACAACCGATGCTTTGACATCGCAGTCTCCTCCAGTAGGGTTCAGACGAAGCGTGTCTCAACTATTGGTCAGGGAATTCAGACTCAAGCTCTCTCAGAAGTCATCGACTCGAGCTCTCTCAACACAATATTTCTTACTCTATCTTCTCTAGCAGCATAGCTATAGTATAATTCTCCTAGTTCAACTATTCAGCCGTTCAACTTGCTTCTACTAAAGGAGATAGTTTCTTATATAGAGGAAAGAGAGGAGGTTGGGATCCCTACAAAGGTGGGAGAGAGTCCTATCCTTTAGGAGAGTTCCAAGGGAGGTGGAAAATACTAACTAAAGGAAGGAGTTCGTGGTTGTTTCAATTCAACCACTCCCAATGACTCATCCCCGAGGTGGTTGGGATAGAACCTTTGCCTCTATTTTTTTTTTAAATTCCATAAACAGCTTGGCGTGGGTGTGTAACTGTCACAGAGCGCCACCTGGTGCGGGCTCAGTGTTAAATTTCCTGGTCGGCGCGAGGGTGTAACGAGCTACTCTCGCCAAGGAAAAAATAGGGATTTTCACAGCTCTGCTTAGGGAAATGTCAACAAGAAGAATGTTGCTTTCATCAAAAGGGATGCAAGGATGGTATTTTCAAAGCATGACACCACTTATTGGTCACAAAAAAGACCCTCCAATGTGCGAGTTGGGGATTACAGGGACAGTGAAAAAATGTTGTGTAACATATGCTCCCTAAAGCATGAAGTCCGAGAGAGAGGGAGGGGTGAAATGCTTTATGATAACACGTTCGAACCAAACACCGCTGTCAGAAAACCTGCAATTACAAATACAACTGATATATGTCATACATGAATCATGTGGCATGGGTGCAGGCATCCATAATAGAAAAAATTGAGATCTAAGGTATGGACACAACCATCCATCAGGAAGGATCAATAAATAGACTCAGGTATGGTCGCAGCCATCCAATCAAGAGAGTCATGAAATAAGTCATAATAATCCACAAAAATCTGCAGCCTGGAATTTATCAGACAAAATCCAAGGTCTTGCGCTCCATCTCGACCCAAACAAGTACAATTTCGAGCATGCGAATGTATGAGCTGAAGTTGAACATGCAGGAAAATCGTCTAATTACCAGCCAATGATGAAAGTTATTAATAGACGCAAGAGAAACCACCAATGATGGCGATGGCCCTCAAGGTACAAAAGGTACAATCTACGGAATGTGAAAAGTTATCTGACGTCGAACATCCGCAGAATCACTCAATCGAAGGCCAATGATGTGAACCTTGCGTCGAATGCGAAAAACCTGCCATTGAGGCATGTAGGCTCCAAGGTACCAGAAGGGAGTCTCTAGATCAAATTCTTGGATAATGAGCTAAAATCGACAAGAAGTGACCTAGTCGAAGGAGGGCCATAATGTTTCCCACATCATCGACATGAGACAGAGGAACATGACGAAAGTGGATCAGGACCAACAGGAGATCAGAGGAAGGTTGACAACTGCAAAGGAAAACTTCTCTTGAACATATCAACATCACGACATTGGATTTGGAAGTATTTGACATCAAAGGATCTGAGGTCATGATGATGTGGCAAAGAGCAGATGAAAGGTCAAAAGAGATTACCCAAACCTATGAAGGCAAAAATGACAAAATGAGATGTCCCCAATCCGACACAAATGCAGACAAGTTCCATGTTCAAGAGCGACATACTGCCAACATAACTAAAACTTGGTTCCATTTTCCCCCACCATTCTTGGCGAGTACCCTAATTATTTTTTAAAACAAGCTTGAAGGGGATAGCATATTCTTGTACTGTAAGTTTGTCCTTTGGAAAAATCCAACCTAGTACATTTTACGAGCATTAGGAAGGAGGAACTCGAAATAACATCATGGTGATGAAGTCCGATGTCATCAGGGTTTAACGAGCCTGACAAAGGGAGAACTCGAAATCTTTTCATGTTTATAGAGTTTGAAAAGAAGGCAGAAAAGAAAAATCCAGCACTCCCTTTTCCTAGGTAGTCTCACAGATCCGAAAAGGTAGAAAACTGTGTCTGAGAGAACCTCTTAGTCACGATACACTAAGGTATTCCTTTTTTGTAAATAATCCATCCCAACCCGAAAAAGGGTTAAATGTATACTGGGTAGATATCGTTTCGCAGCCATTTAACGAATTCAAAACGATAAGAATCTCAGCAATCTTTTCAATTTTAGAGAGTCAGAAAAGCGCTAAAAGATGACTCCAGTAGTGACTTTTTCGTGTTTTTACCGAGTCCGAAAAAGTATAAAATATAACTCGTTACTTCATCATTGTCACATGAAAATCCTGTTGCTGCACAAGAGACATGTGTAAAACTCATTTCTTGAAAATAATATAATAAAATAATCGAAAAACATGCCTTAAAACCTAATTAAGGTTGTGAAAAAGTTATAAAATGCCAAAAATGGTAAAAATAATTACTTTTCACTTTTTTACCTCTTGGGGAGCAATAGTTACCCATTTCACTGTGCAATCTTGCGGCAACGATAGCGGCCAATCTAGCAGATCAATCGCAAATCCGTCAACTCCAGGTAAGATCCGAGATCCCTCTCATCATTTTAAGTCATTTCTTGCTTCCTGCACTTGTCAATTTCGAATTTTGGAGGAGGAAATGTAAAAATTAGGGCTTCGTGGTTGGCGCAGGTTTCGGTTACGGAGTTGCGCCAACCGCCCGATGTTTAACACTAGGGCGTGCCAAAGACGCAAACCATTTCTAGCAAAAAATATGCATCAAATACCCCAATTGTTTACAGATTTAAGGGTTAAAATCGACTAATACCACTCATATGAATGTGTTTGCAAGTAGAAAGAGGAAAAATGGTTATTGAATGGAAAGAACGAGAACATAGCGAAGAAGATGAGCTAGCCATGGAAAATGAGGGAGTCATGGAAGCCCTCAGAAACTATGGGATGAAAAAATTCTTCCTAACACCATGTCTCCAAGCCCAACCAGAATTACTATAGTATCTGATCAGTATATGGGACAAAAATCAAGAGAAGTTCATCCTTCCGGATCAAGAACTTGAGATTGATGTCTCTGATGTGTACTTCATCACAGGATTATCGTGGAGAGGTGCAGCACCACTCCTAACCGGCACCTGGCCCTGCATGGAAAACATGACCATGGTGATAGACAAGGTATGTTGAGGAGCACGGAAGGGTTCAAGTAGTGGAAAAGTTGATATACAAACTATCCCAGATTTGACACTACACGTGGTATTGTATACCATCACACGGGCTGCGGGATCACAAGCGCCGCATGAAGCAACAAAGACACAGTTGCTTCTTGTTGTAGACTGCATGGCACCGACCATCTACAATTGGGCAGAGGTCGTGACCATAAACATGAAGTGTCAACTAACCAAATGCAAGAAGACCAAACTAAAACAACTTGGTTATGGATATATTCTAGTATTGTTCTTCTTGGAACGCCTACCCATTTTTCAGCGACAAGAGGTTATAGTTTCGACACCACCAGTGAGAGAACCATGGATGGCTCGATGGGCAGCTCTGATGCCAAGGGCAGGGGGCAGCCAACAGATGTCTTGGAGACCAGAATTATTTGATTGGCTTCGTCGACAATTGATTGGCGTGGAGGACTAGCCCTACTCTAGCACAGATTTGACTGATGATCCAGACCTCCCACTTCTGGAGGGAGAAGATTTGGGTGAGACTCATTTTTTAAGTTTTATGAGTATTATGATTTTTTTTATTTATGCATGTTCTGTCATTAAATCCATGTAATTGCAGACTTTGGCCTAGAGAGACCTGTCAGTATGTCACCGATAGTGAGGCGAATCCCTCGCAATTTCGACCCTCAAGGCGAGGGCGGCGAGGAAGATGAGATAGTGCGCAACCTGGAGGGGATCACATGAGGAGTCCCAGATTATGCACGTTTTGATGATGTTCCTCACGCCTACCAGAGACATACCGTATGGGTGCCCAGCCAAATTCACCGCTTGCTGAGGCGGCTAGTATGAGCCGTGACATGTTATCACAAGCACCATGCTGATTAGACACCTAGGTTTTATTTTATCTGCATATTTTGAGAGACATGATGTCTTGGGATGTAACATAAACACACATGTATTTTTTGAAGTTATGATGCACATAGTTGCAAACATGCGATATATATATTTCCCTACATGGATCTTTTACATATGATGATGCTTTTACAAATTATGCAAATTTCTATCTAATACAATGTTAGCCACTGTATCAGTTAATGTGTTCATTCGTCTAGGAATATGTTGATAGGTAATAAAATCAAAATGTCTTTCCAACAAACTAATACTTAAATACAATCTCAGAATGTGCGGATTTCTAACTGAATAATGATTATTGAGTTGTAGAACAACAAGATGTGAATCTAGATTTACAAGCAATGTGCGTATGCCGAGGTTGACTGCCTCAGTCAATAGCTCAATGACAGCGCTATATTCAATGACATTTTTTGTAGTTCGTCCTAGACAAATACCTTGCAGATCTATCAACTCATCAGCAGGATCATAAATTACCCAGGCTGCCGAAGACAAATTCCTGGTACTGCGGGAAGCACCATCTAAGAAACCGACATAAGGGGTAATAGACATCTGCACAATAAGAAAGACCCAATAAGCAGGAAAATGCTCACAAAGCATACCAAACTAGAAAACATGTACAAAAATGAAAACAACATCTATGTACACCTATTACACATGAATGACTCATGCATAATATTTTTTGAGATACAACCCATTTCTGGGATGTTCAAGAGGATGACCTTCGCAGTCAATTAGCCCATAGGCCCCATTTTACAACACACGTTTAACGATGTAGGGCCCATGCCACATAGGTTGAAATTTTCCCGCCCCCAACTTATAACGAGCTTGGACGTACAAGAGGACAAGATCTCCTTCAAAAAAAGAACGAGGGGAAACTAATTGATCAAAATGAGCTTTGACCCGCTTTTTCTGTGCTTCAATAACAAGAGCATCAAAGCGGTGGGTTTCATCCAACCTTTCTAAATAAAGGAGACGCTCTTCTTCTGGCGTAGTATCTGGCAGTAATTCAACAGCCAACTTGAGCAAAGGTATTTCACATTCAATCGGGAGAGTAGCTTCCAGGCCGTAAACTAACTAGAAAGGAGTGAACCCGGTTGCGTTCTTCACTGAGGTTCGGTACCCCAGAGAGCCAAAAATAACATGAGATGCCAATTTGATTTGTGGATCCCAATCGTACGTTGAAGCATTGTGACAATAACTTTGTTCACAGCTTCAACCTGGCCATTGGCTTGAGGGTAGTACTGCATTGAGCTGTCGTGACGCAAACCCAACTTAGAAGTCAACTCCACCACCATATAATGCCAAAAATGGGAACCATGATCGGTAACGATGGCTTGAGGGACACCAAACCTAGCAATAATGTGATTTAATAAGAACTTAGCAGCTGTCTTACCATCAGCGACAAGTGTAGGCATTGCTTCGGCCCATTTGGTGAAGTAGTCCATGGCTACGATAATATAAGCATGCCCCCCGGCCGAGTAAGGGTTACACATCATAAAATAAATGCCCCATTTTGCAAAGGGACCGAAGGTAATGACAGGATGAAGAGGAACAGGTGGCGCACGCATCTTGTGTTGATAAATTTGGCAATCATGGCATTTACGAACTGCGACAATACAGTCTTTGAAAATAGAAGGCCAAAAATAACCAGCACGAAGAATCTTCTGTGAAGTAGCATAACTAGATATGTGACTGCCACAGGCGCCACTGTGACAACCATTCAAAGCTTTCTCAGCTTCCTTGAGAGTCAAACATCGTTGGAGTATGGAATCGACTCCAATATGATAGAGAGTATCTCCAACTATACGATAAGGTTGTGACCAATGGCGGATGCGGCGGCGGGCATCCTTTTTCAACTCAGATCTAAAAGATGAATTCTAGAGATAGATGATAATATCACCGTACCATGGATCGAGGGTGCTAATCAAGAAAAGTGAATCATCTGGAATGACATCCTCAGAACGAGAAGGAGCGGATTCAGAAGGTAGAGAACAAAGTAAATCAACAAAGACCAATGATTTCTTAGATTTGGCAGCAGTAAATTCCAAATCAAAATCTTAGAGGATGACATTCCACTTTGAGTACTTGCCCCCCAGAAATTTTCGAGACAATATGTAAGTCATGGGGTTGCATTCAGAAATCACCGTCACTATACACAAAAGAATATAATGACGAAAACGTTGAACAACTTGAACAACGGCCAACGCTAACTTCTCGACATGGGCATAACGCGTTTCAGGGTCGATAAGGTTACGTGACAAGTAATAAATAACATGCTCATGACTGTCATCATCGTCTTGTACCAAAAACATGGCAATCGTGCTGAAAGCGACAGCCAAATAAAGGGAAAAATCACGATGATAATCTGGAGGGCACAGGAGAGGAGCATTGACCAACAATGTTTTCAACACATAAAAAGGTGTCTGAGCGATCTCATCCCAATAAAAAGGAATGCCCTATTTTAACAATCGTGTGAATCCTTTAGCTACTTCGGCATAGTTAGGTATAAAACGGCGAAGAAAATTAGCTTTCCCTTGTAAACTCTGCAACTGATGCAATGAGGAAGGAGAGGGGAGATTGATAATAGCCTCAACCTTGAGAGGATCCAGGTGAATTCCATCTTTGGAAACGATAAAACCCAAGAGTCTACCGGAATCAACGCAGAAGACACACTTTTGCGGATTAAGCCAAATGTTATATTGTCTACAACGAAGAAAATTCTGACGAAGATGGTCAGGATGGTCTTTATGCTTAACTAAATGAGCGAGAAGGTCATCCATATAAGGCTGAACAATGTGAAGAATATCATGAAAGGCATAAGACATTGCGCACATAAATGTGGCCCCAACATTCTTCAAACCAAAGGGAAGTTTCTTATATGCAAAGGTACCCGAAGGACAGATGAAAGCAATCTTATGTTGATCAGTCAGGAGAATGTTGATCTGATTATAACCCGAAAAACTATCCATAAGGGAAAAAATCTCACTCCCAGCACAGTTGTCAATGATTTGATCGATGAAAGGAGTAGGATAATTATCCTTAGGACAAGCTTGATTGATATCACGATAGTCAACACAGACACGAATAGTGCCTTGTTTCTTGTCTACAGGAATAATATTAGAAACCCATTCTGTCAAGGGAATCAGATAAATGAAGCCAGATTTCAAAATGTTTTCCACTTCAGCCTTAATGGCAGTAGCTTTCCTAGGATGTACCGGACGAAGACGCTGACGAACAGGTTTTGAACCGGGCTAAGTAGGAATCTCATGTACCACGATACTAGGAACAATGCCGGACATTTCTTCATAGGACCATGCAAAGACATCACGGAATTCACAGAAAATGCTAGTATAGACTTGCACTTCATCCGAAGAACAAGTAACCCCAATATGGATGTTCTCGACTATTCCCAGTTTAATGGAAATGTTGATAGGCATCGTCTGAGTGATGTTACTCAAGTTACCTTCCGAAAAAACTTCATGGACCTGAATAGGTGTTTGAAGCGGAGGAGAAGGAACCTGAGAGGAAAAATACTCAAGACAGGTAGACATGGTTCTGAGGCTTGGTAGAAATGAGGAACGATGATGACCATCATCCCATGAAAGATCGTCGAGAGGCAGGGTTTCCACGATAGCTTCATCGGAATGAAACACTTCTTTCAAAGGATCTGGTGAATCAAAATCACCAAGCCAAGGGGATTGAGAATAGATGTAAAGAGTCAGGCTCGAAGGAGAATAATCATAGGACGAAGTATTCGATGTAGCAATGAGTTTACAATAATCAATTTCAATCAGACTCAAAGGCATCGAATCACCGAACGAATCAATTTGTTCAGGAGAAGGGATAACGTAGGGGTCATCGGTTTGAGAAATCATGTTGAACTGAATAGTATTCGGTGGTGGAAGAGGGAAAACACCCATGAGGGTAGGATCTTTGAAAAGGCCTGGCCCCACACTCTCTTTGGGAGTAGGAATCTTGTCCACATACGAAACATTGTTCTCAGAAGAAGAAGTGAAAAAAGATAATTGATCAACAGTAATAATCTTTCCTTCGTGCGGGAACTTCAGAACATAAAAGAGAGTGGACGAAACACACAACATGGCGTGAGTCCAACTGCGTTCGAGGAGAAGATTATAATTGAGTTTTGCATCAACGACTTCAACCTCGACATTGACTGTCTTCCCTTCTAACGTGATCGAAAAACTAGCGAGAACACCAAGAGGTTTAGATTCTCTTCCATCAAATGCTTCAAGGGCATTGGGTGATGAGGTAAGAGTTGGAGAACTAATGGCTTTCCAACAAGTAGATGACATAACACAGGTGGATGCACCCTCGTCCACGATGGCCCGGTGAATATTCCAACCGTGTGTTAGCCACCTATGAAATCTTTGTCAAGCAAACAGGTGGCTAAATTGCTTTATGAGCCTTCAAGAGATACATTTCCCATGAAAATCTCTCATCCTTGAAGCCTCTGTGTGTCCATTGCCTTTTTAAATATCCTCACTGTTGTTTCCATCCAAAAAGTCTCACTGATTGCAAAAAACATTGTGCTCCAAAAGGCCTACATTTATCCCTTGTATCCCTGCAGAATGTCCCTTTTCAACCCTTTTTCCCCTTTGTCAAAGTTCCCTTTTTATCCCAGAAATCCTCCCAAAATCCCCTTTAAATCCTACACACCCCCCTTGTTTGGTCTAATTCCCATTTTTTCCCTCTATCATTACCTTTTCCCAGTCCTAAAATGCATTAAAAAGGGCCAAAAACCCATTTTACATCTTATGATAAGGCCTAGCCCCTTTTGGCCCAGCCCCGCAAACCACTTCCCTACGTAACCCAACGCCAGAACCAGACGCAAAGACTCAAGGCACTTATCGCAATCGTAGGTGTCAGGCGAGCGCATCTCTGTGTTAACTAAAATTTCCAATGCGATTGGGTTTTGGTCTATAGACCTCCGCCGCAATCTCCACCGTTGATCTATCACTTGGATCCGACGGCCCGGCGCTAATCGCACTCCCGCTCTAATCGCAATTGAAATTTCCAAATGATGCCACCTTCCGCCCTTTGCGATTGCAATTCCCTGATCCGATCTGAGCCGTCCATCCCTCCACATCCAACGGTTCATATTTATCCCGCTCCCCTCCCGTCGCTCCATTCCTTTCTCCCCACCAATTCAATCTCCGCCGTTGATCTAGACCCGGATCGGACGGATGGCGCTCAATCGCATCCCCGCCCCCATCGCAGTCGCAAAGGTCTTGCCGTGTTACCCGATTTCGATCTTCCAATCCAATCCTAGCCGTCGATTCCTCTGTTGATCTGACGGCCCTGGCTTTCCTGCTCTAATCGCAATCGCAATTTCCAAATGATGCCACCTTCCGCCCTTTGCGATTGTGATTCCCCAATCCAATCTTGACTTTCCGTTTAATCCAAGATCCGACGGTCATAAACCAATCGCGCCATCGTTCATCGGGGTGTCAACCCTCCCATTTCTCCCCTCCGATTGGATCGTGGCCATCGATCCCCTCCTGAGATCCGACGGTCCTAAATGAATTTCCCTCCACCCATGACCGGGTCCCACCTTTCAAACTCAGTTCACATGTTTTACGTGCATTTCCTTTAGATTTTGTTTCAAAGGTCCGAACATTTGTTTTGCATTAACATGATATCATCCCGCCAAAACGTCTATATTCTAATGTTTTACATTAAATTCTATGCTTTCCACCCAACTTTCATAAGCCATCCCACTATTTAAATCTCCACCGTCGATCTTCGCTACTGAACCATGATCGAACGACCCATGCACATTTCTCCACCGAAACCCTATCAGTTGCAGTTTACACCTTATTTCTGCATTTTCCACCATTACTTCATCTTTTTTACCACCGCCGCGCTGCCATCCTCTTGACTCTCCACTACATCCGTCCTTCCATGCATGCAATTCTTAACAAAGTCGTGTGTTTTGCAGGGTATAGGCAGTAGACGCCACCATGGTACACGGTCACTGTTACAAGTGACACGGAGCTCAGTGAAAATGAGGATAAGAGCCTGATATCATAGAGAAGAGCCTAGGAGGATACTGGAGCATGATTTTCATCAAAGGTGCAGAGTTTTAACTGTACAAAACCCTTCCAACGCCACCAAAGCTCGGATTTTCACTGACAAAGACAGTTGAAGCGGCAAAGAGTATCAGTACAGAATTAAGGAGTCCTTTTGCACATCATTGAAAATATACAAGCCTTAATTCAAAGTTTTAAAGGCCATGTACCAGATTGAAGACCTCATAAATCACACAGAAGGCCCAAGCGCAGAAAACAATACATCAGTGTCACCATCAGCAGAATGTTCTTTCCCACGAAAGGATGAAGGACCCATATTGTTTTCATTCTATATCATGTTCCTGAGAAAATGTCCGCCTTGACAATAGTTCTAATGCTAGCCAGAGCATTTGTTACACGGCATGGTAGCCCTGAAGGTCATTTATCTGCTTTTTGTTTATTCACCTAAGTACTACAGAGTACTACAGCCAGAGTACATCAGAGACATACCTGGAGTAAATGGAAGTCTGACGAAGATCACTCTTCCATCCAAAGAGTACCAGAGATAAATGCACAGAATTTAAAACAGAATGGGCCTCGGCCCTCTTCCTCTTCTGAGCTTTAATGCTACATTTATTTTTTCACCTACCTCTTCTTCTCATCTTTCAGCTATAAAATTCATGAAGAAACTCATTATAAAGGTTGTTGATCGGATATCTAAGAATTGCAAGCTGTTTCCTTTGAGACACAGTTTCTGTTTAAAGTTGTAAGATAGGCTGAGGAAGATGTATTCAGACTGAATATTCAAGTTGTTGACAATGTTGTACATGACTGGTGTTGCTCTTAATATGACAAGCACATTTCTTTGGATCTTGATTTAAAGCAGCCGGTGATATTTTCTATCTCTGTGTTTTATTTCATTCCATTACATTTCTTCTGCCACGCATCAGAAATTTGGCATAGGATTTACCCTTGTTAGGTACCCCGTGTTGCTTCTCTCCCTGCCTTTAATGTTTGTTTGCTATATGTGTATCTGAGGATTGATTTCAATTGATTTAACCAGTGTAGTGTTCAGATATATCGCTAGCTGATGTATGAATTAATGAGGTCAATTTCTTAGATGTTCTTGTTAGGACTTAATTGAACGAATTGGGAACACTAGGAGGTCTAGAATTTGGTCTCTATCTCACTAGGATCCTTTTCAGTTGGTTAAACCCTGACAAGTTCCCTTAAGCTGGAGGCCGAAGCATTGAGAGTTCAAAGTATCTCTCTGATCTCAGGTTTTTAGCTTTGTGTTCTAAATCTTTAATGTTTTCCTTGTCCGAAGAGTTAGCCTTTGGATTCTAGATCACAGGTGTTCAATGGTGTGTCCTGTCTCTGGGTCTAATCTCTAAAGGTCACCTTGGAGGTTTCCTTGCGATCACATTCCCTCTTACCCTTTCAAGCCATACTATCATCTTTAAGATCCAATGCTTTAGATGACTAGCCCAATTGAAAGCCTGCATATTGAATAGCAAGTAAACCCTTTCCTGACTCCATTTTCCCAATGGTCTTGAATTTTCTCTAAAATTATCTCCCCTTTGCCCAAAATCCTCTTTGCTCAACCTTGTCTCATGTTGAGCCCTTATTTCCAGTTCCCAACAACCAAACAAGCATCAAACAACTAAACATTGCGCCCATAACTAGCCTAATATCTTAACCTTTGAACTTCAAAGACATATGCCTTTGACAATCATAGAGAGATCCCTCTCTGGACCCAGGAGGGCTAGTTCCTGAGGTCTGAAAGCGGTTCTGATGTTGTCTCATCTTTTGGTCTTGCCAATCTGGCCAAAACATGGGAACCCCAACACCGTGTATACCAACTTGAATGATGAGCGCAATTTGGTGTAGGAGTCGCGAGACGAAATTCTCTAAATCGAAAGCAAACAAGCTAGTATCGGCAAGATCAATCCCACCTATCGTGGATAGCAAAGATTTCCGTTGCGAAGGACAACTCTAGATTACTTCTAATGCAGACATTGCGGACGCCGCCTGAGCCAAATCCTCAACAATACTGTAATGCTGAGCGGCACGGGCGTTGGGATTATACGAAGACTTATGGAGCACACCTTTGGAAGATGGTCGCACAACGGATTCGGTGCTAGGCCGTTCAATCTCAAGAGGGCCAGAAATAGGAGGAGGAGGATGACCATGAACAATATTTTACCCCACTGCCTGACGCGAACCAGAATAATCTTTCGATCGAGTGGCAATAGAAACAAGTGCAGAACCGTTCATCATGAATACTTACGAACCAAATGGAGCAGAGGACTGAGGATGATCTACCATCTGAGTCTGTTGAGGGAAAGTTTCTTTAAGAATGGCCGGAGCTCCTTGGGTGCCTTTAAGAAATCAACTCACTTCAGACCATCGAGGACAGTCCTTGGTGAAGTGCTCATCATCACAAATCAAATAAGGATACTTTGGTTTGTGTTGAGAACTATCAGCAAAACGAGGTTTTGGAGAATCCTGTTTCGGGGTATCGGCTTTAGCCTTACCTTTACCCTTCTTCTTACCTTTGGAAGTGTTATCTGTAGGATTGGCCTGAAAAGCATTCACTTCTGCGGGTGTGCCAGAATTTGAAGTTGACTGAGAAGCGACATTATTGGATGAAGTAGAATTCTGCTTCCCAGAGTTAGATGAAGGAGACTTCTGAGAAGTCTATGATACGGAACCAATAATACCATCAATGGATAGAGTCACTGGCAGTTTATAAGTTCCAGGTCAAGGAGCATCAGGCAAGATATCGTACAATTCGCCAGACTGAGAATACATGAGATCAAGGTATTGGGCGTAAGTAATGGCTTGTTCCTCGGTCACACATGCCCCCATAGCAATGTCTTTGGCAATCTGACTGACATAGGAGGTAGTGAACCAATGAGTCAGAAGTTGATCAGGTATCTCAAATTTGATCAAGCGACGATGACGCCGCCACTCATGAATATGATCTGAGATATGAGTAGTTCGGTCCTGTTTCAATGAATTGAGGAGATGCATCCCGGTCTCATAGCGGATCGGTAACTGAAAATGTGTAAGGAATGCCATGGCCAAAGAATTGAAATCTTGGAAAACTCCATGAGACAGCTCAATGTACCACTTTGCAGCGACACCAGTAAGAGTTCGCTAGAAAAGATGGAGACAAATAGAATCTTCAACCCAAGAGTTAGAAGAACACCACAAGTGGTAAGTCATCACATGCATTTGGGGGTCTTCACCAGGTTTACCCTCAAATTTAGGACAATCACCAGGAATCTTGGTCGGAACTGGAGGCCAATATGGATTGTGAAGAATAGGATCATTTTTCAACTTCGACACATCGGGTAATTCCAACGTAGCAAGAAATGGTAATTGAGTATTGAAAGTCATCGAAGGTCTTTGATAAGGACCTGTATGTATATTCCACCCAGTCCGAGCAGGATTCTGTCCCCATATATTCTGTCCCAAAGGATTCAGATCATAGGGATTAAAAATAGGATAATTCGGTTGATATTGAGATTGAGGACTAGGATATTGAGTCAAAGCAGAAAACTGAGGTCCTTGTTGAGTAGCATAAATATTCTGCTGCGGAATGTACGTATGACTTTGAGGTTGTTGATACACAGGTTGATTTTGAGGGTACGGAATCTGAGTTGCACTATATGCTGGTTGATTTTGAGGGTACGGATTTTGGGGTGCATTATATACTGGTTGATAGGAAACTTGACGGTAATAAGCACCCTGCAGTTGCACAGGTTGACCTTGCGGAGCAGGTTGAGCAGGATAGACAGGTAAAACCAGCTGCAGAAATGAAGGAATCTACTAGTGGGCAGGTTGCGACGGTTGCTGAGTTGGTTGAACCGGCTGTTGAACTAGTTGTTGAGGGCCATCAGGTTGACCTTGTGGGAAAGGTTGTCCTGATGGTTGCGACAGACCAGGTTGTCCCTGATGACCAGGTTGACCCAGAGAAGGACCAAAGGGTTGTCCTGGTTGCACAATATTTGGGCCATACTGAAAGTGCGGTTGTGATTGAGGTGCAACAGGTTGTCCCTATGACAGATAAACTTGCCCCCAAGGACCAAAAGATGATCCTGGTTGATTCAGAGGTTGACTCGAGGGACCATAGGGTTATCCATGTTGGACCAATGGCTTTCCTTGTAAAGGTTTTCCTTGTGGACCATATGGTTGTCCCTGTGGACCGAAAGCAGGGCCCTACTGAGCTAAAGGTTGTCCCTGAGAGGGTTGTCCTTGCAAGCCAGAGGGTTGCACAGGAAAAGTGGGTCCCAAACGAGTAACAGAATAATAAGGATCATAAATGGCCTGTTAAGGATCTATAGGAGGCATATAAATTGGATTCCCACGCTCATCATAATGGTGTGGATATACATATACAGGATTACCAACAACATCATAGTAATGAAAACGAGGATCTCTAGGAGCCTGAGACTGCTGAGAACCCTGAGAATTCTACTGTTGAACAACCAACATATATTCTTCAAAAGTGAAACCGCCAGGAATCATAGGAGTAGTGGAAACTGAACTAGAAGCCACACAGACTATAGGTTGGACTAGAACATATGTAATAGTAATCGACGGATCTGACACCGAAGGTACGGTACTGACGAAGATTGGACCAAACTCCGAGGAGGATTTATTATGTTGGATTGTGCAATGGACGCAACACCAGACATAATCTGACTCAGAGACCTATAGCCAGCCATAAGTGACACCGAAGGCGAAGAATATTGGACAGAGGCATTATCTTCAGGAAAGAGTTGATACTCTCCTGTGGATACAAGCATTCCTTCACTGCCAATAGAACTGGAGGAATCCATATCTGAATCTACCGTAAGATCTTCGAAAAGACTACGGGGACTAGGAGGTACCACAGCAGCAACAAAAGGCGATCTAGATGTAAGAGGAGAAAATTCCCCTTCGTCCCCAAAACCAGACCAAGCACTTGAAGGAGGCCAATTGAATTCAATTGGTTCATCAAGTGGAGACCGAGTAGAAAGGGGTTGGATATACAGAAGAATAGGCTACGAGAACTCGACAGAACTAGTGGATTGAGGGGTTTTGAAAGAAGCGTCCGGAAAATAACTACCACTAGGAGGCAGTGAAGATGACGAAACTGGATGTTCCGCCACTTTGACTGTAAATCAGAACAGGAAGGAAAAGATATAACCAATAGAAGGTACCAAAATCAAGAACCAAGGAAATCAATTAGACTAAGTAAAAAAATTTTAATGGGCGTGTAATCGTAGGTGATTAATTTTATAACACTGAAACCAAAATTCATTGTTTCATGTTTTAAGAGTCGAGAAACAGGAAAAATATGACTCTAGTCACTTTCAATTTGAAATGAACGTGAAAGGACAAGTGCTTGATGATCTCTTCTCTTATTTAAAGAGTCACGAAAAGATCAAAATGACTTCTCAGGAATTCTAAGCAAGAGGGTGTACCAAGTTTTCGTGAAATGCCATATACACCTTGGTGATCAAATGAAAAAAAAATGACCAAGGACTTGACATACGTGCAGGTAGTCTCCCCGAATGTTGTGTTCGGTGTATCATGGTTACAAGGAGGCAGACTCGGCTTCCTATGGATAAAAGGATTGCAACCTAGAAGGGTCTCCCTTTATATACACAACAGTATGGGGAGCACAAGTCTGTACTAGCGCTGTCTGAAGCTAGAAGGCGAGCGCCGGCTGCTAGGTTTTAAGATGCCGGAACACGTCTCTAGCCTAGACCACTAGAAATGTTTCGTTAGGTTCCAATGTTGCCTTAGGTTTATTGAGTAAATTTTAAATATAATCTTGAATTATGTTTCAATTTCCAGGCCCTATCGAATGTATAGCTCAAATTCCTAGATGAAAATTTTATGCAAATGAACACCATTTCAATTCAATGAATGCTAGTTATAAGAAGGATAGAAATCTTTCAAACAAGAAAACAAAGAAAACATGCGAAGAAACTTCTAATGCCTTTAATGCAATCAATCGAAAACAAATTTCCTTCCTAGATTGAGAAATGCTAGTTATGTAAAGGAACGTTTCACTTTTTGATGCAACAAAAGAATGCAAAGATATTTTTTGATTTTTTTTTTTAATTTTCAATGAAATGAAGCACACATTGTACTAATTCAATGGAGAACAAAATAAACACTAGTTTGAGTTTTATGAATGTAAGGTTTTGAAATTGAATGACTCAACCAAAGTGAAACAAACATGAAAACATGCAAACTAATGGAGCAAACTTTCAAATGAGAAAGAGAGTTCTCAAAACGATCCAAACAAGCGAAGAAATCTAAGCTCAAAGTCTTTGAAGAAGAAGGACTAATCGAAAAACGAAAATACCATGCAATCAAAAAAAAAAAGGATCAAGAAAACTCAGTCTAAAAACCTGCAACGAGACTGATAACAATCAAAGAGACTTATTCCTGAACAGAAGACTCGGTGTGCAAGAGCACCTAGAAACCCTAAGGTTTTAAATGACACCGGCAGGAAAACGGACAAACAACTAAGGGAAACAAGTCTACAGTATTCAACACAATCTTCAAAGGCTTAAACACACTCAAAAAATAACCCAGAAACAAGAACAAATGACCAAAGTACGCATTAGGGAGATCAGACCAAAAACTACAGGGGTTGGCACGACTGTAAGGTTGTAATTCGCGCCGTATAGAGGTTGGCACGAGTGCTAAAAGAGCAACCTATGCCAATCGGCGCGACTGTCTAGGAAAAAAAAAAAAGCGCCAAGCTGGAAACCTATGGGAAAAAGTGGAAAAACCATAACCTAATGAGTAGAGGTCAACCTTGACTTTCTGGAGCCGAACAAATAATGGAAAATCGACAAATAAACCAGAAAAAGATAGATAGAACTAATAATTGAAACCAACCCAACAGGATAACATGACAAACTTGCACGGATTCCCTAGTGGAGTCGCCAATTTGTTATGAAGGTAAATCCTCTCTGTGTACAAAGACGATCCCTCTAGCCCTAGGGTGGTCTAGTAACAAAAGGACACACTAAAGTGTTGCTTCCTAGTTAATGAATGAAAAAAAGATATAGTAGATCCACCTACCTTGAATCCAACGTTGTCGATGTTGCAGAAAGAGTAGTAGCCTCTTGCTCTTGCTTTGGCAAGTCACGATCCGTTTGTTGTCATGCTCAGATACCTGCACATAAGACAAAGAACAAGAACAACATATAACAGAATAGTTTCATTCACAACTATTAGCGAGTCAAAGAGGGCTAAACATATCGCATCAAATAAACATCATGACACAATAGTGGAACCAAATAGTAGTCATGTATATTAATGAGTAGAAGGAAGAGTACAACCGGTGCTTTGACGTTGCATTCTCCTCTAGCGAGGTTCAGACGAAGTGTGTCTCAACTGTTGGTCAGGGAATTAAAACTCAAGCTCTCTCAGAAGTCATTGACTCGAGCTCTCTCAAAACAATCTTTCTTACTCTATCTTCTCTAGCAGCTTAGCTATAGTATAATTCTCCTAGTTCAGCTATTCAGCCATTCAACTAGCTTCTACTGTTGAACCCTTGGTTAAACTGAGAGGGGGGGGGGGGGAGTGAATCAGTTTAATGCAGTCATGGTCTTTTCAAACTTTCTTTTACACTTATTTACAGCTTAATTTTGTGATCAACTTAATATTCAATGGAACAACAATCTTAATAAGTGAGCAACAGGTATTAAGCAGATTAAATACAGAATATTAACACATGATCATCATGCACATAGACAACAAATATAAGTGGAAACCATAAGGGAGAAAACCACATCTTATTATTGTTTTGATACAAAGGCAAACTCCAACTCCCTCTCACCACTGATTTTCTATAGGCTCCAACCTACAAGAGGCTGCTACCTCAATTCTGCAAGCTACAACTTGCAAGGAAGCTCCAACTCCCATCTATTTTCTGCAGGCTACAACCTACAGGAGGCTCCTACCTCAGCCAGCTCCAACTGGACATCTATCAAGCTGCAACTTGATATGGAAGCACCAACTTCCTCACATTACTATGAAAACACATGCTGATTTACCTGGATATCAGCTCTACTATATTCCTTCTTCACTGTTGTCCTTCACCCTTCATATCTACCTTTATCCCTGGATCTTCACAGCTTCTCTGTTTGCTCCTTCTTCTTCTTACTCTTTCTCACTTATTTCTTCATTCTCTCACACTCATGCATATGATGGTAACATTATTTATAGGGATCACCTCATAAATGTTTGCATTCCACAGGAAATTCGAAATGAATAGGCATGACTCTTTGTATTCCCCCTTCTCATTTTCTTGTCCAGAATAATGTAACAAAATGTATACATTTGTGCATTACAGTGTAGTTTTGCCTTGCCTACGGAGACTTTCCTTTACATCACAAACAATAGAAATTCAATAATACATTTACAGTTACAATGAAACATTTCAATTCAACCCTTTTGGCCTCTTTCTTTTCTGTTTATTTTGTCTTCTCTGCCTATTGTCCCTTTATCTTCTCTACCTGGTATTGTAGTTCTAACTGTTCTGCACGTGAACAGGTCCTTTTAACTGCACGAGCCTTTCCTTGCCATGATCAACCTTGACCAATCTTCTAAACACATGATTCTACCCTTTTCTCTGTGTCAGGTCCTTACCCGAGCCTTTCTACCAGCGTTCATACTCTCCTTTTTGTTTTACGTTTTAATCCTCCTTTGCTCTCCAAAACGATTTAACAAAGGAAATCCACATACTTCCGGACTTGAAATTATTTAGGCTTCGGCTTTGATCTTTATCACATCTGATCTCTATATCACACGTCAGTGATTCAGATATCCCATGTGCCTTCGTCCATCTGATCTCTCGATATGCGATCTGCGATGGGTCCAACCAGGCTGTATCTTGGCGTTTCGGCTATTTCTCTTTTTCTTCGTTTCTATGTTGCTCTTTCATTCTCCCGATGCGATCTATCAAAGGGAAACCTTATACTTTCATAAATTTTTTGTTTCTGCCAATCTTGCACATTTATCGATGCCCAAATTAGCACTTCTAATATGCATCGTAGATCTCTACTCCGTGATCCAACGGTTATCGCTTTATCGCACTCCGGCGTTTCAAACGTTCTTTGCTATATGGATCCTTTTCTTTCCGATGCGATTTAAAAAGGGAAATCATATATACCCGGACTTGAAATCTATTAAATAATGGTTTTGAGCTGCATCGCATCCGGCTCCTTTATTGCACTTTGTCCTGGGCTTGCGATGAGCGATATGCGATTGGGTCCCACTTGACTTTCTCGCTACTTCGCATCGCAACTTTTATACCTTGCGAATTCTTATCACATGAGTATTGACGATTGCAATATGCGATAGAATCACATCGCATCGCAACTATCCATCACATCGAAAATTCTACGACTTACGAATTCTTATCACATGAGCATCACCGATTGCGATATGTGATAGCATCGCATCACATCTATCCATCGCATCACAATTATCCATCACATTGCAAATTCCACGAATTATGAATTCTTATCACATAAGCATCGCCGATGTGCGATATTGTGTTGTGCCTCCATGTGTCCCTTCACATCATTACATCGCATCGCTTCTATACTTCGCATCGCAAGTTTTCTCTTACGATCTTCACCACTCCGATCTTGCAATTTGTGATATGCAGGCCAAGTCCACGTCATCTCCATGTCATCGTGCCACGTCACCTTTCCATGTCATCTCCACGTCATCTTACCACGTCATCTTGATTTATTTAATAAAAATGCACCGCGGAAGCTAAAAGTCCCTTTTCCCTTTCAAAACATTATAATCCACTTTTATAATATTCAGAAGCAAAATCTCGTTTTTAACCTTTGGAACAATATAACTCACTTTAACCCAATGTTTTAAACTCTTTCAGAATGAATATCAGAACCTTCGGAAATGTTTAATTTACTTTTAAGCAAAGGTTAAAATCCCCTCGGCAGTGTATTTCCGAACTTCAACCACTTTAATAAAAATCCATTGAAATATCATTAAACCTTCAGAAATATTAAAAAACCTTCAGAATCTTAGGAGCTTCGGAAATAATTCCGGACTTCAAACCCTTAATAAAACTTCATTGCATACAATGTCGGGTCCATACCTTGTTTTAACTCCCACACAACTTTTAACGCGAACTCCGTCGATCTTCCATAGATCTAATTGGACGACAATCGCGTTCAATCGACCCCAGAACTTTATCACCCAAAAACAACACGAAATGGGTGGTGTTGTGCTCGTGATGTGTTGTAATATCATTCGATCGCGTTCGAAATGGGAAAAACCGCTCACAACTCAAAGGCTATGCGACAACAGTGTCTGGTTTCCTTCAAAACCACTTAACCTGCAAACTCTGTTTAAATTGCGTTTGAAGCCGGATTTCCGCTGGATTTCAGTTTTAACTTTGATTTCTCTGGAACCTTCCTTCTCCATCTTTACATAGAGGCTAATACACATTCAAATCCTCCTCCACTCCTTTACACAGAATTTAATTCTACACACTTCACAATAATCAATTCTTCTATGGTTTAACCTCTATATTCAATTTATGTGGTTCTTATTCATCGTTTTCCATTACAGTAAAAACCCCAAATGGGCAGCTGCAACCCACTGATACATTAAACCCTGTGTGACATCTCTGCAAAAATTCCATATGAATATGATCTTCTCCCTTGTCTTGGTGCTGCTCCTTTGTGCTCCTTTGCCATCAATGACAATATGTCCAACAGTCTCCCCCTTTGGCATTGATGGCAATACTCCAATGCTTCCTCCAGGACTTTCTCTGCTTGCCTTTTAGAAGACCCTTTCTTCTTTTGCTTGCTTTTCCACCCCCTTTGACATCAATGGCAAAGGGTTGCACTTTTCCCAGTGTGGTTTCTATCTTTTCATAATAATTTGATCTTGAGGACCTATTCCGTGCACTACTCCATTGCTCTAGCTCTTTTGTGACAATTTATTGACTGCTCTCCCCCTGGAATGGTGCTTTCTTGACTAATACAGACTATCACTGGACTTCTGTTCTGATCCTGTTTCTTGTATGCAGCCCTTATATATATATCAGAGAGTAACATTTGCAGACACTACCCCTAGTTTGTCTCTTAGACATTCGAATGGTTCTTTAGCAAGAGGTTTTGTGAATATGTCTGCTATTTGTTACTTTGTTAGTATGTATTCCAACTTCACCAATTTCTATGCTACTTGTTCTCTGAGGAAGTAGTACTTTATTGGGATGTACTTTGTTTTTGAATGAAGTACAGGATTTTTTGATATACTTATTGCACTTGTATTGTCACATTTGATAGAAATGGGTTCATCAATGCTTACCTTCATGTCTTGGAGAGTTTGTTTCATCCACATTACTTGTGTGCAACATGTAGCTGCTGCTATGTATTCTGCTTCCACTGTAGATAGAGAGATAGAAGTTTGCTTCTTGCTTAGCCATGGCACCAGACTTTTTCCCAAATAGAATGCCCCTCCACTTGTGCTTTTCCTTTCATCCACACAGCTAGTCCAATCTGCATCTGTGCATGTTGTCATTGTGAAGCTTTTTCCTTTTGGATACCATAGACCATAATGTGAAGTTCCTTGTAGATATCTAAATATTCTCTTGATTGAAAATAAATGGTTTTGTTTTGGTGCTGCTTGATATCTTGCCACAAGGCCTACTGCCAACATAATGTCTGGTCTAGAAGCTGTTAGGTATAGCAAACTTCCTATCATGGATCTGTAAAGTTTTTGATCTACATCTGTTGATCCATCATTAGCACATAGTTTGCATCCAGTGATCATGGGAGTTGACACAGGTTTGCAATCTTCCATTTAAAACCTTTTCAACATTTCTTTTAAGTATTTTTCTTGTGAAATGAATATTCCTGTGTTCTTTTGTTGAATTTGAAGTCCTAAATAGAAGGTGAGCTCTCCAATCATAGACATCTCAAATTATGATTTCATTTCTTCAGCAAATCCTTTTGCTAACTCATCTTTGTTGCTACCAAACATGATGTCATCTACATGCACTACTAAAATCAAGAGTTCATTATCATTAGCCTTTATGTACAAATTGTTGTATACTCCTCCTTTCTTGAACCCTTGTTTTTTCAAGTATTTGTCCAGCCTTGAATACGATGCACGAGGGGCTTGTTTCAACCCATATAAGGCTTTCTTTAACCTGCACACATATTCATGTTTATCTGTTAAGGAGAATCCTTCGGGTTGTTCCATGTAGACTTCTTCCTCTAAATATCCATTCAGGAAGGCAAACTTCACATCCATTTGATATAACTTGAAATCATGCTAGCATGCAAAGGCCAAAAACATTTTGATTGCTTCCATTCTGGCTACAAGGGCAAAGGTTTCATCATAGTCAAGTCCTTCAATTTGAGAATATCTTTTGCATACAAGTCTGGCTTTATTTCTGATTACCTGCCCTTATTCATTTATCTTATTCTTGAATATCCATTTTGTGCCAATGAAATTTTTCCTAGTGGGTCTTGGAATTCATTCCCAGGTATTTTTCTTCTTAATTTGTTCTAGTTCTTCATTCATAGCATTTACCCAGTTTTTGTCTTTGCTGGCTTCTTCGAACTTCTTAGGCTCTATTTGAGATAGCATGGCTAGGTATAATTCTTCTGTATATTCAGCAAGTTGTCTTCTTGTCTGGACTCCCACACTCTTGTCCCCAATGATTTGATCTTTTGGATGGTTCTTTTGAGTGTGTCTTGAGGGACCTTTTGAGTTTAATTCAATATCTTCTATTGTCTTGCTATGTTCATCATTTTCTTGGTTCTCAGCTTCATGATCGTCTAGAGGATTGGCGTAGCTTGTGCTTCTTGTTCTGTTTGGTAGATCTTCATCAAATCTTACATCAATGCTTTCCACAATTTTGTGCAGTCTTTTGTTGTAGCACTTGTAACCCTTACTCTTGGATGCATATCCTAAAAATATTCCTTCATCAGCTCTTGCATCAAACTTCCCCAGTTTTTCATCATTATTTTTTATGAAACACTTGCTTCCAAAGACTCTAAAGTGCTTGATTGATGCTGGTTTACCATGCCATAATTTGTAAGGAGTCTTATCACAATTTGGTCTTAGATGAGCTTTGTTGAGAATGTGAACAACTGTGTGTACTGCTTCTGCCCAGTAGGTTTGGGGAATGTTACTTTCTTACATCATGGCTCTGGAAATCTGTTGTATTGACCTGTTTTGCCTCTCTACCACTCCATTCTGTTGAGGTTCACCTGCAATTGTAAACTATTGTTTAATCCCATGCTCATTGCATAGGTCTGCAAAATCATAGTCTGTGAATTCACCTCCTTTGTCTGATCTGATGCACTTTAGCTTGCATCCTGTTTGATTTTCTACCAATGCCTTGAATATCTTGAATTTCTCAAGTGCTTCAGATTTATATTTGAGAAATGCTACCCACGTCATTCTAGAAAAATCATCTATTATCAGCATGAAATAAGATTCTTCGCTTGGTGCTTTAGTTCTTGAAGGTCCACACAGGTCCATGTGTACAAGCTGAAGAGGCCGACTTGTAGATAGTATCTCTTTGGTCTTGAAGGATATGCGGGTCTGCTTTCCCAGTAGGCAGGATTTACATATGGTATTTGAAGGGTTATTTATTGCTGGCATATCTTTGACTGCATTCTTCTTGCTCATACTGATGATGTGGTCAAAGTTTAGGTGTCCCAGTCTTCTGTGCCATAACCATGATTCATCAAGTTTTCTTATGTGGCATGCTTCATGCTCTTCTTCCACTATATAGACATTAATTTCTGTTCTAACACCTTTGATCAAGGTCTTTCCTGTGGTGCTTGATCTTACCTCACAATCTTGGGCTCTAAAAAGGACCTCACATCCTTTATCACACGTTTGACTGATGCTTAGCAAATTGGCTTTCATCCCATCCACAAATAGTACATATTGAGCCTTTCCTCTTCCATTATTCAGACCGACTGAGCCTTTTCCCTTGATTTTCCCTGCTTTATCATTGTCGAATGTTACATTAAAAACTTGCTTCTATCTCTAGTCAAATGCTTTGAGCATCCACTGTCCAAATACCATTGGCTTTTCTGATCATGGGATATTAGAGCCAAGTCACACTTATTCAACTTCTTTTTCCACTGCAGGCAGCTATTTGTTTGACACCTTTTCTGAGAAGATGGACCACATTATTTGAGAGGAAATTTGGAAGATATATGTCCGATTTGATGGCATATAAAGCATTTGATTATATTTTTAAATGGGTTATGTGTACGATTGAATTCTCCATTGTTCATACATCTCCTTGGGGTTTTAAGCATCAATCTTTTTCCATACTTTCTTCACTCCATGGCTCTGTGGCCGAACCCCTTAAAATAAAAATAATACCCATGGAAACGATTACTGTACCTGGCGTAGGGTTGACCTCCCCATTTGTTTGCTTGAGGTATTCTTTTCAATTTCTGCATCTTTTACTGGTTGAAATCGATTATATCTGTCTGGTAGTATGCAGCAATATGTCTCAATTTGTGGCAGGCATAACAAGTGACATTTCTCATAGGAGGAAAGAATCTCCTTTGAGATCTTTCAAACTTGTTCAATTGATCTTCAGGAACAATTGAGCTTTTTGCAACTTCTTGCTTCTTCCTCTCATTCTTTGTCTCTTGATGTTACTGCTTGTTTCTGTTTGTTTCATCACATCCGGACTTGAAATCTCTTAAATAATGGTTCTGAGCTACATCACATCTGGCTCCTTTATTGCACTTTGTCCTGGGCTTGTGATGAGCGATATGTGATCGGGTCCCACTTGAATTTCTCGCTACTTCGCATCGCAACTTTTATACCTTGCGAATTCTTATCACATGAGTATTGTCAATTGCGATATGCGATAGCATCGCATCACATCTATCCATCGCATCGCAACTATCAATCGCATTGCAAATTATACGACTTATGAATTATTATCACATGAGCATCACTGATTGCGATATGCGATAGCATCGCATCGCATCTATCCATCGCATCGCAAAATCTACGACTTACGAATTCTTATCACATAAGCATCGTTGATGTGCGATATTGCGTTGTACCCCCACGTGTCCCTTCGCATCGGCACAACACAATCGCTTCTATCCTTCGCATCGCAACTTTGCTCTTACGATCTTCACCCCTCCGATCTTGCGATTTGCGATATGTGGGACAGGTCCACGTCATCTCCATGTCATTGTGCCACGTCACTACCACGTCATCTTTATTTATTTAATAAAAATGCACCACGGAAGCTAAAAGTCCCTTTTCCCTTTCAAAACATTATAATCCACTTTTATAATATTCGGAAGCAAAATCCCCTTTTTAACCTTTGGAAAAATATAACTCACTTTAACCCAATGTTTTAAACTCTTTCGGAATGAATATCAGAACCTTCAGAAATGTTTAATTTACTTTTAAACAAAGGTTAAAATCCCCTCGGCAGTGTATTTCCGAACTTCAACCACTTTAATAAAACTCCATTGAAATATCATTAAACCTTCAGAAATAGTAAAAAACCTTCAGAATATTTAGACCTTCGGAAATAATTCCAGACTTCAAACCCTTAATAAAACTTCATTGCATACAACATCAGGTCCATACCTTGTTTTAACTCCCATGCAGCTTTTAACGCGAACTCCGTCGGATCTTCCACAGATCTAATCGGATGGCAATCACGTTCAATCGACCCCAGAACTTTATCACCCAAAAGCAACTCGAAATGGGTGGTATTGTGCTCGTGACGTGTCGCAATATCATTCGATCGCGTTCGAAATGGGAAAAACCGCTCACAACTCAAAGGCTGTGCGACAACAGTGTCTGGTTTCCTTCAAAACCACTTAACCTGCAAACTCTGTTTAAATTGCGTTTGAAGCTGGATTTCCATTGGATTTCAGTTTTAAATTTGATTTCTCTGGAACCTTCTTTCTCCATCTTTACACAGAGGCTAATACACATTCAAATCCTCCTCCACTCCTTTACACAGAAGTTAATTCTACATACTTCACAATAATCAATTCTTCTATGGTTTAACCTCTATATTCAATTTCTGTGGTTCTTATTCATCGTTTTCCATTAAAGTAAAAACCCCAAATGGGAAGTCACAACCCACTGATACATTAAACCCTGTGTGAAATCTTTGCAACAATTCCATTTGAATCTGATCTGCTCCCTTGTCTTGGTGATGCTCATTTGTGCTCCTTTGCCATCAATGACAATATTTCCAACATCTACTAGAGGAGATAGTTTCTTGTGTAGAGGAAAGAGAGGAGGTTGGGATCCCTGCAAAGGTGGGAGAGAGTCCTATCCTTTAGGAGAGTTCCAAGGGAGGTGGAAACTACTAACTAAAGGAGGGAGTCCGTGGTTGTTTTAGTTCAACCACTCCCAATGACTCATCCCCGAGGTGGTTGGGATAGAACCTCCGCCTCTATTTTAAAAAAAAAATCCATAAACTGCTTGGAGCAGGTGTGTAACTGGCATAGAGCAACACCTGGTGCAGGCTCAGTGTTAAATTTCTTGGTCGGCGAGAGGGTGTAATGGGCTACTCACGCCAAGGCAAAAATAGGGATTTTCACAGCTCTGCTTAGGGAAATGTCAACAAGAAGAATTTTGCTTTCATCAAAAGGGATGCAAGGATGGTATTTGCAAAGCATGACACCGCTTATTGGTCACAGAAATGACCCTCCAGTGTGCGAGTTGGGGATTGCAGGGACAGTGACAAATTTTTGTGTAACAGGGTGGAAATTTCTTGATACCATCCTTGCTTGGAAATTTTAGGATTTTGTTTGGTTTCAAAGTTGGGGTGTGGAACCCAGCCATGCGAGGGCCTCAACCTCTAAATCGAGTAAGATATGTTATTCTTTCACACAAATCAACAAAAAATTTGTCAAGATGAGCTTTAAAATGTTGGGATGGGTAGCCCTTGGATTTTCCTTGGGTAATAATAGAGATAAATTCAATTCATGAGAATATAGTTATGTTTCCAAACAAGTCTCCACACAAGCAATCTGTAACATTAGGAATACCAAAAACAACATGATACATTGCTAGGATTATTGTGTCTTACACATTTCAATAGTTCCTTATCATGGAGGGAACACATTTTGAAGTGATGGGTACCCTACCCCACTAATTCACCAAGCAATAACCATGATGGGGCATTAATTCCATACCCTTAATGCAAGGAGATAAATTTTTGGAGCAATATGTAATGTTCCAAATTGGGAACAACTACACTATTGGGAATAATCTAAGTTATTACCAATGTGTAGCTTCAGCAAATCATGAGCTTGGAAATGTAAAGCAGCTCAATAGATGTAAAATAAAATCCCACCAGCAGATGGAAGAACCTTAGCAACAATATGATCTATATTCTCCTTCCCGAGTGGGGAAATGCAACAATATAGAGCATAAAACAACTGTATTTAGAAAATAACGCTATAAAAGTGAGAAATGGGACTTGGATCCCTTATTATACATGATGTGAAACTCACATGCATAATTTGAGGTGAAACAAATCACTCTAGCTCATATAAACAGATCTCCCAAGTCTATGCAGCTAAAATAAGCCAAAACCCCATAGCCTAACTCATGCAACAACTACTGAAGCAAGGACTGTGTGATTCTAATGAGGGTTTCTGTAGAAAATGAAGAAACAAGTATGATATAGATTTTACATTAATCATACAGCAAATAAATAGAGGTTTAATCACTTATACAGTGGAGAGAAGACACCCGGCAATGGTTTCCGACAAAATGCATTTACAAAGTAGCACTGCAGAAAATAACGCAGTTCACTGCAACACTATATTAAACATGACTGAATATGACATATAAATGCTGAATAATATATATAATTTCCTTAGGCCTTCTTATTGGAGCTCCCGGAGGGAAATAAGCACCTCCTTCTCAAAGATTAGCTTATAATCAAAGGGTGCAACTCTGCTACTGCTGCCCCTGCATAAAAGACGCAGTTTACTGAAGGAGACTGCGCTGTGGCTAAATGTAGATGAATGGCCTCAAGCCAAATATATAAATGAAGCTCGATCACTCCCCTTTCATCCCTTAAGCAAGCTGATCTAAAGAGAGGATGGAATTCCCGCATAGGAATTCCTTGCACTAAGCAGTGTAGCAACTCTGACTAAACAGATGAAGCATGAAATTGGTCTCAAGACCAAAATAGCTGAATACATGAATGAATATCCTTTGATGCTATGCCTTCCTTTTATCTTTGGCGAGCCTCCTCACCCCAAACCCCACACAATGTTGAGGTGACTTCTTCATGAAGCTTCCTCCTTCAAAACTATGCTGCCCTAGCTAGCTCCCCTCCTCTTTGTGACAGTGCTGTTGACTTGGTCAACTGGAACCAATTCACCTGCAATGCCTATGTTCACACTAAGGGATCATCAATCCGGTTCTCATATGTGTGTCTAGGCTGCTCCTTGTTCACATTGAGCTAGTTTACTTGAGTGTTTCCTTCCTCCTCAAGAATGCATGTTGACTTAGTCAAACTTGACTATGTCCCCATCTAATTTGTTCTTGTTCACACTTGGAAGTGTAAAACTAGCTCCTCAGGTGATCTCCTTCCTTACTAAGGTGGAATTTATTCATAATTTTATTGTTCATGGGCCTCCTAGGTGAAAGTAGAAAAATCTAATGTTCCAAATTGCTATGTGCAAATTTTGGAACATTACAGTCCTCCCCTCCCAAATGTTGCTTGTCCTCAAGAAACTACAAGGATAGGACTGAAGAGAATCCCCTTCTCCCTTGTAGCACCCTCATAAAATGAAGTCTCCCAAGGATCAAGGTGTTGCATCATCAATGTATCTCCAAGTTGCCTCTCCCAAGTGTGTAAGCTCTCCAAATAGTTGGCATTATGTGACAGTGGTTCATCCATGGAGGCAACAATGGGTTGTTTGAAGGTTCTCTTGGGGCATGAGGGCTGATATATATTGGGATTCATAATCCCCATTTTAATCTCTCCTCCCTAAGCTATCAACCAAGCAAAATGAGCCACCCTCCAAAATGGTAACTCATGCAAATCATCCTCAACCTAAAGCTCCGGCAAAGTAGGTGGGCTGAAATTCTGGTCATGGTGGACATAGTAGTCTACCCCACACTACTTTCCTCTCCAATTAAGACAAGTGTAAATGATTTTCTGATCTTGGGCTGCCATCATGTTGCCCTCAAATGGCAAGAAGGAAGCTAGACTTCTAAAGGTCCCTCTCCCAGCGTTGTGCATCAAGCTGGCCCAAACCATCTCATACATGATGGATAAGAAACCATCATCATATGGCACTCCATCCATCTCATGGTCCTCCTCATAAAGAGACAAATATTTTGTTGTGGAGTGGGGAAAATTTTAACAACCCCCCTAAATTTATACATATAATAAATAGGTGAATCCCCATGATACATAGGAAAAATGGAAGGCGATTTTATTAATAATATAATATGTATATATAATTTTTTGGCGAATCTCTCACAAGATTATATTATCTTGTAAAAACATGGCAAATCACCAGTACAAATGGCGAATCACTACTACAAAATGGTGAATCGTTATCTAGTGGAGTTCAGGTTGTTGGTTCCAATGAAGATATGGTAGTTGAACCAGGAGTAGAAGGAAGAGTACCACCGAGACCAAGCATGGCACATCGTGACTCATGAGGGAAGTAGTTTTCGTGCAGTTTGGAAAACACGTTCTTCTAGTTCTGCTAAGCATAGTGTTGTTGCTCATGCTACTACTAGCACTGATATTGAGGTTGGAGAGGAGTTTCAACAAATTGGGATCTTTGCAAATCATTTTGTTTCAACAATCCTCCAACACAAAGGCCCATGCCTCTGCCGATTTCTTCAATGAGCAGAATAAGTCGAACAAAAATTAAAACGCCAATAACTAATGAACAGAGTCAATGCGACAATCCCAACACACCTCCAAACCGACAGTTGTGCCTCACTGTCTGCTACGCACATCCAAACTGACTCAGCGCATGGTAGGATTTGCTCGTGAGGATGGATCGGGGAATTCAAGGGGGCGGTATCATAAATTCATGAAGCTCAACTCATCCCTCCACAGTCCAATGCAATAATGGAGGTCGTCTCTCCTCCATGCATATAATCACCAACAGGCACCAACAGTTACACAACTATTACACAATCCAGGCCTCTCACAAGTTTGACCGGCGACAGTGCTTGACTAAAAAATTTAAAAATAAAAGTTTGACCAGGCAAAGTAGTATTCAATTTTTTATCTTGTAATTAAAGAATTCAACATCCCAATATATAAAAATACCATCAAACGAACATTATGCACTCCACTCATAAAGCAGTTCAGGATAAGAGAAAGTGTAACTTCTCATTCCATTCATAACACAACTCATGATAAGAGAAAGTGCAACTTCCCATAATGGTAAAACAAAAGGAGGAACTTTAATAATGATAAAACAATTCCAAAGTGTGGGGTATCCCACTTTTTATTCACACACCAAACAACCCATCAACAACTTACTTGCACTTGTCCTTGCCAGAAATCAAGAAATTGATTTTACATCAGAAATTAATGAAAAAAACTGCATATGGTAGGGAGCCTTAGTCACTGGCTAAAATTTCAATGTTGGTCGTTATGAAAATCGACTTATTGCCAACTATCCAAACCTTGAAGTGAAAATTACATTACAGTATGTACAAAAATGGATATAGTTTGAACATGTAAACTCACCAAGTTTTCTTGTGCCCCTCATTTAAGTTGTAACATGGGAAACCCCCCCTTCCCTTACAGTTCGCTGCTTAGGGTTGCACAGTTTCCATATCCAACCATCAATCCAGCCAACTTCTTATTATTCAGACGATGTTGGTAGACCGTTGGTTTTTCAAATCTGTTAGCAAATTATGAAAAAAATCAAATAAATAATGAATTCATGATTATCTTTGGAGAGTATCTATGTATGATTAATTTCATTGTGACATAATAGCTAAAGAAAAAATATCATTAGGTAAGCAACCCAATTTAAATCTTGAAGATACATAATCTTCAGTGATTTCAATAACTGAACAATAATTAATTTCTCTGTACCTGTTAGGGAACGGTATGAGGTGTGGCAAACCGAGCACATTTGAAGTCAAATGTAATCTTCAGAATTTTATAATATAATACAACTCTCGCTTACTTACAAAAGAAAAAGAAAAAACATATTATAATTTCACTATCAAATATCAAATATCAAAAGTATGAATTATTTCTTTCATACGCCCCCTTTATGGATTCTAAATCTTTGAGTTGTTTACATATTTAGTCTTTTACACACATTTTTTTTCCAAGAAAAAACTGTGTTTTCTATTTCAAGTGTGAAAGAAAAATATGCATGGAAAAGTCTGCGCTTTCATACAAAACTACTAGTCTAAATACATTGGAACTTAACCATTGGATTTACCCCAAATACATACCACATCCATCTTCTGCAATCGGTATACACTATACATGACAACAAGAGTTACAAGTCAACTAGAGCACCTCCCATTGTTCTTCTAAGTCAATAGAGGATTTTATATCTCACTGGGAAGCTTGCTTCCCCCTTGAACTCCTTGAACAAGAGCAAACCTTTTTGTTGTGCCATAACTTTTTTTGAGATTCCATTGGCTGATTTGTTAAATTCTCTATACAGATGTTGCAACGGACCAAAGAGTGAACCTTGCCTCCCTAATTCTGTGAAGCAAAGGAGACAACACTAAATTAGTGATTTGTCACTTCTCATTAAACCAATGCAATTTTCAACTTTGAAACTCCTGGTAGTTGAAAAGATCTGATTTGACACTTCTCTATAAACCAATGCCTTTCAACTTTGAAACTCCTGGTACCTACAAATATTTGATATCATTTTCTAAATCAAACTAAGACTTCAAAAAAATCTACAAGGCAAATAGTTTTATCCTCTTATTTGAACCCTTGATCAGCACCAAACTTTAAGGTAGAGTAACGGGTGAGATAAAAACAAAACAACACCATATCCGCATCTTCTGGAATACCTTGCTCCATCAAAAACCCTTGCTTCATTATGATTTATCTTAAAATCCTTTGGCTTTTTATCTTTGCAACCTTCTTTATAGGAAATTCTAATTAAATGCGTTGCCAGATTCTCTATCTTATTCCAACCGTCCACTTATTCTGCCAGATCCTCAAAAGTCCACTTGTTCCAACCATCCATAAACCCCACATAATATTGTTGAAAATGGAAACAAGAAACAGTGAAGGAGGCCTCCTGAAACATCTTTCCTGATCCTAGTTGGAAAGTGATCACCTAAACTAGGTGGGGGACCACACATGTGATTTTTGTCGAAAAGTCTATTTTTAGACATATGGATCATGGACCGGGAGCTGCAGTATGCTATTCTTGGAGGATTGGTCAAGTTGGTAAAAATAGATGGACATCTATTTTTAGACATTCAGGTGGTTTCTATTTTTAGACTGCCAGGCTAAAAATAGAACAGTCAAATATTATTTACCCTTAATAATATTTGGACTATAAACTTCAGTTTATCCTCTTGGAGCACTTCAGTTTGACCCCCGGAGGTGGGGCATGCAGCTGACATAAGGAAATTTGAATTTCCTATGGGTTAGTTGAGCTATTGCATGGTTGACTTCAGTTAGACTCATGTGGCAAAGTTTTGGTGGAGTTGATTGAGGAGTTAATGGAGATTGTGTTCCGGTTAACTAGTTGAACTAGTTGTGATCAGTTTAACTGACGATTACACTAGAGATGAGTTGGGTGAATTAAATATTATTTAATTCACTGATTATTAACTTATTATTCAACTAAAATAACACATCAGTTAACTCAGTGCATGGACAGTTCAGTGAAAGACCAGTGGAAGAGGTAGATGAAAGGGTGAGACTGACAGCAGTTGTACATTAGTTGTGCATGAGATTTGCACAATCAGTGGGATGATGATGCCAATGATGATTGCGCTGTAACAACTAGGTGAATTCGAATTCCATTCAGCTATATTCACACTTTGGATTGTGCAGTAGAGGCAGGCAGAGCAGCAGAAGGATTTGAACCTGTGACTAGTTTTAGATCTAGCTAGTTTTGTGTTCAGCATATGAGATAGTACTGAGTACTTGTGAGGAGTATTGTATTATGTATTGCTGAATGTTTCTCATCCATTATATGATACATATAGCTGGGGGTTTTCAGCTATAAGCTTTCCCCGTACATGTTGCGTTCTATGTGTGTGATTTAATGTTCTGTCGCTTTGTTTTATTTTCCGCATGTGACGATTAATGGTATAAGCGATTATGTGTTATGCATGAAATTCGAATTGATGTATGATCAGGTTAATCACAGCGAATAAAATTCATTATTCAGCAAATTTCTACATGGTATCGGAGCTAAATTAATCGTCGAGATCTATTACGGTGATTGTTTATTATTTCCTCGGACAGAGCCTGCATGCAGGCCAGGTAGCCTCCGGAATATTCATCCTTCTTTGTAAGGTGAAAGATCTGGTGAATGCCCATGCATTCAATCTCTGGTTTGGAAATAATTAGCTCTCAAGTGTAGATCGAAAGCGACTGAGTTATCAGCTGGTGGTGAAATTCGAATTTGCAGATTTGTGTTCTTGGTGCCGCGGCGAAAATGTCTTTCAACGGATTGCGACTAGAATATGCCTTGGAAGGCAGTTCGAATTATGTTGCATGGAAGGACCACATGGAGGCTGTATTGGATGATAATGGGCTATTGGAATTCGTGGAGAAAGAGATTCCAAAGCCTACTTTTACTGATGCTGCTGTTGTGGAAGCTTGGCGAAAGAAACAAGCAAAATGTCGAAGGATCCTGTTGGAGGGTGTAAAGGATCACATTGTATCCAGTTTGCACGGGAGGGCTTCTCCATATTTGATGTGGAAAGCCTTGACGGATCTGTACCAAAGCAAGAGCGATCAGAGGAAGCTGGCGCTCAAAGATAGACTTAGGAACATCAAGTGTGAGAAGGGGGAAAGTATGCCAAAGTACCTCACGAGGTTCACCCAATGTCGGGATGAGCTGGGAAGTGTTGGTGTGACGGTGGAGGATGAGGATCTGGTGATTTTGGCGCTTCTTACTTTGCCGAAGAGTTGGCATGCATATCAAGATAGTGTCAATGGTCGGGAAAATTTTCCGGGATGGGAAAGACTGTGGTCTGATCTCGTGCAAGAGGAGATCTGGCGAAATACTAGAGATGGTTCTTCGTCAAAGGGAGCTGATGAAGAAGACTGCGCTTTGGCTGCCAAAGCAAGGAAGGGGAAGGGAAAGGAGAAGGCTTCTCAATCCGGTGCGGATGGTAAAGAGCGTGACATGTCCAAGGTCAAGTGCTTTCATTTCCATGATCACAGACATTATGCCACGAACTGCCCAAAGAAGAAGAACAACAAGCAGGCTGCAGGATCTACAGCTGGTGAGGCTCTTGCCTCACAATTTGAGCTGGACTTCTCTTTGATCGCATGCATGTTTTCTAGTGCATTGGGATCGGGGTGGTATATTGATAGTGGCGCTTCCTTTCACATGACGGGAGATGTGAATCTTTTCAGTGACTTGGTGGAGAAAGGTCTCCAGATGCATGTTGAGTTTGGCGACGGTGGACGATACAATGCGACCGGCATTGGTACCATAACCTTTCAGAGGGAGTCAGGTAAACTCCTTCTTTTACAAGATGTATTGCATGTACCAGGTCTAACAAAAAATCTGATCTCAGTCGCAATGTTAGAGGATAAAGGGTATGGAGTTGTCTTTAGAGAAGGAAAAGTTTTCCTTCGGCACAAGGCAATGAGACAAGTCAAGAAGGTTGGGATTCGAGAAAAGAATCTCTACAGACTTGAAGTAGATGGGATGTCTACGGAGCTTCCTATTGTTGGGAAGCGGGAGAAAGACATGCAACTGAAGCTTGAGAGGGAGAAAGTGTTGCATGCAGGCGAGAAAGACATGCAATTGAAGCTTGAGAGGGAGCAAGTTTTGCATGCAGGTGAAAGTGAACCTCGGGGTGTGGAGCAGCCACAAGAGGATCATGGAGTGGGAGAAACCACTCATGCAGAGAAATTCCCTCGTGCTGTGAGTAACAGTGGTGGCTATGGTACTAGCCCACTGTGTGAGAGGTGGGGCGACATGCATGATTAATCCCAAGAGGAGATTTTTAAAGGTCTTCTGCGGCAGATGGTGTGGAACTCATGAGTTGAACTCGGCTACGAGGTGCCCACGTCGTTAAAGAAATAGCAAAATCAGCTTGGAGTGATGCTCCAAACAAGGACAAGTACGGATACTGGAGCGCGGATCAGAGTTGACAGCAAGTGAAAGAGTGCATGGGTGCAAGAGTTCAACAGCGCAATGGTTCCATGATGACATGTGCAGTAGCTAAGCAGAGGTCGAAGACTTTGATGATAGATGCTAGATGCATTAGACTGATTGAGTTGTTTGGAGCCTATTCAGTTTCAGAGGAGTTGCAGAGCAGATGCATGAGTTTGCATGGTGCATGCAAAGGGTGCATGGCATATGCATGGAGTTGCATGGTGCATGCATGAGTTTGCATGGCACATGCAAAGGGTGCATGGCGAATGCATGGAGTTGCATGTCGCATGCATGGAGTTGCATGGTGCTTGTGAAGGTTGCAAGGCAAATGCATGGAGTTGCATGTCGCATGCAAAGACAGTCCTTTCTTGTTGAGAGGGAGTGTTGAAAATGGCAACAAGAAACAGTGAAGGAGGCCTCCTGAAACATCTTTCCTGATCCTAGTTGGAAAGTGATCACCTAAACTAGGTGGGGACCACACATGTGATTTTTGTCAAAAAGTCTATTTTTAGACATATGGATCATGTACCGGGAGCTGCAGTATGCTATTCTTGGAGGATTGGTCATGTTGGTAAAAATAGATGGACCTCTATTTTTAGACATTCAGGTGGTTTCTATTTTTAGACTGCCGGGCTAAAAATAGAACAGTCAAATATTATTTACCCTTAATAATATTTGGACTATAAACTTCAGTTTATCCTCTTGAAGCACTTCAGTTTGACCCCCGGAGGTGGGGCATGCAGCTGACATAAGGAAATTCGAATTTCCTATGGGTTAGTTGAGCTATTGCATGGTTTACTTCAGTGAGACTCATGTGGCAGAGTTTTGGTGGAGTTGATTGAGGAGTTAATGGAGATTGTGCTCCGGTTAACTAATTGAACTAGTTGTGATCAGTTTAACTGGCGATTACCCTAGAGATGAGTTGGGTGAATTAAATATTATTTAATTCACTGATTATTAACTTATTTTTCAACTAAAAGAACACATCAGTTAACTCAGTGCATGGACAGTTCAGTGAAAGACCAGTGGAAGAGGTAGATGAAAGGGTGAGACTGACAGCAGTTGTACATTAGTTGTGCAGGAGATTTGCACAATCAGTGGGATGATGATGCCAATGATGATTGCGCTGTACCAACTAAGTGAATTCGAATTCCATTCAGCTATATTCACTTTTTGGATTGCGCAGTAGAGGCAGGTAGAGCAGCAGAAGGATTTGAACCTGTGACTAGTTTCAGATCTAGCTAGTTTTGTGTTCAGCATATGAGATAGTACTGAGTACTTGTGAGGAGTATTGTATTATGTATTGTTGAATGTTTCTCATCCATTATATGATACATATATCTGGGGGTTTTCAGCTATAAGCTTTCCCCGTACATGTTGCGTTCTATGTGTGAGATTTAATGTTCTGTCGCTTTGTTTTATTTTCCGCATGTGACGATTAATGGTAGAAGCGATTATGTGTTATGCATGCAATTCGAATTGATGTATGATCAGGTTAATCGTAGCGAATAAACTTCATTATTCAGCAAATTTCTACAAATATAGCTAAGAAGAGCTCAAAATTGAGTGTGTGCAAACCATGTCTCAAGACCCTATAGTAGGGACCCAGAATTAAATTTTCCTCGGAAATTTAAAGATTGGAGAACATCTTTCCATACAGAAATAACATATGAACACGTAATAAAGAGGTGATCCACAAATTTACCTTAACATTTGTAGAAAATACAACGATTTGGTCCCTGCCAATAGCACTTTTGTCCATTGTCGCAGGTCAGAATTCTGTTTGATGGAGATAATGAGGAGAAGGTTCTAATTTAAGAAATCTTCCAGATGCTTACCTACCATCAATGTCTTTCTCGCAGCAAATCCATGTAGGATAAAGTCTCATAACCTGATTTTTATGTAAGGATACTTGTGGCCTTATTCCAAAAGCATACTATTTCATCCCCTGAAATCTATAAAGAAATAAAATTGTGACATAGTAATGAGCTGTAGGGAGTATATTCAACAAAAAAAGCTCCTTGTAAGTTCAGATATTCTTCTACTAACCAATTTTTTTACCATCTTCCAGGAACACCTTGAACCCTAGCATTAGCCAACACTAACGCTTGATTTGATTTGATATCAGCGCTTCTGCTTAGATAATAGGTTTGATCATAGTGGCTAAAGGGGGAGAAAGTAAAGACTTGTCATTTACAAAAAAGTTGTGCAGATTTTTGCTTTAAATCACTAGATAAAAATCGGTTGAGATATTCTTTACTGCCACATTATTTTGAATTCTAGATCGTGTTGATTTTTGTTGTGTATCATGGCCACCTCCACCTGAAGACATTGTGAATTACTTTATTCTGAATTTCATATTTCTTTGAGCTTAAAGTCGATGCATTGACATGAACAGAACAAGCATACTGCTTGAGACCACTAAAGATTCAATGCAAGAAAGGCTATGCATACCTGAATGCTTCGACGAACTTAAGTTGGCTAGTGATCACGAGGAATTAATTGCCGAGTAAAGAATGGCTAGAACAGAGTCTATTTGGTATGCAGATCTCTCACCCTCACCTTTAAGATATGCAATGGTAGATCCTGAGCTTTTTTATGTGATACCAGGTCCCACAATTAGAGATGCGTTGATTGTCACCATATTCAACCCTCTGTCCATGGCCAGCACCCATGCAGCCATTTCTGACAGTGTCTTGGATAATGTGTACCATAACTGTGAACAAGAAATATTGCATAATTAGAACAGGAATACCACAGATACCCTAACATTGGCTATCTATTTCTGCACTTGTTTCCCTTTCTTCTATCAACTATGTTGAAGATTTTGAAGCATACTACAACCATAAAACAACACCTTATGAACGGATTGATGAGTAGCAATTTATCCCTTGAAGACTTCTTTTCTACAACACATTTCCAGCGAACACATAAGGATCAAATGCATACATTAGGCCCTTTTCATCTCAAGTACACACCTTAAAGATGAATGTATCAAATTGTTTCTTCATCTACTAATTGGTAGAAAATGATAAACAGAAATATTCTATCGTATAACCTGCTTCAAAGTAGTTTTTTGTGACATACAAGTTCTCTCATTTATCCAAATGCCTTATGGCTCCGTTAGCCCGTAACTGATAGGCACCAATTTCCTTCCTTCTCATTCATTCCTTGCTTTTGTCCATTTTTGTTTCTTCATCCTATTTCATACACTACAACCACAACTCATCTTATTAAATCACCTTGTGCCCCCATTCTATAGCCTAGCAATCCTACCTTTTAGGGATGCCCCCTTGAGTTGAAGAAGAGCCAACCAAAAGAGAAAGGAAAAGCTACTCAAATTGAGTAGGTAATATTATTTAATTGTAAAAAACTAACACCATCGTGATTGAGACTTTATACTTTTTATGGGTGCTAGGTTTTGTTGTAACAACAGGGAATCACGGTGTAGATGAAAGATCATATCTTAAGCCAATTTTACAGTTCAAAATGTAAAATAATTACGAAAACAAGATATAATCAAGAAATGTAAAAATCATTACCAATAACAAGGCATATATAAGTAGCATTAAATATGTTCAATGCAAGTTTACATACCAATTCAGCTCTAGGCAATAAATACATCCCAAAATATTAAAAATATAAGTTGATAATCACTAGTGTAAGTAGGGTAGCAGCAAATTACATATACAAATTCAAAGCTCCCTCAAAACAACTAAGGAATCACAATAAAGAAGGAAATGTGCGATAATGTAAACTTACTAGAACTTTCCAAAAATTGGAACACAAATTTATTAACCAATGACTTTTTCATAAATGACTTCGATATGATGCTGAGTAACAACATTAGTATCTCATAACATTAGGCAGTTGCAGATCCACTCCATCCACTAGCTTCCACAATATCATTTAGAAAATAGAATGTATTGCTGAATAAAGGTATAAAAAAGCTGAATGTCTGGAGTCATGGAAAAATAAACTTAATTTTCTTCAAATTTTGGAAAATTAGACTAACAATAGTGGAATGAATAAATGGTGAAATTGCAATGCCTTGTATGAGGTCATTGACTTAATGTTGCTACATGATCAACTTCATCTAGAAGTTATTCAATTTATGCATGAAGAAGCTCACTCAGCATGTTATTGACTGTCAAGTGATTCAAAACCACCAATAACCAGGAAAAAACTAAAAAGTTTCACCCTAAAATTAATTTCTTCAGTGTCAAGATTTAGTATGCAAGCGCACATAAGAAACGGACGGATGTGTGTCACAGCAAAGAAAACAAGAATGTAATTATTGTGGATTAAGAGGATAGCTTACTAGTCATGTTGAAATAATTATCAGACCCCAACTAAAAAATAGTTTTAAGCCATAACCAGCAGCACAGATGCTCAAGAAAAATCTTTAATAGTTGAATTTCATGGTTCCATGGTCTGTTCATCACATTCTAAATACCATCTATAGATTTTAGCGGGTATCAAACTCTCAATACTTCAAGAAAAACTATCATACTGGCATTTTTCGAAGAAACCTCATATGAATACTCAAAATGGGTTAACTGAAATGTAGGTTAGTGACTACAAGAAGGCCATACTAGGAAACATGGTAATGAAGATACATAAGTGTTTTAAGCATACTTACAGAGATTAAACTTTTATCTCCTGTATTAACTCGTAACATTATTAAAGTTGAGAAACTTGACCACAGCTAGCAGAAGATGATGTTATTTAACATAGGGCGACTAGCAATTCTAATACAAGTGTTTTCTTGATCACTAAATCTAAAGCATTGCCGATACTACATAAAGGTTACTTAATAATAGAAAAAGTATACTTACCTCAAAGAACAGATACTGCAAGTGGATTGAATTTCTCAGTCCAAACAAAACCATGAAAAAAAACAAGAAACAAGATATGTACAACGAAAAGCACTTTATGAAAGAGACATATTTCCATAATTTGACCACATATACAAGGAATGCATGCAAGAAATATAACATGAGCAAGAAAGGCATCAAAAAGATGGAAAAAAAATACTTAGATTGTCTCAATGTGTACTTCCAGGAAGATTATATGGACTGAAAATCCGTATGCCTATTTTAGAATCAACTGACTCAACTGCATTTTCCAGAGCTGTCTCTGTATTTCCAGGTGATTCATCCTGCTGGATTCCAGCCTCACCACACAAATCCTCATCTTGTTGATTTGGATCTAAGCACCCGACATTTATAGTATCCAAATCTACATTATCACGCCTCTCATGAAATTCAGAGACTTGACTAACAGTTTCTGAATTGGGCATCATAGAAATAGAATGTGATTCTCCTTCACATTCCCTCACTAACTTCAAGGATAGGGAACTGGAAATTTCCAGAAATGCTGCAGCTTTATTTGTGACAACAATATCTGTATAGCTGTCTATTGGTACAGGAAAGTCCCTGGAAGAGTTTTCAGTCACTCTGAAATCAATGTTTCCTATGTGTCTATTTGACATTGTATTGTGCTCTTCCGTATTCAATATTGAAATATTTCGTTTTATAAGGGAAGGGACATTGTTAACTTGCAATGGACATACAATGTTAGCCTGCTCTTCTGACAAGACTATTGCATCAACAGGATCCACAGGTGCTTTTGAGACATGCATTGAATTAATGCCATAAGTAAGCTCTTCTGGAGAAACTATGGTATTAAGATTTGATTTTTCTGAGAAGCCTCTTGGATCATGATCATCCACCAGTTCTGGGTTAGTGACACCATCTTCAGGTTCTGCTAAAAACGCCCTAGTATTAACATCATCCAAAGTATGTTCTGAACAACCTTTGGAATTGGTATTGCATCCCAGTACCAAATAATCTGCATCCTTTACATTCACCATTGGTTCTTTCACATCAAAAATTGGGTTGTTTTGACTTGAACTGATAGAGTTATTCATTTTTTCATCATCTTGAAGAACCATATAAGGGTTTTGAAGAACAATTCCTTTGAAGAACCATATAAGGAAAGCTCATCAAGAAGGAAGGATGGCTTTCTTTTTCAAGATTGGTCTACATTATAGGCTTTCTTTTTCAAGATTGGTCACATTCATAAACATTTCTCCTAAAAATGCTCTACTTTCTTGGTATTAATTGTAGGCTTAATATGAATTTTTCTGTATTCGTAAGGTAAAAATGTAATCGTTGAATATTAAGCATAGGTGATGAATTTTATGACAAGACCAAAATCTCAAAAGCATAACAGTGATATATTTCCCTATTGCTACATTGGAGTACTTCTAATGTAAGGCACTGGATATTGAACTTGAAAGCTAAATTTGTCATACATTCCTTCATGTTAGCATATTTATCATCTAGGAGGGATATATGCAAAGTTTGGAAGGCAATATGGTAATACAAATATATAGGATATCCTGTAAATTAACAATGGGTGTAGAAATCCAAACTAAATTCTGGTTATCCATGATCTATTATACACTAGTATGATTATGATCCATGCTTACAATAACTGCTCACCTCAAAACCTAATTGACAAAAATACATTTATCATCCCCATTAAAGACCCTCATTGCTTACTCCTCTTACCCATTTATCTCACACCTCCATTCATCTATATGAAAGGGATCCAGCCACGTTGAGCTAGCATTACTGGTTAAACAAGCAAGGAAGTAGTTACTGGACAAAGCTTTACCCCTTATTATCACTTTGCAGTTCTAGGACAATTTTCCCTGGACAAAGCTTTACCCCTTATTATCACTTTTCAGTTCTATGACAATTTTCCCTGTATCAAAAAGAAGAACCTAACTCTTTCTTGCGTACATAAAAAGATATCAATTGATTGTTAGACATTGATTGATATCCAAATCAGCCATAAATCCACAATCACAGCAAAACCCATCTTGGAAGCCTTGAAAGTTCACTATAGAAGAAAATAGAACAAAATAACGTTAAAAATGGAGAAACCTTTTGGGGCTGCTGCTTCTTTAAGGAAACCGATGAGTTACAGAGATCGATATCTGTGTATAGTAACAATATCATGGCTGGTTGCCTTCGTGACCTATTATTCTCCACATAATGTTCACAAAAGCGATGATTGTAGCTAAACTCATTGTCTTCTCCAACTACCCTGGGATGGCCACATTACTTCCCCAATGGCCATCCTCAACCCGATGGTAGATTCACGTCATCACAAAGCCCAGTCACAAAGTCACTTTGTGGCTGGCCCTCCGAGGACCCATCTCTACAATCGAGTTAAGGATGGGGTATTCGCCAACAAGGTTCAACTCTTACAACTGATTCATAAAAAAATGTATTCCTTGCAAATTTATTATGCAACAATGTAGTTGAGGGCTAACTTCACATACTAAACATCATTGTAATAAAATATGGGAAAGAATATGTTGCCTAGTACCAAGTTTGTAGAAGAAACTGCAAATATACAAGACTTTTTAACCATGGAGAAAATTCATTGCAACTGCATTACTCTATATTGATTTTGTTAAGGTCTCTCTCATATTAGATCCAATGCATGTCAAAGAAACATCATAGCATGCCACAGGTATCCATTGAGATAACTGTAGAAACAAGTTTCAACTGCTTGAGAGGAAGAATCACATCAAACTGAAACTTTTGACATGGAAACTATTGAGTTCTTTTGTTCTAGCAGGAGATTTTTTCCTGCAGAAACCAGATTCTGGCCCGATGTATTTAAAAAAAGGTATTACTGAACATGCAAATTTATTTCTGGACCTTGACTGTGGTTATAAGAGATTGAAAGTAAATAATAAATAAAGTGTATAAACATGTGTACAAGAAGAGAAGTGGTCAAAGAAACAGTCAAAACACCAACAAATAGCCCTACATCAAAAGGAATGCCTTAGGCATCTCTAACTTGGGTATAGCTGAAGTGTAATGAAATGAAGGAACAAAATCCAAAAATAAAGAGATTGAAAAAAGCACAGTATTAAACATCTAAAATCAAATTTCAAAGAAATATCCACAGATAAGTACAGTCCCAGCCCCAACTCTTACAACTGATTCATAAAAAAATGTATTCCTTGCAAATTTATTATGCAACAATGTAGTTGAGGGCTAACTTCACATACTAAACATCATTGTAATAAAAGATGGGAAATAATATGTTGCCTAGTACCAAGTTTGTAGAAGAAACTGCAAATATACAAGATTTTTTAACCATGGAGAAAATTCATTGCAACTGCATTACTCTATATTGATTTTGTTAAGGCCTCTCTCATATTAGATCCAATACATGTCAAAGAAACATCATAGCATGCCACAGGTATCCATTGAGATAACTGTAGAAACAAGTTTCAACTGCTTGAGAGGAAGAATCACATCAAACTAAAACTTTTGACATGGAAACTATTGAGTTCTTTTGTTCTAGCAGGAGATTTTTTCTTGCAGAAACCAGATTCTGGCCCGATGTATTTAACAAAAGGTATTATTGAACATGCAAATTTATTTCTGGACCTTGACTGTGGTTATAAGAGATTGAAAGTAAATAAGAAATAAAGTGTATAAACATGTGTACAAGAAGAGAAGTGGTCAAAGAAACAGTCAAAACACCAAAAAATAGCCCTACATCAAAAGGAATGCCTTAGGCATCTCTAACTTGGGTATAGCTGAAGTGTAATGAAATGAAGGAACAAAATCCAAAAATAAAGAGATTGAAAAAAACACAGTATTAAACATCTGAAATCAAATTTCAAAGAAATATCCACAGATAAGTACAGTCCCAGCCCATATTCAGTTATAACTGGTATTAATGTTATATATGTTCAAGGCTCAAGCACTGCTACAGGGATAATCTTAGCCCAAATGCAGTTAGCACTAAACCGTCCTGAGAACGACAATAGACAGTAGTGTCAACTCGCAGCCCTAGTTTCGTACCCTGCACTAGTTAACTGGTATTAATGTTATATAAGTTCAAGGCTCAAGCACTGCTATAGGGATAATCTTAGCCCAAATGCAGCTAGCACTAAACCGTCTTGAGAATGACAATAGAAAACAGTGTCAACTCGCAGCCCTAGTTTCGTACCTTCATGTGTTGATTGCTTTATAGAATAGTGTAACAATCCGTCTGAGAATGTCAACAAGTGCACTAATATTGCAAGCAAATGTCACAACAACATTGTTAGGCTTTTCAGTTAGACAGGATTGAAACATGTGCAAATTTTGAGAGCTAGGAATTTGCTGCTCCTACCATATATAATCCCAACTAAAATGTCTCTGATCCTGTAACTACAACATTGGAGATAATTCCATTCACTTCATTTTATTGGTAATGCTTAGTAGATACTTAAACCCTAGATGCTCAGCTTAATTTTGGCATCCTTCTCTATTTTTGCTATGTGTCTCTCTGCTTTCCAAAAAAAATTTCTTGTAGTTTGTCCATTCTTCACCGTTTGCTTGGCCATCTTGACCTGAACAAAGGAATTATCTGTACCATCAACATCCATGTCCAGGTAGAAAGTAACATAATGGTCATGGATGACACTAATTGTATTCTGAGCAAGCAAAGTCCCATGAATCTCATCCTTGGATTTGATCTGGTTGACATTCTCATATTTTGTACCTTTGATCATCAAGATCCCACTTAGTCCAACCTGTGTGCCAAATAAAATGGTCAAAATCTTAACCCCTCTAATCTGCGCTTGAGTAAAAATAACTTGACAAGTTGCTTTCTCAAGGAAATATTTCAGAGTTTCCTACCTTAATTCGGATAAAGCCATCAGTCTGAAATTCCCAATTCACAATATAATCATAGTTTGCAACAGATGCTGCCATGCGGGCTACTAAGGTAACCTTTGGTCTGACTTCTCGAATCTGTCACACAATAGATTTCACAAATTAGAAATACAAACAATATGCCAGTGCAAACAGAAGCAAGAAAATTTTTCAAGGTTTATACATGTGCCAAGGAAACAATATACCAGTGCAAACAAAAACATCATCTTTTTTTCTACGTTTATACAAGTGCCAAGCAAACATCTAAATGCCAAGGAGATTTTCAATGAGTACCAAGCAGCGACCTAATCTTACCCACCAAGGAAACAATATATCAGTGCAAACAAAAGCATCAATTTTCAGTCTTCAATCTGGTAAATATCTGTGAATGTAAATTTATTCTTTACACAAACAACCTCAACATATAACTGAGGGAATTCAACTCAAGTATGTGCAACTCTTTTTCTTCACCTAGACCCAAAAATTAATTCCCCATTCGTCTTAATGATTTGTCTAATTGTTGCAGAAAGAGTTATGGTGAATTTATTCCAGAATGATATGTATTTCGGCAGCTTCCAGGTATCAAGTTGGCCCACAAATTTGCTAAAATTGGAATTGAGTATATATAAAGAGAAGAAAATGCTATCACAGTGTTGAAAATGGAAACAACAAACAGTGAAGGAGGCCTCCTGAAACATCTTTCCTGATCCTAGTTGGAAAGTGATCACCTAACTAGGTGGGGACCACACATGTGATTTTTTGTCAAAAAGCCTATTTTTAGACTATGTCTATTTTTAGACATATGGATCATGGACCGGGAGCTGCAGTATGCTATTCTTGGAGGATTGGTAATGTTGATAAAAATATATGGATCTCTATTTTTAGCATTTAGGTCGAAGTCTATTTTTAGACTGACGGGCTAAAACTAGAATAGTCAAATATTATTTACCCTTAATAATATTTGGACTCTAAACTTCAGTTTAATCTCTTGGAGCACTTCAGTTTGACCCCCGGAGGTGTGGCATGCAGCTTCCAGAAGGAAATACGCTTTTCCTATGGGTTAGTTGAGCTAATGCATGGTTGACTTCAGTTAGAGCTCAAGTGGCGGAGTTCGATGGAGTTGATGCGACAATTAATGGAGCTTGTGTTCTGGTTAACTAGTTGAACTAGTTGTATATAGTTTAACTGGCTAATACACTAGAGATGAGTTGTGTGAATTAAACATTATTTAATTCACTAATTATTAACTCATTATTCAACTAAAGAACACATCATTTTAACTCAGTGCATGGATAGTTCAGTGGCGACAAGTGAAAGAGTTAGATGAAAGGGTTGAGTTAGCTATCAGTTGCGACATTAGTTGTGCATGAGATTTGCACCACACTTGGAGGAAATTACCAATGAAAATTGCACATTTGGAGCCAGTGAGATTCGAACTTGGATCTCTATTAAGACCAGCCTTGACTGCACAATAGAGGCAGGGAAATTAGTGGGTGTGTTTTGAACCTGTGACTTGTTCAAAACCAAGCTAGTTTTTGTGTAGCTTTGGGAGATAGTACTGAGTACTTGTGAGGAGTTTGTACTATGTATTTGCTGCATGTTCTCTCCATCTAATATACAAAATAGCTGAGGGGTTTTCAGCTATAATATTTCCCCATACATACTGTGTTAATGTGTGTGATGATTTGATGTGCTATCGCTTCTATTCTTTCCGCATGTGACAATTAATTGTAGAAGAGATTATGTGTTATGCATGCAATTCGAAATTGATGTGTGATCAGGTTAATCTCCATTGAATAAGTGATTTATTCAGAAAATTTCTACATGGTATCAGAGCAGTATTAATTGTCAAGATCTATTACGGTGATTGCAAACTTATTTCCTCGGACAGAGCCTGCATACGGGCCAGATAGCCTCCAGATTCATCTTTCTTCAGAAAGTGAAAGGTCTGGTAAAAGCCCATGCAGTAAATCTCTGATTTGGAAATAATTTTTTCTCAAGTGTAGATCGGAAGCGATTGAGTTATCAGCTGGTGGTGAAATTCGAATTTGCAGATTTGTGTTCTTGGTGCCGCGGCGAAAATGTCTTTCAATGGTTTGCGACTCGAATATGCCTTGGAAGGAAGTTTGAATTATGTTGCATGGAAGGACCGCATGGAGGATGTATTAGATGATAATGGGCTGTTGGAATTCGTGTAGAAAGAGATTCCAAAGCCTACTTCTAATGATGCTGCTGTTGTGGAAGCCTGGCGAAAGAAACAAGCAAAATGTCGAAGGATTCTGTTGGAGGGCATAAAGGATCACATTGTATCCAGCCTGCATGGAAAGGCTTCTCCATATTTGATATGGAAAGCCTTGACAGATCTGTACCAAAGCAAGAGCGACCAAAGGAAGCTGGCGCTCAAGGATAGACTAAGAAACATCAAGATGGAGAAAGGCGACAGCATCGCAAAATACCTCACGAAGTTCACTCAGTGCAGAGATGAGCTGGGAAGTGTGGGGGTGATTGTCGAAGATGAGGACATGGTGGACCTAGCTCTCCTTGGTCTTCTGAAGGCTTGGAATTCCTATCAGGATAGTGTCAATGGTCGGGAGAATTTTCCGGGATGGGAGCGACTGTGGTCGGATCTCATGCAAGAGGAGATCAGGAGGACTACCAGGGACGGATCTTCATCAAAGGTATCTGATGAAGAATATTGTGCTTTGGCTGCCAAAGCAAGGGAGGGGAAGGGCAAGGAGAAGGTTTCTCAATCTGGTGCAGATGGTAAAGAGCGTGACATGTCCAAAGTGAAGTGTTTTCAATGTCACGATCATGGACATTACGCCACGAATTGCCCAAAGAAGAAGAAGAACAAGCAGGCTGCTGGAGCTGCAGCTGGTGAGGCTCTTGCCTCGCAATTTGAGCTGGACTTCTCATTGATCGCATGCATGTTGTCTAGTGCATTGGGATCGGGGTGGTATATTGATAGTGGCGTTTCCTTTCACATGACGGGAGATGCAAATCTTTTCAGTGACTTGGTGGAGAAAGGTCTCCAGATGCATGTTGAGTTGGGCGACGGTGGATGATACAATGCGACCGACATTGGTACCATAACCTTTCAGAGGGAGTCAGGTAAACTCATTCTTTTACAAGATGTATTGCATGTACCAGGTCTAACAAAGAATCTGATCTTAGTCGCAATGTTAGAGGATAAAGGGTATGAAGTTGTCTTCAGAGAAGGAAAAGTTTTCCTTCGGCACAAGGCAACGGGACAAGTCAAGAAGGTTGGGATTCGGGCAAAGAATCTCTACAGACTTGAAGTATATGGGATGTCTACGGAGCTCCTACCGATGGGAAGTGTGAAGGAAGACATGAATCGAATTCGAAGAGGGAACATGTTGCATGCAAAGTAGAAAGACATGCAATTGAAGCTTGAGAGGGAGCAGTTTTTCAGTTTTGCATGCAGCAGAAGCTGAACCCCTAGGATGTGGTTAAATACAAGAGATCATGGAGTGGAAGAGACCACCATGCAGTACCAACCATGCTGTACGCAGAGGGAGTGCATGCAGCCATACCACCGTGAGGTGGGGCGACATGCATGATTAATCCCATGAGGAGATTTTCTGTAAGGCATTCATGAGATGGGTGGATCTCATGGATTTGACCTGCCACGAGATGCCCACAAGCAAGTGCCACAGCAGCAAGATCACTTGGAGTGATGCAGGCAGATCAAAGTGACAGTGTCGGATACTGGAGTGCGGATCAGAGTTGACAGCAAGTGCAAGAGTGCATGGGTGCAAGAGTTCAACAGCGCAGTAGTTCCTGATGACATGTGCAGTTGGCCAAGTAGAAGTCAAAGACTTTGATGATAGATGCTAGATGCATCAAGACTGATTGAGTTGTTTGGAGCCTATTCAGTTTCAGAGGAGTTGCAGAGCAGATGCATGGAGTTGCATGGTGCTTGTAGAGGTTGCAGGGCGAATGCATGGAGTTGCATGTCGCATGCAATGACAGTCCTTTCTTGTTGAGAGGGAGTGTTGAAAATGGCAACAAGAAACAGTGAAGGAGGCCTCCTAAAACATCTTTCCTGATCCTAGTTGGAAAGTGATCACCTAAACTAGGTGGGGACCACACATGTGATTTTTTGTCGAAAAGTCTATTTTTAGACTATGTCTATTTTTAGACATATGGATCATGGACCGGGAGCTGCAGTATGCTATTCTTGGAGGATTGGTCATGTTGATAAAAATAGATGGATCTCTATTTTTAGCATTTAGGTCGAAGTCTATTTTTAGACTGACGGGCTAAAAATAGAACAGTCAAATATTATTTACCCTTAATAATATTTGGACTCTAAACTTCAGTTTACTCTCTTGGAGCACTTCAGTTTGACCCACGGAGGTGGGGCATGCAGCTTCCAGAAGGAAATACGCTTTTCCTATGGGTTAGTTGAGCTAATGCATGGTTGACTTCAGTTAGAGCTCAAGTGGCGGAGTTCGATGGAGTTGATGCGACAGTTAATGGAGCTTGTGTTCTGGTTAACTAGTTGAACTAGTTGTATTTAGTTTAACTGGCTAATACACTAGAGATGAGTTGTGTGAATTAAATATTATTTAATTCACTAATTATTAACTCATTATTCAACTAAAGAACACACCAGTTTAACTCAGTGCATGGACAGTTCAGTGGAGACCAGTGAAAGAGGTAGATGAAAGGGTGAGTATAGCTATCAGTTGGAGGATCAGTTTTGCATGGGATTTGCATTACACTTGGAGGAAATTACCAATGACAATTGCGCAGTTGGAGCCAGTGAGATTCGAACTTGGATCTCTATTTAGACCAGCCTTGATTGCGCAATAGAGGCAGAGAAGTAGTGGGTGTGTTTTGAACCTGTGACTTGTTCAAAACCAAGCTAGTTTTTGTGCAGCTTTGGGAGATAGTACTGAGTACTTGTGAGGAGTTTGTACTATGCATTTGCTGCATGTTCTCTCCATTTATAATATACTATAGCTGGGGGTTTTCAGCTATAAGCTTTCCCCATACATACTGTGTTAATGTGTGTGATGATTTGATGTGCGATCGCTTCTATTCTTTCCGCATGTGACAATTAATTGTAGAAGAGATTATGTGTTATGCATGCAATTAGAAATTGATGTGTGATCAGGTTAATCTCCATTGAATAAGTGATTTATTCAGCAAATTTCTACAGCAGAATCCGTGTTCTAAATCTCAGGAAATTTTTTCACTCTATTAAAACCTTAAATTTATTTCAATCTAGTTGACCTCTTAACAAGGGTAACCCACCCTGGATGTGGATGACATGACGTGCACGCATGAAAACGTTCCCTCCCACGCGTGAGCTGACGAAGATCTGCAACACATGCTTTCAACTGAAGTGGAACCACCCCTTTGCAATAATTCGCCTGAGGCCACGGAGGCACGAGCTGACGAAGATACACACCGCCAACAACCACCTAGTGTGGAACCTCTCCTCTGCGATCATTTGAATGAGCTCCCAGATGTACATGATTCACTTCCATAACTCAAAGCACATGATATCACATGAGAATTGGCGCAACATTCACCTAAGAACATGTCACAATAATGCACAACATTTGCGCTTGCGCCACAAGTATACAAAAGGGAAGTCTCTTCCACATTGTATCATTCATAGTTTTATCCTTCTGGTCTGCAAAGCCCTCATCGCCCCCTTATCCATTCTGCTTCAGTTTCAGCCCACTTGTGTGCTCCACCAACTGCACAGACTCCCCCCCAGTGCCAGGCCATTGGGCACCCTCTTAGTTGTGCACCTTCCAGACTGCATGCCTCCCCTTAGCTCCCTCTGCCTTACTATTTTTTTCCCGACAGAGCGCTCCCAGCAACAAGCTCCCTCAGCTGCGCACCCCCCACCCCCCCACCTGTGTGCCACCTTGCCTAATAACACTCGACTGTGCACTTCCCGGTTCTGCTCCTGTACTAATCACCCCCCCCCCCCAAAAGAGCAAATTTTCAATCCCTTTCAACCTGCTACATCTTTGTTGCTTCACTCTCCAATGGCTCCACGTCTGCGACAAAGGAAAATCAAGGGCGGCAAAAGAGGCGCGTTCCCAGGACGCTACCAGCGAGGGCTAGATAATCGTTTGGAATCCTTTGAGGGCTCCTCTTCTGGCAGCCACACCAGGGATGCTCCTCAGCGCCCTGAGCGAGCCCAGGAGGAGGAGGCCCATGCTCAGGAAGTGAAGTGGACCTAGGAAATCCAACATCACGCACCAGGAGCACCCCACACCCCGTAAAACCGAACATCTTCTAGTTCAGGAGGTCGTGGGGGATGACACCAATGCATGGATGATGGACTCGGAGGGCGTTTGGACGCGAGTACTAGATGCTGAGTACCTAGTTGCTCCCATTCTTTGTGCACCTACTTCTAGGCCACAACGTCATCCTACTGCTGAGGAGGATGCCATAGTGCATGACTACGACTACTTATCGAAGAGGAGGACTCAGACACCAAGGATGATGCAAGAACACCATGACTGCGTGGTCGCTCAGCTCTTTTTAGTTTTCTGTTATTTCAGCTCATATTATAGAACTTTTACTTTCACAAGTGCCACGACACATTTCATAATTTTTTGTCTAATGTTATTACAAGGTTGGTTTCCTCCAAGGAGGCAGCCCCATACCTGTGCTATCTTGAAAGCAATGAAGGTTGGGATTGGATAAGCGCAGCTTACCAACTCAGCCAGTAGCCTATGTAATTTTTTACTTCGAATTAATATAGTTTAGCCTAACTTACCAACAACAACAAAAACAAAAACAAACAAGGGTAACCCCAAGTTTTTTAATATACAAAATAGGGCATAACATTGTTTGAAGATTTGGAGTCAATTACCGAATTGTGGGCATTTTAGTTAAAGTTTTCAAAGGTGAGAGAGAATGGCGGCATTTGGATTTTGTTCCCTCTTTTAGACTATTGGTGGGTGGTCATTATAACCTTCTCAACAATATTGAACTTATCATTGGATAAGAGTTTAATCATCATCTTCCATTGTCGTGGATTTAGCATGCAAACATCCATCACGGAAATATTTATTTTCATCTTTTCCATAACCTCTATGACACTATACTCAATGGGTAGAGCAACATGTTTATTGTGGGTAGGGACAATTTTGTCAAGTGAAGGACGTGATGCCCTCAAGGAATCATCCTATGGAGAATGCAGGGAGCCTTTCTTGAGACTGTTCGCCTAGTATTTTTTGGGTTTGGAAGGATCGAGGTTAGTCCCTTACTTCGTAAAGGATATCTCCTTGTGATGGTACTTTGGCCTCTTTTTCTCATATAGAAATTCCTTAAAAAAGGCCCTTGAACATTATCTTGGATTCTACAATCTAATCAGCTTCGTGTGCTTTTGAAAATATCTCTTCATGAAGTGACATGGGTGTTTCTTTGAGGAAACATTCATCTATGAATTGATTAGCTACTAGGTTCATGGCTTTCTTCCATTACGGACATGTATTCTCAGAATGATTCTCTTAATGGAAACAACATAAATTGTCCATGGCAACATTTTTCAAATCTATATTGAGATTGGGAGGAGGTGGCTCAATAACTCAAGAAGGTGGATTTGGTCTCCTAATGAAGGGCTCATGTTAAGCTCTAGACAAACTCCATGTTAACCCAAAACTACATTATTAAGCCCTAAATATTTAGTTATTAAAATTTTGTTGTTATATTGTTATGTGGACCAAAACCTTTCCTTGTACCGTTTCATTATAATTATAACCCTTGTCTCCTATATATACACCAAGGGTACCTAGTCTTGAGAAATCAAACCTCATCTTATACATTGTACTCATTATAAAAAGGAGATTTACCCCTCGAAGTTGGCTATAATTATTGCCATGGTTCATAACAATTGGTGTCATAGCTATAATCCTAGGTTTTTTTTGCTCCAAACGAGCCATCATGTAATTTTGAATATCATTTATTTCTATTAAGATTCATGCCAAGTTTTGTGTTGATTAAAAATACATATAAGCGTACATCCAATAAAAAAATCATATTCTAGTTCGCTGTGTTTTTGGAGACAAACCATATGAAAGTTAGGGTCTATGAATGATCCTGAAAATAGTTTTAAACAAGAGATTTTGATTTTTAGGTAGTACCCATAACTTCATTAATTACAAATTGACAAAACTTCTCAATTTCTTGATATATCTAACAATGGAATTTCAAGTAATGATTGTAGATGGATATACCATAAATTATTCAAGGAATTTATACAATATTAATCTAAATATGGGGGAGTATTTATTAGATAGTCCCATGATTGCAATCCAAATGTGTGGTGTTCATGTTTTATATTGGGTCCAATGGTTACAATCATTGGGAATTTTGGCCCTTAATTTTCAGGATCTTTTTACAAGATTTTCCTTAGAAGGCATGGAAATTCAGCTTAAAGGTATCCAAGGGAAACCCTTTAAAGTGATAAGCTCTAATAGCATGAAAAATTTACTAAAAAGGGGACACCATTATGTAATTACACAATTGTGTTGATTAGATGTTCAAACATCTACCCTCTACTCCATTGGATATCCAAAAAGTTATCAACAATCATTCCAAGGTATTTGGAGAGATGCTAAAGGGTCTTTCATCTACACGACATCATGATCATGTTATTCATTTGCAACCCGGAAGTGTATCACCTAACATTAGGCCTTACAGGCACCCATATGTACATAAGAGTGAGATTAAACATATGGTTCTATAAATGTTGGATGTTGGCACCATTCAACCTATATAGAGTGCTTTCTCTTCACGAATGGTGATGGCTATGAAAAAGGATGGTTCATGGTTTATGTCTCCACATCACAAACAACTCAACAAAATTACAATCAAAGACAAGTTTCCTATTCATGTCATTAATGAATTATTAGATGAATTACATGGAGAAATTTTCTTAACTAAGTTATATTTTTGTTCTACATGTCATGAAATCATAATGAGGCAAGAAAACATTACCAAAATGGCCTCTACAACACATGAAGGTCATTATGAGTTTTTGGTTATACCATTTGGACTTACTAATGCAACTTAAACATTTGAAAGCTTAATGAATTCCATTTTCAAACCCTTCCTTAGAAAATCTATGTTGGTAATTTTTGATGACCTACTAATATACAACAAATATTGGAAAGAGTATGTACAACATGTTAACAAGGTCTTAACACTATTAGAAGAGAAACAACTATATGCAAAGCCTACCAAATGTGCCTTTCAGGTTCAAGAACTGGAATATTTGGACCATATTGTATCTCATGAAGGTGTTAAATTCGACCTTTGCAAAATTAAAGCTATGGTGGAATGGGAAATCCCTAAAATCTTGAAGAGATTGAGAGGATTGTTAGGATTGACAAGATATTACCGCAAGTTTTTCAAGAATTATGCTTCAAAAGTAGCACCTTTGAAAACATTATTGAATAAAGAAGCATTTTGTTGGACTTAAGAAGCAACAAAAACTTAAAAATAAAAATAAAAATTAACGAGTCTATGTTTAGAACTCCCATCCTGACCACACCCAACTTCACAAAAACCTTCATTATGTAGTGTGATGCTTCTAGCCATGGCATTGGTGCAATGTTAATGCAAGAAGGAAGTCCCCTTACATTTGATAGTAGCCAACTTAAACGAAGGACTTACTAAAACCCATCCATGAAAAAAGAATGATAACCATACTACATGGAGTTAAGAAATAATGTCCATACCTAATAGGAAGACACATCAAAGTAAAAATAGATCATGATACTTTGAAGTACTTCTTTAAATACAACATTATCTCCATAAGAGAAACAATATGGGTTAGAAAGATGTTAGGTTGTCACTTTGAAATTATCTACAAAAATGGGTAACACAATATTGTGGCAAATGCACTCTCAAGAAAAGAGGAAGACACAAAGGGTTTATAATCTGTTATTTCCATTCCACAATCTAATTGGGTGGAAGAAGGAAGGATATAATGGAAGCAAGAAGAAAATGTGCATTCAACACCTACATGAGGACCCCAATGCAACTGGAAAATTTACATGGAAGAATGATTTTTTGTGATATCAAGATTGCTTCTACTTATGTAAAAATTATCAACTCAGATAGAAGGTCCTTTTAGAATTACACACTTCTCCTTTAGGAGGACATTTAATGTTCTTAAAAACATACCAAAGGATAAAGATCATTTTTTTTTAAGGTCTTAAAGCAAATGTACAAATTTTTGTGGTTGAATGTGTGGTATGCCAATAGAATAAGGGAGATACAGTCAAGACCTTAGGGCTCTTACAACCATTTCCCATACCAAGCCAACATTGAGAGGAAGTTTCAATGGATTTATCACAGGTCTACCCAAATTGGAAGAAAATAATGTCATTGTAGTGGTGGTATATCGACTATCAAAGCGTGCCCCTTTTCTCTCTCTTTCTCATCCTTTTAAACCAAGTACAATGGTAGAAGCATGCATGGAAACAATACAAAATCTACATAGAATCCCAAAGATTATTGTAAGCAGTAGAGATCCAATTATCATTGGATGTTTTTGACTCGATTGTTTTCTTGTTTGGGCACTCAATTCACTTACATCTCATTTTATCATCCTCAATCCAATGGAGAAAATAAGATTGTGAGTAATGGTTTATAAGGATATTGTGTTTGTTTACATGTTATAAACAAATATAATGGGTCAATTGGTTGCCTTTATTAGGATGGTGGTACAAAACATCCTTCCATACGTCACAAAAAATGTCCCCACTTATGGCACTTTATGGATATCATCCTCCATCCATGACATCACCCTTTAAAGGGATTGTAAACTCTCAAGTAGTAGAGGACCACATAGGGCACCAACAAGAAACTCTCAAAGTATTGGAGGACAACTTGGTTGTAACATAGAATTTGATGAGACAACAAGGATACCAAAATTTTGGTGAAAGGAAATTTGAAGTGGATGATTGGGTATTTGCGATACTACAACCATTTAAACATATGTCCCTAAAGCAACAAAAGGAGGACAATAGATTATTATCATCGTCTTATCACCCCTATAAGGTGTTGTGGATGTAGGAATCTATAGGGTAAGTTCCGTAGATCAAGAACCAAAATTCACCGCTCACAAACATATCACAGATCACAAATCAGTACACCAGTATAATCACATGGTTAAAACCCTCAAAGAGGGAAACAGTCCACGCCCTGAGCCAATGCGGCCACTTAAGGGAATTTATTAATATAAAAATAAAAGTTACATATGTTTCTCTCATAAACGGTTACCAGACAAATGAACCTCCATGCTCTTTAAATAAATATCATGGACCAATCGGGTGTTAAGCCACGGTTCAAGTGTCGTTAATACCGAGGTGAGAGATAACCGTCGGATCACTACAATCGTGACAGTCAGATTATAAGTTACAAATGTACATGGTAAAGAAACACACTTTACCTAACTCTACACTAGAACAAGTTATTCTTAACTATTTCCTATGTGTCGGAATATCCTAACATCCCCCCTTAAGAACAACTTGGGATAGGATTGAAGGATTTACAATGGTGACACAAAAGGAGCATATTTCCTATGTGTCGAAATATCCTAACATCCCCCCTTAAGAAAAAATTGGGATAGGATTGAAGGCTTTACAAAAGTGACACAATAGGATAAGGAAGGAGGCATTAGAGCCTATTCCCCCTTAATGACAACCTTCCTGAACTCCAAGCATGGATCGAAGTTTAGTAAACTTCGCTTCTGTGAGAGCCTTCGTAAAGATATCGGCTACTTGATAATTGGTCGGACAACACTACACTTCAAGAACACGATCATGAATGAGCTTTATGATTAAGTGTATGTGGATTTCAATGTGTTTCATACGCTGGTGTTGAACTGGATCTTTACATAGCTGAATGGCACTCTAATTATAACACCAAAGTGTAGTTGGATGCTGCTGATGGAGACCGAATTCAGACAGGGTATGACGAAGCCACATGGCTTCCTTGCTGGCTTCAACTGCACCACGATACTCTGCCTCTGTTGAAGAAAGGGAGATGGCACTTTGTTTCTTACAAGACCAAGTAATAGGTCCTGAACCAAGAGTGAATACATATCCTGCAGTGGACTTCCGATCATCAGGGTCACCAACCCAAGCATAATCAGTGAAACCAATCAACAAGGGAGATGCTCTTGCACTGTAATGAATCCCGAACTAAACTATACCTCGAATATATCGAAGTATTCTTTTAGCTGCTTTCCAGTGACTTTCATGAGGTTGGTGCATAAACCGAGCGACAAGACCAATGGTAAAGGAAAGGTCAGGATGGGTATGGGTTAGATACAAAATTTTACCAACAAGTTGACGATATAAGGTAGCATCAACTTCAGGGGTAGTACACTTGACTGAAAGCTTGACTCCAAACTGAAAGGGAGAAGGGGCAGGCTTACATTCTTCCATGTGAAAGTGGTGTAGAAGATCACAGGCATACTTGGACTAAGAGAGGGTAATGCCTTCCTTGGATTGCAAGACTTGAAGACCAAGGAAATAATGCAAGTGTCCTAAGTCTGTCATTTCAAACTTCTTTTTGAGGTCGGAATTCACATGGTTTATATGGTTTGGATCACTTCCAGTAAGGATAAGATCATCGACATAAAGAACAAGGATGGTGAAGGAATTACCCACTTTCTTGGTGTAGATAGTGTTGTCAGAATGACACCTAGAAAAGCCATTATCTAAGAGAAATCTATCCATTTTGGCATACCAAGCTCGAGGAGCTTGTTTGATACCATATAGAGACTTCCTAAGGCGACAAACAAGGCTGGAGTCTTTTTGGATAAAGCTAGGGGGTTGTTCCATGTATATTTCTTCATGCAAAGCTCCATGTAAGAAGGCAGATTTAATTCGAAGCCGGTTTGATTTCATGCGAATTCCGTTTTGTATATCTACTATTTCTGAACATTTATGGGCTTGGAGAACTACTCATTTGTGTCCGGAGCGTCTATTACAGTGAGGAACGCCTTTCGTTTCATGCGAAAAGTTTTCCAACTGCCCAAGTTATGTCAGTTTAGATCTGGAGGTAGGTTTTATTTATTTGCCGGATCTATACCCCGCATCTCCACCATGTTAGGATATTTCGACACATAGGAAATAGTTAAGAATAACTTAGTCTAATGTAGAGTTAGGTAAAGTGTGTTTATTTACCATGTACATTTGTAACTTATAATCCGACTGTCACGATTGTAGTGATCCGACGGTTATCTCTCACCTCGGTATTAATGGCACTTGATCCGTGGCTTAACACCCTATTGGTCCATGATCTCTATTTAAAGAGCATGGAGGGTCATTTGTTTGGTAACCGTTTATGAGAGAAACATATGTAACTTTTCTTTTTATATTAATAAATTCCCTAAAGTGGCCGCGTTGGCTCAGGGCATGGACTGTTTCCCTCTTTGAGGGTTTTAACGACGTGATTATACTGGTGTACTGATTTGTGATCTGTTTGTGAGCGGTGACCTTTGGTTCTTGATCTACGGAACTTACCCTGTAAATTCCTACAGTGGAGGGTTGTAAGTATGGCTTAAAAATTGGAGTTGCCTCCATCTTCACATGTACACCCATAAATTCCATGTTTCTTGCTTAAAGAAGGTAATTGATGACAAGATCTCACTCAAAAATATTTTACTAGAGATTAATGAAGAAGTGAAAATCACAGTTGAACCAAAAACTATCTTGGAAACAAGGATTAATTAGCTAAGAAATCAAACAATTACTTATTACCTCATCAAGTGGAAGAACCTACTAATGAAAAATGTAACATGGGATGATGAGTTGCTCATGTAGAAATCACTGCAATTAGTCAAGTGTTGAGGAAAACACTTGTTTGAAGGGGAACGACATGTTTAGCCATAGAATAACACCATGTTAATCCAAAAATTCCTTATTAAGCCCAACATTTCGATTTATTACATCTCTATTTTTATATTGGTATTGCCAATTAGAACCTTTCACGCTACCCTTCCATTATAATTGTAATCATTGTCTTCTATATATGCACCAAAGAAATATAGTCTTAGGACATCGCATGTTGTCTTATACATTGTATTCATTGTAAAAGGAGGTTCCTCACTTAAAGTGGAATGTAATTATCGACATGGTTCATAATAGTTTGTAAAGCTTGGGATTAGATATACCTTCCCCTATGTTTCTCTTGATATCAATAACTTTACTAGTTATTTTCTTGATCATCCATTGGAGATCTCCCAGTTTGAGGATCTCCATATTTCACTCTTTATATTTAGGTGGGACACTATTCATGCCAACTCACTTCTTGAGGGGATCTCTTTTTAAGTGATTTTCCTTTCAACACATCATCTCTAACTCGATCTTGCTTACTTTGACAATAATTTCTTACAGGGTTTCCTTGATAAATCTCTTTAGCCACATGGAAATGAGGGAAAGTAATGCATTAGCAAATATTTCTTTATGTAGGTTGCCTAATTGTTGTTTACCTTCTCTTAATCTATTCATCATGGACTTGAATCTTTGAACAAATAAGCTTCATGGCCAAGGTAAAAGAATGCATATACATGAACCAAAAGCATAAATTATAAATTATATATTCACTTGAAGTGTAATCAAGTAATTATCAAAAGAGTCTGTATACATATTTAAATTATTCATGACGTAATTCAAAAAATGGTTGTAATTTGATTTCAAATTGGACATGCGATCAAAGTTTCCATTGATAACTAGTATACCAACAATTTTGCAAGCGAGATGAGAAATCTACTCATATGTAATTGAAAATTGAAATTCTTAAATATCATAGAGAGTAAAGAGTCAACATCTCAAAAACCATTTGAATAGTTGTAAAACCAAACCATTTTATCAACCCAACCCAAGCCCCATTCCTTCGACGGTATATATAATGGTGATAATTGTTGAAAGGTCCATTGTTTAAATTGACGTTGAAATTAAATAATTGTTGAAGTCACCTAAATAGGTCCCATTCTTTATTCTTCAAGAAACAAAGAACAAATTAAATGATCCTTTAGTCGAAGGGTCCTCTGTATTGAAATAAAGTGAGCCCTTATGTACCCACAGAGCATAGAATAGTTGATGAATGGGTATGCTATTAAGACACCCCTTGTGTGAGGGTCAATGGTACAAAACCTTTTGAGTAGTCCCATCACCTAGCCTTCAAAAAAAGGTAGGTGATCCCTTATGTAAGCAAAAGCCTTTTTAGATGATAAAGCTTATTAAAATGATTTAATGGAGAGTTGTGCATTGATACTAATTTAAATAACAATGAGATATTGAAATGTAAAGATCATATATAAACACATTTTACAATTAAGGTTTATGGTGATTAATCAAATGAGTTCATGCCATTCCTTACCCATGTGGCTGATACATACTTTTGTTCATTTCTTGCAATCATACTCCTATTTCCTCCTTTGAAATCCACATTGAAGAAAAAAATGAGAAATTGTGCAATATTGAACATGTAAATTAAAACATGCTCAATAAAAGCTTCATATGCAATGTAATGAAGATCAAAGATTTGAATTTCTAAAGATTGATTGGAACCATAATAAGTTTTAAGTTTTAATAATGAAATTTGAGGTAAAGATGGTGGATGAATTGTGGATAGATTGGGATTGACACCAATTAATGAATATCAAGCCCATATTGATATGGGTATGAGCAGAGATTTGATTTCTAATGCGCATTTCTAGTCATGTTTTAATAAATACAAGTTAAAAGGAGAGAAAATTGTTGATGTACATTGACAATATTGGATAGATTTATAGATTGTATTTTCTATCCATTCTCATAATTAGTGATGATTATAATGGTTAAGAACACTCTACATTTTTACTTGTAGTTATGACTAATTTTCTCCTAATATATCCTCTACATCCAATTGGTGCAATGGACCACCTACTTCCACATAATCCACCTTTTGATAATCGTTGTGTGTAAGTGGAGGTATACCTACATGGGTTGAATGTGGAGGATTTGAGGTGGGAGAAATTGTGAGGTGTCAGATTGTCTAAATTGCCTCAAAAAATGAAAGCTTATTTATAAATAATATAATAGTTTGATAAATAATCACATCTAACCTATTGGAAAAAATTCATGCTAATTTGCTTGCCTAATTATTATTTATTATCATTAACATAGAGCAATAATAGCCCCTTATCTTTGTTTTTGGCCCAAGGAAAACCTTGTAGGGAAATCTAAAGCATGTTTCTCCACATATGTGGATGGAATTCATAGTAAATTCATTGTCTTAGAACAATGTTCCTAACCCAACGAGATTCAAATTTGGCACCTATTGGTACAAAACTAGCTAAACACCCAACAACATTGGTGACAACTAGTTGAGCTAACTCTTTGGACTATTGTACCCTTGATATATTAAGCATTTAGAGGAAGAAAAAATTTGTAAACCTCCCATTGCATAAAAAATCCATGATTAAGATAACCTTATGTTAGTCCATGTCGGTTGGGTCTAGCTTGAGTGATTGTGAGCAAAATGTTATCCTTCACACCCATGTTTGATACTCACAAGTGGCATCTTGAGCTCTTTTGAAGCATTTATTGTAAAGACCTTGAGCCATGTGTTGACAAAGCCTTAAGATTCTATTAAATCCAATTTAACCTAGATACCATCCTCAAAATGAGGGGAAGTGCTCAGTAAGTTTGCCTAAGATGTGTATTTCACAGGGAAAAGAACATGCTAGTTTAATTTTTTAATTATATTTTTTACATGATGCTAATTAAATTTTGTATTTTATTCTTCATTTTGAACCTTTGCTTTTTTTTCTTTATAGTTTATTAATGCCACCCACCCAAAAGTATGACATATCTCTTCCATGTGAAATATAAAGTGCACCTCATTTCTCTGAATGCAGTTGTAGAACCTGAGTTCCATCTAGTCTAAAATCATAAACACGACTCGATGTCATTGTAAATCACGACATAAATATTTTGATGATTTTTTAATTATGATAGATAAACTATAAGTGATGTAAAGGTATTTTGTTAATTAATGAAAAATTGCAGGGGTCGTAGGTTCGTGGGTAGGTCGAGGGAGGGTAGGGGGGCTGATTTGTCACCCTAGAGGAATAATAAACACAAAATTCTCTTGGAGTCTCAGATACACATCCAAAAACTAAGTGGAGTTCTAGGCCTTCCTCCAAAGAATCTTTATAGCAATCTTGATTCATGTGGGAAATCTAATTATAATAAGGGACTCTGAAAACACCACAAGGCATATGCATTATGGCACTTTCCCCTTTTATCCTCAACTCAAATCTATATTTCAACGTATACTATTAGAATTGGCATTCCTCCACAAGTTAAGTTATTTTATTGTTCTCCACTATAACAACTCCACAATATATGAATTAGTTACCTAAGTAGTGGGGCGCCCCATTATAACCTTGTGAATCAACTCAAGAGTGTCATTTTGATTACTTCCTTGATGATCGATTAACAAACCAATTAGTAGCCGCATTGGAAATTTTGATTAATCATGGACTTCATCTTTGATGCACAGAGGACAAACTGGGCTTCCTTTAGTTTTGTTAAATCTACATACAGGTCATAATTTGTTTCATTTTAGGAGTATTTTACAAGGTGTCTACAATATCAATTCACCAATATGATATAGTTAAGCATAGATATAATCTATATCTTAAACATGATAATGTTTTGCCTAAAATTGAGGTAAAAGCACCAAGTTGATATTTGTGTAACTTTGTTGTGCCTCCACGCACATAGTTAGAATATAAGTTCTAAGTTATAACAAAAAAATAATTAACAAAAAATTTTCAAACAAGTGACTACAAGGTAGACCGTTGATATTTTCCATGATAACACAATCAAGCATGAGTGAGGGGGTTGGAGAAATCATCTTGCCTACCAAGTTAACAATCATAGCCAAAATTTTTTTACCAAAGTACCCAAGAAACAAATTCAAATTTATTTTACCTCTTCCCCATTTTCCCAAAAATCACTTATTGAGAGAGATAGGTAGTTGGGAAACAACTACCTACATTTATGAAGGTATAGAGACACTGATTGGGTAGTTGAAAATTATCAGAGGAGGGCACATCAAGTATCCATCTCGAGTTCCTAGCTTTGACCCACAAATTCTCTTGACCCAGGCTAGAAAATTTTGAGTTCCCTTTGGCTAGAGAGAAGGAATGCACATGGCCATTGAAGTAACCATTCACTTAAGTGTGGGGAGAGTGTTGAATACCCAACTGTGTATAGAGGTAGATTTTGAGAGAGAAAAGAGTAACCATGAGTAAAAAATGAGTTGATTTGTGAGTGTGTTTTCTATTGATATTTACATACAGATAAAACTTACTAGGACAACCAAAAATTGTGCCTAGTGTTGGAGAATCAAAATGGGGTCGCCCATAAAATTGTGAGTTCTCTTTGCCTAGAGAGAAGGAATGAACATGGGAGTTTAAGTAGCCATTATTTTAAGTGTGGGGAGAGTATTGAATACCCCACTGAGTATAAAGGAATAGTTTTGAGAGAGAAAAGAGTAACCATGAGTAAAAAATGAGTTGAATTGTGAGTGGGTTTTCTATTGATATTTATAGACAAATAAAAATTACTAGGATGGCCAAAAATTGTGCCCAATGTTAGAGAATCCAAATGGGCTCCATTATTGATTCTTTGAGCATGATAATTTTCGGATATTTTTTTTTTTAAATTGAGAGAAGAAAACCGAAGCCCAAATTAGGGAAAAAGGGACGGTAAATCTAATGTTGGTTGGGTTGGATAACATGCAATGAGAGGGGAGATAGTTAAGGAACGTGATGGGAGATGAAAAAAATCCCTTGTTTAGATACAACTAGCTAGGAAGTCATCTAGATCATTCATGGAATTCTTAGCTCTAAGGGTAGAGTTTTTCTACCATAGTATGCTCGTGAAAGCAAGTGGCTTCATCTAGCAATTTTATCGAGAATCTAAGTTTTTCGTGTGGTGGTATCATGACTTGGCCAAGGGGTGGCCAGTTGTAAACAAATATAAGAACAATTAAGCCTATGGTTGGGTGGAAAAGAGCACACCATTATTCAGTCGTGTATAATTCATTTTAGATAAGTCTATACATTTGTTCTTAATTTGATGTTCCTTGGATGTAAATGTATTTGATATATTCATTTATTTTGATGTTACTTGCTATGTTACATCTTGAGTATGAGTATTTCTTACTTATTTTGTTCTTAACTAAGTTATTAAGAAAATTAATAATGATGCTAATGATGTTACTTAAAGCCTAAAATATAGCTTTGATGTTAGACCTCATGTGTTGCATACTAAGATGTAGGTTATAGTCTCCATAATATTTATGATATTCAAATTTAAACTAATCACTTAAAAAATTATGAACCTTGTGAAATTATGGTCTAGGGACATTTTGGTCCTTGAGAATTGTGGGAATGTTACCTTACCCTGAGGTTCACCCAAATATTCTTACAAGTCTTTCTCAAATACTACCTTGGGGTAGAACTTAGATTTTTGTACTGCAAGGTTATGGCATTACATTGTAGAGTGGTCACGATATCAAAAGTATTGAGCTCTATCTTACGGGGTCCCCATACCATATCTTACACGAATAATGAAGATTTATGTTCCTACTATAGCGTAGAATCTAGACCCACGCATCTAGTTACTTCATGGGCTAACCAAAACATGGTTATGCTCACTTGGATAAAACAAATCTATCTTATGTAAAAAAAGGGCTCAACATCCTCAAATACTCTTATTACAAACTATTCTTTTAATATTAATTATTTATATGCGCAATATCATCAATTTAAAATAGTTTGACTCGATTTTAAATAAAAAAATGTTGATTTCCCTAGCTATTTTAAGTGGTTGGAAAAAAAAACTCAGATTCATATACATTAAAATTATGGCAAAATATAAATAAAATTCTTAATGGTGACTTTCAAGGTCGATACATTGTACATAGCTTCTGAGTTATATGTAATCACATTAAAAAGGTGCTAACGGTTCTACAAATGCTAAATCTCAACATGTTAATCTCGTCTCAATAATATAAACTAACTTAATACATATACACATAACAACTAATATATATAATAAAGACCCTCGATCTGGGTGCCCTCTCAAATTATGATTCTCATCATATTTCCCCTGCTAGCTCATTAATGGATGGGGTTGGCTGGTGATTCTCCTTGGTCAGCCTTACAGATCGCATTCAATGTGGAGGAGAAGGTGGCTGATTAAAAACGACTTGGCATTCATACACTACTCGGGACATGGATTCATACATTATTCCTCTAAGGGACATTCATTCCCACATCCAAACTGCTCTGCGGGTGGTTGGCCTTTGTTGAATTTGTAAAGCAACGTAGGTTGAGGGGCTTGGCACTATTTTTCATACTTGACAATTGTGGTATGCAAATGAGGACACACTAGGAGATGAGGGTGAGGAAGATGCCGCTAACCTCCCCATCCATGGCATCAACAAGGGGTGGAACAATTTTATGAAGATTTTCCACATCATATTAGACACTTGGTTAGAGCCATGGAACTTAAGGAACTCAAGAACATTGGAAATGGTCACTGGGAATTCAAGAACATGCTTGGTCATCATCTGAGGGATTAGGAAGAGGTCTTGCAGGTCGTGGAAAGAAAAATTACAGACATATAACTCCATCTTGTCTAGGATCAGTCAGCTTTGAGGGTCTTGTTAGGCGTACTGCAAATTCAATTCCCTCCTCCACCCCCTCCTTCAACTTCCTTTAACTCGCTAGAAAAATTCAGATAATGAAGATTCAATCCATCAAGGTACCAAGCCTCTCAACCTTGAACATCCAGGGTCTTAGAAAATGAAGGAAAAACAACCAAGCAATCCTAACTCTTATAGACATAAGGAGAAGGACCAAGCTAGTTGTTGCATACAATCCGAAAGGTGAAACCTCGCAACAGGATGCCAACACCAACATAAGGGGGCATGTTTGTTGAGTGGGAACAACCTCCATGGTTGCAAAAAGGATATGACGACCCCTTCTAGTATATCGCTCAGTGTGACTAGGATCACTAAAAATATCCATAAATGGCTTTCTCAAGATTTGTTGCTTTAAAAGGTCTGTGGAGGCGGCGTAGTGGTAAGGTCGCTCTCGTAAAGACGGACAGGTCCTGTGCTCAATCCTGAGTGAGGGCGTGGCTCGCCGCGAGAGATTAACCGTTCCAGGCCAAGCCCACGACCTTTTTACTAAACTCTCGCGCGCGTTGGCTCTGGCTCCGCTCTGCCTCCTTCTGCGCCCTCTGTTCGCGCCTGGGCTGCTGGCAGTCCCAACGCGCCCCAGTTTCGTCTTGTTCGGCCTGCCTTGCGTTAGATACCATGGAAGACCGCAGGTCCCCAGATCCCCCTCCGCCTCCGGAGGTTTCGGCTTTTAGAGCAATGATTGCTAATGCTCCCAAACGCCCTTCATCTCAGTCTCAGCAGAAATTTGTGAAAAAACTGGATTCAATCCCCACAGTGGCTCTCCCCGAAGGAGACACCTGCAAATCGGCTCTGAATCTGGCGGAGAGGGGTCTCATAGGCCAGTTCACGGGCCTCTGGCCCTCTCCCAAATCTGTTGAGGACTGGACTCAAAGGAACTGGAAGCCTCTGATCAAGGAGGGAGTCAATAGCTACTTCGTAGGTAAGGGTTTCTTTGTATTTGTCTTTGAAAACCTAGAAGACAAAGGATTAATCTTCAGAAACGGGCCATACTTCATGGGCCCTCAGGGCCTGTATCTAAACAAATGGTCTCCTGACTTCGACCCCACTCAGGATGTTCCCTCGGCTGTCCCGGTTTGGGTCAGACTCCCTCACTTGCCTCTCCATTGTTGGAATCCAAATTCTCTCCAGACCATAGGAAATGCTTTGGGAAAATACATAGATCAGGCGGTAAGAAAGGATCAGTATTCATGTGCCTGAATCTGCGTAGAAGTAGATCTCGAAGAAGGATTACCAGAAGCTATCAAGCTCACTGTTGCTGGGTGGACGCATGTCCAAGAGCTGGACTATGAACAGCTGCCCTTTAAATGTAGGCACTGCCACGGACACGGTCACTTCGCAAAGCACTGTAAGAAGAAGGCGGAGGAACAGGCGGATAAACAAAATGGGGAACAATGGACCCTAGTCCAGAAAAACACTAGCTCAAAAAAAGGCGCATGCAAAGGAAATATGACAGGAGGTCAACCAAGCTCCAAAGGCAACCAAGAAGCGGAAGCTCCTCCAAATGCACCAGAAGGAGAGCAGGACATACAAGCCAACCTAAATCAGGAGAATAAGGAACAACCAGCCTCTTCCCCTTCAAATAAAGAGAGAGAGGAAACAGTTCAGCTGGAGGAAAATCAAGGTTCTCCCACTAACCCTTCCTACGCAGAAATAGCAAGGAAAAAACCAGTGGTTAGTTCTAGTTCTTCCGAAGATGAATTCTACGAGCGCCCTTCCAAAAAAGCAGGAAGGAAATCTCGTAAAGAGAAGAGGGAAGAAGAGGCAGAAAGACTCAAGATTCAAGGAAGTCAATCCACAATAGAAATGTCTATTGGGCGAAATATCAGACCAAGGCCTTCCAAGGGAGGCCCCAACCCCCCTCTTTGTAAATAATGAAGCTTGTCTTTTGGAACTGTAGAGGTCTGGGGAACCCCTCTAGAATAGAAGCAGTCAGGGACCTACTGAAAGCAGAACCCTCAGACATTCTTATGCTCCAGGAGACCAAAATAGAAGGGCAGGCCCTTCTAGAGTTAGGTAGAACAAAGTGGAACAAAAAAGCAGGAAAAGCAGTCAGCTCAAGGGGAACCTCTGGAGGGCTGGCAACACTTTGGATGGATGACCTTTTTCAGCTGCTTAGGTCCCATGATACTCAGCACTGGATATACACGGAGCTGAAGCATAAGGCAAGTAAGTTGACCATCTCTCTCTTCAATCTCTATGTTCCAGTGACTTATTCTGAAAAGCGAGAATGCTGGGATACACTTGTGGCCTTTCTTGAACAGAACATTCCCAGCAATATCATACTAGCCGGGGATCTGAACATTGTTCTGAAAGCAAAAGAAAAGAGGGGGGGAAACAGCTCCAGCGACCCTATGTTGGCTAAGGTTGAGGAGATCTCCCAGCTCTGGGATCTTCTTGATTTCAGGCCTATTCGTGGCATCTACACTTGGACTAATAATCGGGTTGGTGCGGAGCACATCTCTGCTCGTTTAGACCGTTTCTTGGTACAAAGCTCCATTATGATGAACAAGAAAATAACCACCAAAATTCTGCCCAAGCTCTCCTCAGACCATAAACCCATCCAGCTCCATTTGGAAGATGAAGAAGACTTGGGTTCGCTTCCTTTTCGATTCAACCCACTCTAGATCGAGAGAGATGGATTCTTGGAGACTGTCAAGGCAGCATGGGCCAAACCAATCTCCGGATCCTCCAGCTACGTATGGGAGAAAAAGCTGAAAGCTACAAAGCAAGCTCTGAAGGACTGGATAAAAGCTCCGGATATCAACCCCATCAATCAGAGAATGGAGGCTGTGCAGTCTTTGTCGGATCTGCAAACTGATATGGATAACAGACATATCACATCTGAGTTGCTCGAGGAGGAAGTTAAAGCACAAAGAGCAGCGTACCAATCTTTTCGTAAGGAAGAAGAATATTGGAGGCTTAAATCCAGAAGCCTTTGGTTGAAGGCCGGGGACAGGAACACTCCCTTCTTCCACCGGCAATATAGAGCTAGACTGTCAAAGAACTACATAGCATAAATCAAAACAGCTGAGGGTCAAGTATGTAAAGGATTCAATCAAGTTAAAGCCGCTGCTGAAAACCACTACAGGAACTTGTTCAGAGAAGAAACTCAAAGCAATGATGAGGAGGTGGATGATTTTCTCTCCTGTGTTCCCTCCCTTATCAGTCCTAAAGACAACTTAAACCTCTGCAGACCCATTACTGAGGAGGAAATCATAAAAGTTATTTGGTCCATGGAATCAGATAAGGCTCCTGGGCCGGATGGGTTCACAATCCACTTCTACAAATCCTGCTGGCACATTATCAAGGCAGATCTACTTAAAATGACAAGAGGATTCATGCAGAAAGCCAAGATTGGTGGAGGAACCAAGTCCACTTACCTGGCTTTAATTCCTAAGGACACCAATCCTGACTCCTTTGCTAGATTTAGACCCATCTCGCTATGCAATGCTTCTTATAAAATCCTGGCAAAACTTCTGGCGAGTCGGATCAAGCCATTGTTAAAAAAACTGATCTCCAGCAACCAAGGTGGCTTCGTGGAGGGTAGGCACATTCTGGACAACGTGATCCAAGTTCGGGAGACAATACACTCAAGTAAGCAACGAAAGGAGAAAGGTATGTTGATTAAACTAGATATGGCTAACGCCTTTGATAGAGTTAATCATAGCTTCCTATCTAAGGTCCTGCTCTCCTTTGGTTTTTCGATACATTTTTTCCATTTAATAAAAGCCTGCATTGACAGTCCATGGATTGCTCCGTTAGTTAATGGCAGACCCGCTAACTTCTTCCAAGCTCAGAGAGGTATCAGGCAGGGTTTCCCACTCTCCCCCTTCCTGTATATCATAATGGCAGACTCCCTCAGTCGTAAGCTTACTGCTGAAAGAATAGCAGGACATATTCCGGGCCTCAAACCTTCAAATGGAGCTGAACCTTTGAACCATGCTCTCTTTGCCGACGATTCTCTCCTTCTCGGAGGAGCCTCCATCAGAATAGCCAGAGCTTTCGACTCAGTCCTCAAAAAGTACTGTAGAGTTTCAGGTGCCTTGGTTAACGAGAGTAAGAGCGAAATATATAGCTGGAACATAGATCAGAATGAACTCACTGCAATCTCTGCTCTTCTTGGGTTTAAAGGCCAGGCAAACTGGGACAGGTTTAAATATCTTGGTCTTCCCATAACCTCTGGAGTAAACAAGAGATCGTTATGGAGCGACATAATCTCAAAAATTAAATCCAAAATTGCTGCGTGGGGAGGCAACTAGCTAACTAAGGGAGGTAAAGTAATCTTAATTAAAACGGTGTTGTCTGCGCTCCCAACCTTCCAGGCAACTTTCCTCCTTGCTCCAAGAAAAGTGATGGAGCAGATCTCCAAGCTGCTCAGAGATTTTCTTTGGCAGGGAGGGAAAGGTAATGAGAGAAAAATGCATCTGGTAAACTGGGATGTGGTCAAAAAGCCTTTGTCTGAAGGCGGACTGCAAATTAGAGATCCCATGCTTGTCAATCTTGCTTTGGGAGGAAAGATTTTGTGGAAGCTGCTCAATGAACCCTCTCATCCAATCAGTGTTACCTTGCGCTCAAAGTATGGTCCCATTAACGCGCTCTCCAACCTACAGACAGCTAGTGCACCCAATAGCACGCTGGTCTGGAAATTATGTTGTAAAAGCAGCAATTTTTTCAAAAAATTAATCTACAGGATTCCAGGGAACGGCAAGCGCACGCAACTATGGATTGACAGTATAATGGGAAGTGAGCCACTTGCTCAGATGGAAGACATTGCAGACCTTAGGAATTGGCTGGAGCGCGCAGGGGTAAACAGACTGTACGACATCTCGATCTGGGACCAGCGTGGAGATTGGATCGGATGGGATTTCCACAGAGTGCCAGCACGGTTTTCCCATCAACAAGCACTGCTAGTCGATCTGTTGGATGATGCTGCACCTGTTTGCAGATCCAAAAAAGATAGTTGGGGCTGGGGACAGTCTGGAGTTTATACCACCGCAGCTGGGTATAATGCTTTACAGGTCACTAGGAATTGTAGTCAAACTAAGGAGTTTTGGAAGAATGTGTGGGAGCCGCTTTCCCTCCCAAAAGTAAACTTCTTCTTCTAGACCTTGGTCCATAACAAGCAGCTAACGGGGGATAATCTGGAAAAAAGGAAAATCGCTGGGCCTCACAGATGTGTGTTATGCTGTAACAATTTCGAAACAACCCAGCATCTTTTCATGGAGTGCAGATTTGCTGAAGAGGTTTGGGATCTCGCTCTTCAGGACTTGCAGATTCCAACCCCCTTGCAGAACTCAGTAGCAGACCTCTTTGCCTCTTGGAGTCAACACTATCCCCATCGAATCCCTTCCAAATCTTTCTGGCGTAGAATCTAGATAGCGCTCCCAAAATATGTATGCTGGCAGATCTGGTTGGCCCGCAATCAGAAGATTTTTAAAGAGCTGCTTCATACCCCTCTGCAGGTCGCAGCAAAAGCTAAATCCTTCCTCCTGGAAGCGGCCCAAATTCAGTATTTTAAAGAAGATCATTTACTTCTGCCCGAAGAAAAGCGCTGGCTTGGCATGCTTGTGCCCCATCCACGTAAGTACCTTCAACCCCCGCAAGGTGACAATCCTGAATGGCGCATAAGAGACGAGGATGATTTTTTTCAAAATTGGTGGAGGTCCCAAAACATCTCCACTATCTTTTTCGACGGGGCGTCCAAGGGGAATCCAGGAGCTGCTGGTGCGGGTGGAGTTATTTACTCTCCTGGTGGTTTTTCCAAAGATTGGTTCTGCTGGGGACTTGGCAAGAAATCCAACATTCACGCAGAGATCTTAGGGCTCCTAAAAGCTTGTCTTATGGCAAGAGATAAGGGAATCAAAGTGCTCCAAGTCTTCGGTGATTCAGAACTGATAATAAAACATATAAACACCGAGACTCCGTTTGGCAACGCCAGCCTCAACAAAACTCTGGACAGATTGAAGAGAGTCCTCCGAGACTTTGACAAGTGTAAACTTCATCACATTTTGAGAACGTCAAACAATGAAGCAGATGAGATGGCAAACAAAGGCAGCTTGCTCATGAAAGGGCAGATCATTGTAAACAACATAAGCTCCGTCCAGATGCCTTGAAAGTACTTTTTGACTGTTAGATGCAGAAGATAGATCTCTGCTTTGTAAAAGGGGCTGCCTCGGCAAAGACCCATTATCTTTCTTCTTAATAAAAACATATCCGTTACAGTTAAAAAAAAAAAAAATTTGTTGCTTTATTGGTTTTCTTGTGGTCTTTTGTTGTCACTGGTACTCTTGTTTATGCTACTCTTGTTTTTGTTATGGTTCTATGATGTAAAAAATTGGTCTCAAGACTCTCAGGAAGACAATATGGTTTCCCACTCCAGGGAAAATGGTCTGTTAGGTCCCTATAATACTAGTGTAGCCCCCTTATAGTTATTGTTAGTGTATCCCCCTATATTTTATTGTTGTGCCCATGTAGCCCCCATATTGTTATTGTTGTGCCCCATAGAAGCCCACTATTGTTATTGCTGCGCCCTTATATTATTAATGTTATGTAGGCTATGATTATATTGTGACCCCTTAGACTCTTATATATACAAAGGAGGTATTGTCATTTGTATCATCCAATAATTGTTCATTTATGTAATTTAAAGGAGGTTTTCCCCTCGAAGAGGCTATTTCTCAGGTCATTGATCTATATTTTCTCTATTTTGTGAGTTGGTTGCATAACATTTGGTATCAGAGCTTGGGATTCTAGTGTTTCATTCCTTCGAACAATCCATTGTGGAATTTTCGCTATAACTATTTTCTACGAGGATTCAAAAGTTGAAATTGCAACCACATGGAACTTAGACATTGGTTAACTTTTTGTACAAATTTCAAATCTTGGTTCACTATATTTTAGGAGATATGATCCGAGGAATTTAGGGTTTTTGAACCCTCCTGAATTCCATCTTAAACTGGTGACCTAGGGAAAATCGTCATAACTTTAGTTTCAGGCATCGTGTTTGAATTCTGTAAAACTTGGCTAAAATCAAACAGATTATAGTTTGTCCAGTAGCAATTTCAGGGTTGAATGTTGAAACACTGACACGTGGCATCCCGCACAACTTCTCTCTACTGAACTAGTCCATAGTCATGACATCATGGGAGATTTGGAATAACTCTTTATTGAAGAATCCAATATTGGTCGGACTTGTGTCACTAGAAATAAAATTCAAAGGGCTACCACAGGACTGAATTTCAAATCTTGGAAATTCGAAATTACATAGATACAACAATTTCAATATCAAGCTCCAAAAAAGTAAGAAAAAGGTGTGTATTTTTTTAATTTTGCACAACTTTTGTTTGAAAAATGAGTTTTAAGTGATTAAAAGGGAATATTGAAGCATAGATATTAGTATTTGGTTCTAAAATTCCTAAAACAATTTGAATTCTACACCCATTAAGCCCTTATAAATCTCTATTGTGATGCTTGAAGAGGAAGAATTGCAACATGATATATCAAAATTACAAGACCAAGTGCAACAAATTTTGCTCTCACAAAGAGCAACCAAAGATGAAATGGATGATTTAAAAGCATACATGGAAGGTTTGAAGGATGGAATGGAAACTAATATGGATGGTTTGAAGGATGGAATGGAAGCTGAGATTGATGTTTTGAAAGCAGACATGGAAGGTTTAAAGGAAGGTTTGACAAAGTTGTTGCAATAAAGGCTTCCTGGTGGTGACAAGGTAATCCATGAAAATCATGATGAGGACAAAAGGAATATGAATTGGGATTTTAGAAACTCTAATATTGGGTTTAAGAACCACTGCATTCAAAAGATTGATATGAGGAAGTTTGATGACAAGGATCCAGTAACATGGATACTACAAATGGAGAAATATTTTGATCTCCATGATGTGCAACACTCAGAAAAGGTACACATTACAAATTTATATTTAGAACCCAATCAGTTTGTATGGTATCGATGGATTTGTTCTCGTAAACCACTTGTCACTTGGTAAATTTTTATGGAGGAAATGATAACACATTATGAGGATTCAAAGAGCAACACCTTCTTTATCCAACTGATAAATCTCAAACAAAAGGGTTCAATGGAGGAGCACAAAGGACTTCCAAAAATTTAATATCAGGCTAACAAAAATTCCATGGGAGCATAGGATTAATGTCTTCATAGGGAATTTAAAGGATAACATCCAACATGAGGTTCAACTTTGGGAGCTTGATTCATTGGGGAAGGCATTCAAGGTGGCAAGAAAAGTTTAAAGAAAAATTATGGCAACAAGGAAGTCTACCACTCACAACTATAAATATGGAAGTGTTTTTCCTCCTAGCCTTCCACAACCTACAAGGTTGACACCACAAAAATTGGAGGAAAAAAGAGAAAAATGGATTTGTTATAGTTGTGATAACAAATACACTAAAGGTCATGAGTGTGTTGAGAAGAAATTATTTTACATGGATTATGAATAGGAGGAAGAAAATGAACAAGAAACATAAAAAGAGGAGGATATACACTAGGAACTAACCCGTGAGAAAGAATATATGAATCTGACCATATCTTCTAATGCATTGGCAGGAATTACCACTCCTGAAACTCTCAAGATAGAATGATATATCAAGAAGAAAAGGTTAATAGTGTTGATTGATTCGGGTAGTACCCATAATTTTATTCATTGTAAGATAGCCAAGGAATTGAATTGCTTTCTATATCCAGCATGAGAGTGTCAAGTGATAGTTTCAAATGGAGGAACTATAAATTTATCTGTAGAGTGCCATAATAACAAGCTAACCATGGGAGAATATGTATTGAATAGTCCAATGCTTTCCATTCCAATGGGTGGTGCAGATGTTGCACTAGGAGTCCAATGGTTACAATCTTTGGGGACAATAGTTGTTAATTTTCAAGATTTTTTCTTGAAAATTTTATGGGAAGGAAAGGAAGTTGAATTAAGTGGTATCGCAGGGAAACCAGGAAAGATAATCAATTCTAATGTCATGACAAAGCTTCTGAAGAGAGAACAATTAGGCGTAATTGTAAAATTATGCTCACAAGAGGTTCAAACATCGAAATCATCTATTTCTCCATATCTCCAAAAACTCTTGCAAAATCATTCCAAGGTGTTTGAGACTCCCAAAGGCCTCCCACCTATTCTTGATCATGATCATGCTATTCATTTGATTCCATGAAGTGTTCCTCCAAACATCAGGCCTTACAAATATCCTTTATGCCGAAAAGAGTGAGATTGAAAGTATGGTTGGAGAAATGCTAGAGGCTGGTATAATTAACCTAGTCAAAGTTCTTTCTCTGATCCAATAGTATTAGTGCACAAGAAGGATGGATCATGGCGCATGTGTCCGGATTATAGGGAGCTCAACAAGCTCACTATTAAAGATAAATTTTCCAACCCTGTCATTGATTAATTGTTGTATGAATTACATGGAGCACTTTACTTCACCAAGATGGATATTTGTTTAAGATATCATCAAATTAGAATGAAGAGTGAAGACATTCTGAAAACAACATTCCGAACTCATGAGGGTCATTATGAATATTTGGTCATGCCTTCTGGCCTTACTAATGCACCTTCCACATTTCAAGGTTTGATGAGCTCCATTTTCAAACCCTTCCTTAGAAATTTTGTGTTAGTATTTTTTGATGATATATTAATTTGCAACAAGTCTTGGAAGGATCATGCTTAACATGTTGAGATGGTGCTCAAACTATTGGAGGAGGAACAATTATATGAAAAAACCTCTAAATGTTTCTTTGGAGTACAAGAGGTGGAATAGTTGGGTCATATTGTATCTCATGAGGGTGTTAAGATAGACCCTAAAAAAATTAAATCCATTAAGGAATGGAAAATCCCCACAACCATAAAGCATCTTTGAGAATTTCTTGGGTTGACACAGTATTATCCAAAGTTTGTTAAGAATTATGGGAGAATAGCAACACCTCTAACATCATTACTGAAGAAAGATGCATTTTCTTGGACTCTAGAGGCAACTAAGGCCTTTGAACATCATAAAGAGGCAATATGCCAAGCACTTGTCTTAGCTATGCCAAACTTCACAAAAACCTTTATTGTGGAATGTGATGCCTCGGGAAATGGAATTGGTGCGGTTTTAATGCAAGAAGGAAGACTCATTTCTTTTATAAGTCGTCCAATCAAAGGAAAGTATTTACACAAACCTATTTATGAGAAGGAAATGTTTCCAATACTACATGCACTAAAGAAATGGTGACCTTACCTAATGGGAAGACACTTCAAGGTAAAAACAAATCATGATTGTCTTAAATACCTTTTGGAATGAAGATTATCTTCAGAAGAGCATAAAAAATGGGTTACAAAGATGTTGGGTTATGACTTTGAAATAATCTACAAAAAAGGGAAGCAAAATGTTGTTGCAGATGCATTCTCAAGAAAGGATGAGGATGTGGAAGCATTGCTTTGTTCCATTTCTATTATCCAACCTGAGTGGATAACTGAAGTAAGTGATGAATGGAAGAATGATGAAGAGGTGTGGACACTCATTCAAAAGTTGCAGCAGGATCCTAGTTCATCTCATACATTTAGCTAGAAAAATGAGTCATTATGGTAAAAAGATTGCTTATATATTTGTAAGAATTCCCAAATCAAACAAAATATTCTTTTGGAATTGCACACCTCTCACTTAGGAGGGCGCTCGGGATTTTTAAAAACTTACCACAAGGTCAAGAAAAATTATTTAATTATTATTTTTATTATTATATATATTATTATTATTTTTTGGGATGGCCTTAAATCTGATATTCAAAATTTTGTGGCAGAATGTTTGGTTTGCCAACAAAATAAAGCTGAGACAATTAATACCGTGGGTACGTTACAAACTTTAGCCATTCCAAGTCAACGTTGGGAGGAGGTATCAATGGATTTTATCACTAGTTTACCCAAGTATGAAGGAAAGAGTGTCATCATGGTGGTAGTTGATAGACTTACCAAGTATGAACACTCTTGTGCATTATATCATCCTTTTAAAGTTAGTGCAATTGCTAATGCATTTATGGAAACAATTCAAAAGCTTCATGGAAACCCAAAGATTATAGTAAGTGACAGAGATCCCACATTTACTGGAAATTTTTGGACTGAATTATTTTCTTGTCTTGGCACTCAATTAGCTCATAATTCATCTTATAGTCCTCAATATTATGGGAAAATTGAGATAGTGAAAAAATGTTTGGAAGGATATCTTCGTTGCTTTGTATCTGATAAACAAACACAATGGCTCAAGTGGTTACCTCTAGTTGAATGGTGGTATAACACTTCCTCCCATACTGCAATAAAAATGACCCCATTTATGGCACTTTATGGATATCATCCACCATTCATCACATCATCTTTAAGAGAAAATTCTAAGGTTCAAGCAGTGGAAGATCACATCGAGCATCAACAACAAGTTCTAACTATTAAAGGATAGCCTCACTCTGGCACAGAATCGAATGAAACAATAGGAAGATCAACATCGCAATGAAATAAGTTTTGATGTAGGCGACTAGGTGTTTTTACGACTAAAACCATACAAACAAATGCCCCTCAAGCAAGCTAAGAAGGATAATAAATTATCACCCAAGTACTACGGTCCTTACAAGGTGTTGCAAAATATTGGTACTATGGCGTACAAATTGGATCTACCTGCATCTTCTTGAGTACACCTTGTTTTCCATGTTTCATGCTTAAAGAAGGTTATCGGTGACAAGCTTCTAGTTCAAACAGTGTTGCTAGGACTTGACGAAGAAGGAAACATCATATTTGAGCCTGAAGTAGTCACAGAAACAAGAACTCGACGGCTACAAAATCGATCAATTTCAGAGTATCATTAAGTGGAAGAACTTACCCGCTGAAGATTCCACATGGGAGGACGAGAATTTTATACATAAGCATCCAAAACTACTCGAGCGTTGAGGATAACACTTTTTTGAAGGAGAGGGGAATGTTAGGTCCCTATAATACTAGTGTAGCCTCCTTATTGTTATTGCTATTGTTAGTGTAGCCCCCTTATTGTTATTGTAGCCCCCTTATTGTTATTGTTGTGCCCTGGAGAAGCCCACTATTGTTATTGTTGTGCCCTTATATTATTATTGATATATAGGCTATGATTATATTGTGATCCCTTAGAGTCCTATATATACAAAAGAGGTATTGTCATTTGTATCATCCAATAATTGTTCATTTATGTAATGTAAAGGAGGTTGCCCCCTCGAAGAGGCTATTTCTCAAGTCATTGATATATATTTTCTCTATTTTGGAGTTGGTTGCATAACATTGTCTCTCCCAACCATGCTTTAGGTTAGGAAGGTTTCAGTATCCATAACTAACTCATTTTAGACAAAGCAAAATTTCATTAGATTTTCAAAAGTTTATAGAAAGTACACACATGGATAAACATGAGCGAACTATCTCTAAAATGAGTTCGTTCTAGATACTGAAACCCTCCTAGCCTAAAGCATGGTTGGGAGAGACCAATTTCCCTTGAGTGGGAAACCATATTGTCTCCCTGAGAGTCTTGAGACCAACTTTATGTACAACAAACACTATATATAATAAATTAAAACTTATTTTAATTTGTTGAAATCTCATTTTCCTCAAATGTAAAGATACATATTAACAACTTGAGATCAAAGGCATTTGGCATAAGTGAAGTATGCCCCCTTTGAAGCATTAATGGGTTACTTTAGATAGATCAATTTTGTTTGCAGGTGACAAGGCAATTGAACATCAAGATATTAAGATTTTATCAATGAAGATAATTCGATAATATTTAATATTGTAAAAATTTATGTGTTTGGAAAAACAACCAATATATAATAAACAACTAATAATGTTTTTGGATAAAACTAACATTAAATATTTTTGGATATTAAAACAACGTTATTTATTTGTTTTATTTTTTAATTTAAAATATCTATATGTGAAAATAATATAAAAATGATAAAACAAAATTCCAAGACGCCGATCTAGAAAACAAAAAAATTTGTAATAATAATTATAAAAAACTTATTATTATTATTATTATCTTATGTAGATATATAATCTATTATATCAGCTTGCGTGGATCTAATGGTTAGGAACATGTGCTATCTCATATGAGATTACAACTTCAAATTCAAAGGAGGGCACAAAGTATGTACACCTCCGTAGACCTTAGTAGTCAAATCACTACATGGAGATGGGTCCCTTATCACACAAATAAGGGGGTCCCAACATCAATTTGGTTAAAATTATACTATTATTATTATTTATAATTACATTGACAAGAATGTATATTTTGGAATGGGTCCTCTAGAATTTTAGTTTAATTATCAACAGTTATTAGTGGATGGTAGGGATTTAACCTTCATGGAATATCCATTAAATATTCATAGTCAGGTAGTCACGTATAAAGGGTTGAGATTATCTCAAACCCTAATATTTGTAATTATTCCATTTTTGCATTTGAACTTAATTAAAAATAATTTCATGTCCACAGGTGTTTGAGTCAGTTTCAATTTAATTGGGAGAATTCTTTCAAGAATATAGGTAAGTTTCAATTTAATTGGGAGAATTCTTTCAAGAATATAGGTAAGACACTCTTCCCATCCTCATAAAAAAATATGATATTGGAGAAAGTAAAACATGCAACCCATGCATACGATGAAGTTGCAATACTGATGTGTGGGCGTCATCATGAAAATACCAATTTCACATGCGATCCCAATGTCCCTCCAACTAACAAGTCTTATTTTATTTCCATAGCACTCACTGCCAAGCTTCCTCAATGCTCTTTGTCTCCTCTCAACATTAAAAAGAAACAAGGGTTTAACAATAAACATTTTTTATCATGACATAAATGGTTAGTTGTTTGAGATTGGACATAGACAAGTTTGATCTCAGAATCTAGTGGAAGAGAGCAAGAAAATCGTTAGAATAGGAATTACAGTTGTTAAACTTTCCAGTGGTAGTGATGGGAATCGACGATCTCCCCGAAAGTAGGAGGAAATTGAGGATGCCATTTCCATGAAGATGACAAATTAGCTTCTTCATCCTACTTCTGTTGAATTTTATACTTAATTCATATGATTCATAATATTATTAATGAATGTTTCTTATTTATTATGTGACTTTTTTGTAGCAAATGTTTTTGTTGTTTGAAATCCTTTAGAATTCCAAATCACGATCAAAACATTTAAACATTTAATTTTTTCTTAGTAAATTCATTCGCTCTACCTTCTCGCATCGACTTTTTTCTAGTCTCACATAAGAACTTTACATTTGGATATATTTCTACTCTCTTTTGTCTCTATATTTGTTTGCATTTCTTTATGGATCTACTCCAGTTTATAACATTTATTTATTTTGATTTATAAATTTCACACATATACATTACACGTCTAATCCATACTTGACTATATAATCAACCCTAGAATCGAACTCACTGCTATAAAAACCCTCACCAAGAGTTTCCTTACAGATTGATGTCTATCAATGTTTACTATCCATTTAATTTATAGGGATGTGCTAATTAATTGTTAATTGAAAACAAGTATAATTATTAGTGGTTACTATTTGGAAATTTCAGTTGCTTCATCATCATTATTTATGGAAAACTACACCACTTAAAATGATCCACCGATAATATAAACCCATACTTTTAAGTAATATCTAACTCTAATTTGGGTTGTTTTCTAAGGAAAAGAGGTGGGGAGGGGCTTGTTATTGTCCCACTTGTCCAAGAGACCGAGTGACATGGCAACACACCCTTGTAGAGGTTGTATAAGGCTCTAACAATCACAATATGTCGACACATGTAGCTTGCAATCATGGCTCTTAACTCCCTGCACACTACACACTCCTACTTTAATTTCCATCCACGTTGGTAGATTGTTTTCCAAGAACTCTATTGTGTGAAGTACCAACTAGAGTTAATGTTGTTTATGGCTCTCCATATTATACTCCAAAATGTGCATAGTTTCACCGACACTAGTTCCCAGAGCCATATGCCTGCCTCATAGGCCTCGTCTCTCATCAATTCAAATTTTGGTCCTCTATCAACTCACCCTCTCGAGACTTGGCCTAATAATGACTTGCAATATTCATCATGTTTGCACATTTACAGAAAATAAAGTCTTCCCTTAGTTGATTGAACATACAATGTTGACAATAATTATCAAAAGGTTCAAAGGCTTGGGATTGCCTTGTTGTCACCTTTTCATTTCAACTTTGGCGAGTGTGTTGTAACACTTGCATTCAATTTCTTTTGCATGCAAAAAAGCCAAACTTTTTGTCATTGGACAATGCCTTTGGTAATGGTGAATATAGATTATTCTCGTACGAGCAACTCATCTCGACTTCAAGACTCTTCTTATATTTCATGGCTCTATTTTGGCCCTTCTATGCTTTTCATTCTTGCTTGGTCTGATTGTCTTTGCAATTGGCTTGTTTTAGTGCCTAAGAGACCTCTCAGTGGTCTAATTTTTTGGGTTGTTCTCCTCCCTCTGTCGCTCTCCCTTGTTGGCCCTGTATCACCCCCCTGTTATATAATTGGTTGGATTCCCTTCCTCGCTCTCTGATAGTCGTTTGTCTCTTTCTATAGTATTTTCCATCCTCAATGATTTGTCACTCTTTCTAGATTTTCCTATGCGTGGCCCACTTCTTGAATTCTTAAGTTTGTGCCTCTTCTCACTTGGCCCTCTATCCCCTTTCCTATTTGGCCTCTCCTCTATGCCTCGTTAGCAAGCTTGTGTCCCAAGGGAGTGACCTACTACCAGGAACGTGCTAATTGGGGAAATAAACGTACACACGACCATTTGGAGGAAACCGCTGCCTAGTTTCGCGAGCTTACCCCAGGCCCCATCCATGATGAACTTATATGTGCTGAGAGAGAAGGAACCTCTCACACTCATCAACTCTCAAACACGAAGGTTCTTGCTGAGAAAGTTATTGGTGAGATGACAAATTAGGTTCTAGATATTGGGAATACACTTCGATGCTTCAACCAATACATATACACAGTGGATTTATATCGGCACATGAAATTCCTTCATTGGCTGAATCCTATTGGACAATTTCGAGCACAAGGAGTATCTCCTCCACTTTATGGAGCACTTGTATCGTCACATGAAAGACCTGGATTAGACGTTGGAATGCATAGAGCAACACCTTGGCATCCCACCCCTAGTTCAAGGGATGCTAGGAGACAACAAAGAACCCATCCAAGTTAGAGTCACAGATTCTAATCCCTCTTGATATGTCTTTGGTTTACTTGTTTCATGTTTCTACTATATATTTTCAAGACTAAATAGGCCCACTTTTTAGTCCTTGTATGGTTAATTTTCGTTTTATAAGTACTTTGATATCACATGCCTCTCTACAAAGAATAAGCCTTCAGTTATAATTAATCTTCCAAATAAATAATCAATCTAATATCTTCATAATCTTCATATACAATACTGTTTAGAAAACAATACAATATTTACCGAAAAAATTAGAAATAAAAATCTAACCTAAATCTTTTATATAAAACTAAAAACCATTTCTAAATGCAATTCAAACTCCTATAAAAAAACAATATTATCAAATCATTACACGATATAATTAATTATAAGTTAAATAATATATGTAAAACAAATAACATTAAATCATTACATCTACATTCTTAGTTATTTTTTATTTATTTATTTAAAAACAGTGTAAAACCAGAATTGCGTAATATGCAACCTAGATATAGCCCAAAAACATACATTTTATAATATTAGTGGTTGCTTAAAGTATTCCCAAAGTAATTGTGAGAATAATATACGTACATACATAAACCAAAAGCATACATTATAAACTACATGGTTGTTGCTGAAGTGTCATAAAGTAATTATTAAAAGAATATGCACTCATATTTAACTTATTCAAAGATGTAACCCACAAGCGGGTTATACTTCGATGTCAAACCTGACACACAACAAAGATTCCTCTAATATCGGTTAGGCCAACGATTTTGGAAGAGAAATGAGAGGACTTTTCATATAAAATTAGATATTTAAATTTTTAGTTGTCATGGTGGTTGAGGAGTCAATTTCTTGAAATCATGAAAATTTACCATGAGTAAGTTACAAATATAAACCAAGTCCCAAAACTCTCTTCCCCATAAACATAAACCAAGTTCCATTCCTCTAAGGGTCTTTTAATGGTCATAGTTGTTATTTTGTTTTTTTCCTCTATTTTTCATTGTTTTAATTGAAATTAAATCATTGTTAAAATCATTTGTTTATATGAAAAATGATTTTTTTGGTTTACCCAAAGAAACTCAGAGCTTCCCTGACACGGTGGTTGAGGAGTCAATTTCTTAAAACCATGAAAACTTAACACGAGTAAGTTACAAATATAAACCAAGTCCCAAAAATTTGAGGGTCTCTTCTCCATAAACATAAGCCAAGTTCCATTCCTCGAAGGGTCTTCTAATGGTGATAGTTTTTGTTCCTTTATTTTTCATTGTTTTAATTAAAATTAAATCATTGTTAAAAATCATTTGTTTATATTGACTATTATGGCACATAATTACTAGTAAATCTTTTGGGGGTTATAAATTGTTTTTTTCTAGCAGGGGATTTGAATCTGGGTCTTTTGAGTTACAACAATTTCACATTTTTTGGATAACTAATTATGCTGCCTTCCAAGAACGAATAATTGTTAAAGTTATTTAAATACATATTTCCAAATATTTAAAGAAATATAGAAAAACTCCATATAATTAGTTAGTTAAATATTTAAAATAAATTGAACAATCTTACTTCTTTAAATAATTTAATTTATTAAAAAGATTTAATAGAAAGCTATAATAATTTAATTTATTAAAAAGATTTAATGGAAAGCTATAAATTGATATTAGTTTAAATAATAACAATGTGATGGTAAAATATAAAATTTATTAATTTTATTTAATTTTATTAATAAACAATTTTTATAATTGAAGGTAACCCTTTATTAAAATCACAATATTTTTTAGTTATATATATATATATATATATATATTTTTTTTTTTTTTTTGAAGTCTTACTCTTGTTATTTCTTTTGAAATTTGTGTCAAAGAAGATAATGAGTAATTGTGCATTATTGTTGGAGAAAATATAATATGCTCAATGATAACCGGCTTTGGAATGATGAGAATAGCTCCACATTTTATACATTGATACAAAGAAGATCAAAGATTTAGACTTGGTAAGAATGATTGAGATTGACATAAATTTAAGTTTTTACGAGAAATTTTAAAGTAAAAGTGGCGATTGATGTCTATTAATGAACATCAAGTTCACATTTATGTGATATTTGATTTCTAATGTTGGTCGTTAGACATCAATTTGATAATACAAGATGGAAGAAGAGAAAATTATGAATGTACACTAATGATATTTGTGAGATATATGGACTATATTATTTATCTATTCCCATAATTAACGGTAACAATCATGGTTAACTACACGCTTCTCTTTTCCTTTTAGTAGCTAATGACTAAGTTTCTCCAAGAACATATCCTTTAGATTCAATTAGTATATTGGACTTTATTCTTTTGCACCATCCACCTTTTGATGATTGTTGTGTGCAAGTGGGAGTCCACTTCCAAGGATTGGACGTGAAAGATGTATGGTAGGAGTAGTTAAAAATGCTAGATTGCCTTAATTGTCTCATAAAATGAAAGCTTAGTTATGAATGATGGAATCATTTGTTAAATAACCATATGTCTAATTCTTTGGAGAAATTGCATGTTAATTTGATTGCTTTATTATTATCTTATTATTATGAACACAGAGCCATCTTAACCCCTTGTCTTCTTTGCCTAAGGAAAACCTTGTGGGGAAATCCAAGGGATGTTTCCCTAAATTTGTTAATGTCATTCACAGTTACACCACTAGCTTAGACTAGTATGCCTAAACTAGGGAATTAGAAATAGACACCTGTAGGCATGAAACCAGCCAAATACCCAAGAACATTAATGACAAGGAGTTGAGTTACTTCTTTGGGCAAATATAACCCTTGATAATATTAAGACGAATTAAAAATTTGCAAATCTCATGTTATATGAAATGTTCATGGTTAGATAACATTATTTAGTCCATGTCAATTAGTCTAGCTTAGATGATTATGAGAATGAGCATTATCCTCCCCACTTATATTTAATTCCCATAAATGACATCTTTAGGTCTTAAGGATTATATTGTTGCAACAACCTTGAACCCTATGTTTACAAAGCCTTGTTCTTTTATAAAATTATGGTATGACTTAGATATACCTACACCCGATTTCAAATCCCACCAAGGGGCCTCTTTTGCCTTATGTGATAAGGCTCAAGAAGTAGGCCCCCATTCTCGCAAAGTCTCAATTCTTGTTAAGTCATAAATTCCTAGTATATTTCGCTTACGAATTGTTGGATATACTATTGGTGTTATAGTGGCAATCACTAGGTTGGATCTTAGACCTCACCAAATTACTCCAACAAGTTATCGATTCACCATAATTAAAAAAGAAAAAAAAAGGAAAAAGAAAAAACTTAAATACCATCCTCAAGGTAAAAATAATTTTTTCCATACACAAACACATATATATCATAAAAAAACTTTATATTAATTAGTTTTTTAACTATATATAATTTAAAAATGGTCTCAACTTTTTTTTAATCATTTATCTATTAATATCACCTACTCATAAAGACCAAATATCTTTTTATTATAAATTATAAAATGTACTTCAATTTTTTTAATACAATGAATTAAGAATATGTTTTTATTTTACCATTAAATATAGAGAATATACATATTTTAATTTTACTATTAAATATAGAATTATTTTTAGTCTAATTAATAGATTTTAGAGTATTTGATTCAGAGTATGCTTGTGTTTTTGTTAAGAGTTTGTTTTCATGAGACTTGAGGAAACAACTTAACTACCCAAGATTCAAAAGCATCTAGTAGGAGTGAAAACCTACCACATTGTAGACTATGGGTTTGAAAGCCTATCACCTTGCAGACCACTAATAAGTTATTCTAGGTGGACCAATTTTTCTTAAATAACGTACTTGAATTCACGGATGGCTGTCCTGGTTTGACAACTAAGTTATGATTAGTTTTCCTACTATGTAAAAAATAGATTTTAGAGCACTTGTTTTAATCAATTTTGGCCAAATTTTCTAAGAATTATAAATTTAAGTTATTTATTTTACAAAGTTCAAGTGTCTCATTGTTTTTTAGAGTGGCAAACTTTTTTGTTGTTGTGAGTCAGAGGAATCGGCAAGGATAGCTGTCCTCATTACTGGTTTGACAATTAAGTTATGATTAGTTTTCCTACTATGTAAAAAATAGATTTTAGAGCACTTGTTTTAGTCACTTTTGGCTAATTTTTTTGAGAATTATAAATTTAAGTTATTTATTTTACAAAGTTCAAGTGTCTCATTGTTTTTTAGAGTGTCAAACTTTTTTTTGTTGTGAGTCAGAGGAATTGGCAACATCAGACAACTTTTACACGAGAGACCCGGGGTCAAACCCCTTGGCTACCACTATAACCTCTTAGGAACTGCCCAGCTTGCAAGAACGGAACCTAGATAAAACGAGGCTCGAACTCGTGACTTGCTACACAGCACAAACACCTTAATAGTGCATTCATTGGCCACTAGACCATGCCCCTACGTGCTTTAGAGCGCCAAACTTATTTATACATTCAATAATATATTTTAAATAATAAAAAATCACAATTATATTATCAAATTCAAAAATACCCATTTCAACTATTAATTAAATTAACCATATTTTTATTAATTAAATTACTCATATATACATATACAAAAACTATAAAATAAATATTAATTAAACTAACCATATTTTTATTAATTAAATTAATCATATATGATATATACGCGTACAAAAACTTAAAAAAAAACTATAAAATAAATATCAAAATGACCAAATCTATCCATATATAGATATGGTACAATCACTCTCAATAAAATTTAAATTACAAAACAACCATTGAAAAAAAACACTTAAAACCACTATATAATATAATATGAAAAAAACTTACAAACTAACCTCTTGACCTTAAGACAGTGATTCATAATAATCGAACAAGCAAATTAAAAGCTTACATTAAATAAAAAATACTAAATTGTTTGGTAGAAATAAATTAATTTCTACACCATTTGAAATATATATTTTATAATGAAAATGTACTGTTATATTATTGATTTATTTATAACAATTTTTATTAAAAAATTGGATTATTTTCATTATATTTATTTTGTTTTTCATAATTTTTTTTTATAAAACTTGACCTTATTTTTACCAAAAATTATGGGTGGGATGCGAAAACAGGTGGATGGGAATATTCCTAAATAAAATTAATGTAGAATTAAAACTTGAACTAAAAAAACTACATACATTTATTTCTTGAAACTACAACACAACGGAGAAATTAATATGGTTGGAATGCGGCTTTCCCAAGACAGATTAAAACATTAATTGAATTGGAAGAGACAAATTAAAAAAAAAAAAAAAACAGAAAGATTAATTGAAAACCTGAACCCGTGACTACGAGTTCGAATAGGGCACCATTGTTCTTAAGGAAATGATAAAAGTAAAATGGATGAAATGAAGCGAAATTAAGCGGAAACAAAATTCAAATGAAACGAAATGCAGATTAAATTCCTCAAAATGAAACGAAATTACATGTTTCAGAGGCAGAGCCAAAAGAAAACAAGGACGCACAGTAAGAGCGAGCTCTGAGGGCAACGAAGTGGAAAAGGCAAGGGAAGGGAAAGGAAAGGAAGCACTGAGAGCTGTAAGAACAGAGAGAGAGAGATAAGGCAGCACTCAATAGACAATGGGACCGACCGCTTTGCGGTCTGACCTACACTAGCGCAAAAATAATGGCGGAAAACCGTCGGCAATTTGATGGGGATTTGTTTATTTTCTGAATACTGCAAGCAAAACCCTTTAAGTTTTTTCTACGCTTCATGCTTGTCACTTTATCCTGCTTTTTAGCTGTCTGGCCCTCCGATTTGCGGTTACCTGAAGCAAAGAAATGGAAAAGGATGGTTCTATTCATGGTCACGACGTTTGAGGGTTTATTGTCATGGTACATGTGAAGAACAAGGGATTAGTGATATCTTCCCTCAATTTTCGTCACGAAAGATTTTTGTGAGGTTTTATTAAAACGGAGAATGGCCTATTTAGGGCAAATGTAGGTGTTCTGGGCATTTTGTTGATGTCGATCGGAGGAAATTAAGAGCGGGTTTACAGTCATTGAGGTGGCTGTTTGAACTGATTATAACTGCGGGGCTGCTGGGGTCTGGATCCTGAGCAGATAATGAAGTTCTGTCACGTGGGGTGACTTCAATCTTTTTTCTCAGTAGCAACAGGTATGTATGTTGACTCTGCTTTTTTAGCTTCGTCCGCGTTAAAGTATTAATTATGAGAATAAATTAATTACATTAACCACAATGCTAGCTATCCTTGCCAATTTCAGCAATATACACATGAAGTTGAGCAAAAGGCATAGGTTGATTGATTATTTTGTTAGTTAACCAAGTATTGAGTTACATTTCAGCCACGAGCTTCTCCAGGTCAAAATCAAGTTTATCTTTTGCTCAGACCAAGTAGTTTTTTTCTTTTGCTTCTTAGGTTGCCATTAAAAAAAGCCATAGTGGAAAAAATCCCATCAGGTCTTAAAATTGTCCGAGATGTCTTAGCTCTTGAAGTCGCACGTTGCTTATCAAAACCAGAGGCAATCGAAGTCCAAATTAAAGGTTTTAACGGCCTGTGCATCATGATAACTGAAATATTAACAAAGGAATCCATAGAGAAGACTATACTGCAGCAGGTATCAGACCCGAGCCGGGTGGATTATACTTCTGACCGTTGTGCTGGCTTGCCCCTCGTTGTGCGGCTCTAGCTTGGGCACAGTAATCGCCCAGCCATCCTCGGTTCTCTGAAATTGCCATTGCCGCTGTAGTGCACTTATCATTCAGAAGCCTAGCTGCAGGACTATTAGGCCTGCCATGGCAGCGCTGTTGGCAGACCAAGTAATCTTAAGGGACGTGTGAATAAAAGAAGGCAAAATTAGTTATAGCTGTAAAACAAGACTTAATCCTATCAAAAACTCATTTATGAGAAAGTGTTAGTGAAACGAGGCTATGAGCGTAAATGGTTAAGTGAAATGGCATTTAGGATAAAGCAAAAGAAGATAAAAAGAGAATGTAACCAAAATATCATTAAATTGCAAAGCAGAGCGGAACTAAAATCCCACAAAATTAGCAATTTGATTGGGAATAAAATACCACAAAATTACAAATTGGACCGGAAGTGAATGCCCCCAAAATTATTAATAAACAGGTTGCAGGTCAAAACTAGACCAAAATGAGATGAAAACAGGTATAAAAATTAGTTGAATAAACATTACATAAAACATTGAAATTCAGTAAAAAAGTATATTTGTGTACATTAATCTTAATCCTTCCCATTAGATAGTAGAGACCATATTTACAAACTTTTATCACGCATATAACACGTAATGTTGTTCTACTGTGTTAGCCCTATCAGTGTGTGAATGCATATAGCATATCTTGCTTCTTGTTCCTAGAATGATTGGAGAAGGCAGGGTTCTGTTATTGACTCAACAGAGATTCAATTGGGTATGGGGAATCCTTAATCCAGAAGCAAATCAATATGTGTTGTTACGATGTTGGATGTGTACCCCTGTATCAAAGTTATCAGAATTGGAACCAAAATGTAACCAGAATATCATAAAATTGCTAACCTAGCACCCGACAGTCTATTGACCTAGCATATTACAAACCTATTGAATGATTGCACAACAAGGTTATTAACATTAATTAGCAGAAACAAAAACATAACCAATCTCCTAAAAAATGACAACAGATTTTACCCAGTCAAATCAATTCATCATTTTTGTTTTTCAGAACCTACCTGGTTTCTTGACCTAGGATAATGGCCCAATTGAGGAAATTACATGTACACCATTGGATCTGATCCACCTGATCAAGTCCTGCCTGGCTGATCTGGATCTCCTTGCTGCCCCCTTCCTCGAACCCAACACACTAGAGTATCACACTTCTCATTGAGATGCCTCTCTCAATCTTGTTCTGTTGTATGATGTGTCTTCTCCTTCTCCTTAGCCTTGCTTTTATAACATTTTGTTGAGCTAAATTCCTAACCCTAATATCCAAATTGATTGATGGTCGAGATTAGAGCTCTCCTCACTTGAGATCAAGGGCTAAGATTAAAACATACACTTGAGATCAAGGGCTAAGATTAAAACATAATCATTAAAGTAAACACTTTATTTATTCCCAATGTTTCTTTAACTTAATTAGCCAATATAATAATTATGTGCTTATCCTCAGTTAGACTTAGGCTAAGTTATGAATGCAACTTGCTCACACTAGATAAGATAAGACAAGACAAGATAAGATAAGATAATTATATTTATGTCCAACGATTGACCACAAAGTAGGTCAAAGGGACTATTGAGTACAATGATGTCCATACAATGCGGGAGAACCAAACGGTCTCCTATAAAAAAAAGTACAATGCATGAATATAAAAGGTACAATGCTTGAACATAAAAGATACAATGTATGGAATGCCCTGGCGGAGAAGGTCTAGGAGCTAATGGGTCGAGGATCAGACCCATCTCTCTTAACATCCGACGCTGAATGAAGAACACTAAAGAAAACTTCACAAAATCTATTGACCTGATGAAGGGCCGGTGGAAAGTGTAGACTGTCCACTAAATCGTTGCTTGGGGGAGTTCGTGCACTGCTGAGGTCTGGAGGACCTAGTCCATCTCCCAGAAACATATCTGAGACTGATTTGCTGCTGAAATCTTGTGTGGCGGGGTGAGGTCCCACAGATCCTCATTGATCTAGAGTCTGGATATGATCTGTTATCAATTGGTCTCGTGGTGCCCTTGTCTGAATGAAATATTATGAAAAAATGTCATGATCCTCTGTGTGGGTTTAAGGAGATCTTGGGTGACTTTTGCACATCTAGACACTTAGGCTTGTGCAAAAGTACTTGCTTGAGCTAGAAAGATTAACCCTCCCTCTTAGTGAGGGAGGTACTTATGCCCATTGGAACTGGCTTTGATCATGGAACTGCATCCGTTTTCATGTTTGCTTCCTTTGAACTGAAAGCCTTCCCTGCCACTTAGTCTAGAAACATTCTCAAAGTCCTGCTTAACTTGTGCTAGTTCCTAGAAGTCTGTTGCCCTTGAACATTCCGTATGGTCATCTCATACCAAGAGACCTTCTTGACATATATGGAGGAATCTATCGACTGCTCGTCCCTTGCTTGTTGTTAAGTGTAACTAGGTTCAGTGTACATATTGACTATGTAATTATGTAATGAAGAATACAAAGATAATAAAATGTATTTCTGAGCTTGCTTCATGGGTTTCATGAGCAAGGATTTTATTATAGGTCAAAGACTTCTTCTGGATGTCTTCTAGGATTTGTCATCTTGTCATAAATGTATTAATTAAGAGTCGTGTATATGAAGTGTCAAAGTCAGTGATGTATGCCTCAAAGACCTTTTCAAATAATCTTGAAGACATGGCTCAAGAATGGTGATAATACTACTTCTTAGACCGACATAATACTTGATGTAAATACTCTTCAAGATGACCTAAAATACGTTGGAAGATCTCCTCTACAAGTTGGCTCATATACCCTTTATCAAGTCGACCTCATAACTAAAGGACATGTCAACTCAATTACAGACAGGATCAACTATATAAAGGAGTATGCAGATTCATTTAGACACATGGAATTTCGATGAGGATTTGTGATATAAATGCGAAGTTTCAGGACTGTAGTAAAGTGCGAGTAAACGACAAATCTAAGATCACTTCGGATCACTTGTCTGCAATAAAGTGCGAGGTTAGGACTGCTGTTTGGTGCAAAGAAGAGAGACAAATCAACGAAGAAAGAAGGTTATCACACATATATGGTTGGGTATAAACATCTCAGAGAACATCACAGTAAGCCAAGGATGATCACAGTAACTCTCATGCTGATTGAAGGTGATCTCAGGAAGTGACAAAATTACAGTAAGTGCGAAGTAAGATGAGTCTGCTCAGCGAAGTAATACAGTGCAAGAAAAAGGTATCTATATAGTGTGAAAAAGGTGGATTGTCCAACGAAAGGAGACAGGACATGTGTAAGTTGAAAACCAACCAACAAGGTTATGTGGAGGTGCAAGGGGTGCACAGGACAATCTATGACAAGGTGTTGATATCTTAAAGAAGGAAGAATACATTATAGAGACCGAGCTATCTAGTCTTGGTGCAGAAAGGTGTAGGACGGTGCAGAAAGGAAGGATCAACTTAAGTAGTCAAGGAATATGTAGAGACAAGGTCTTGGAGGCATACAAGGGTCAAGGGTCTGTGTCATGGTCATGGTACTAGTCAACTGAAAGTCTATAAGAAGGATTTCTTGTGGGTTTTCCTTTCCAAGAGGGAGAGGTTTTGGCCCTGGCTTGAAGAGCCTAAATTTGTGTCTCCTGTGTTTTGGTAATTGACTTGATGAAAGACATAATAAAGTTCAGAAGAGAAGACATAAGTAAAAGAAGTAAGCTCACAAGTAATTATCAAGTAGAGAATTTGAATTAAACCTAGCCCTACCTAATTCTCAACCCTGCTGAACCTAAAGGCTAACTCCCTTTGACCTATTCAACCTTCAGAGCTATTTTCTCTTTATTCTCTATCATTTCTTTGCTTCTTGTTGTTGCTCAAATAAGTTGGCCCTTTAGCCTATACAGGTTTCTCTCTCTAACTCTAATGACGTGGCTCGCATCGGAGCTAGATTCCTTGGGTTTGACCCATGCGTGTCCATTCTGAAAGGCTGCACAAAACCCCTTCTTCTTGATCATTAAGATCGAGGGCAAACTCCACTTGAGTTTTGACACCCATAGCATGCCCTTCACTTTCATCATGCCCTTGGCTCCAGTTGAAATGTCACTATTCCAACCCCCTTTACTGCAGGTTTGGCATCATCAACAAACTCCACATCCAATTCCGAGTCATAGTTGGTTAGGCTGTTGAATTGTTCCCATGCTCCTGTCATATGTTGTGTGGGTCCATTATCTAGTAGCCACGTACCAACTCGTTAGGTGCTCAAAGGAAATGTAGGAAACAAGTGACAACTCCATTTCAATTTTTCTTGGAAACTCCTCTCGAGCTTCTGCAGACACAACTACATTGACTGACAACCTTTTCCTCCTTCCTCTCTAGACATTATAAAGCATAATGTCCTATCTTATGACATGAAAAACCCTTGACCTTGGTTAAATCCTTCTTCTTCTTCAGTTGTGAGGCTGACTCGTGATTATTGCTCGAACTCTTTCCTTTGCCTTTTGCTACTAGAGCCATGTTCTTGTAATGTCCCCAATGGATTAATTGCCATAAGGGACAAAGTAGCCTATCAATCCTCGTAGGCTATAGCCTTTGATAAAGGGGAAAACCCCAATTACCCAGTGTTTGGGGCAACATGGGGTAAGTTTTGGGGCAGTTGGGGCAAAAAGTTCAAAGTTGAGGGTTGCCATGAACCCCTGTCAATTAATTGAGGAGGAGAACCCCCCACAAGGAAATCTATAAATACAAAAGAGTAGAATGATTTTGATCATCATGAATCAGATTGATTTGTCTTTGTTTTTCTTTGAATCTGAGGGTTGAGACACCTTCTCTTTAGTTAGCTTCGGTGGAGGTGATCCCACCCTATCTAATCATCTGTCTAGTTTCGATGGAGCTGATTCCACCCTACCTAGACACCTATTTCCTTGTTTTGGCACAACATAATCCTTGATCAGTTTTGGTATGATTTTGGCACATTGTGACATCCTCTATTCAGTTGGAAGATTCGGCTTGTGCTTGTTTTGAACAGAAGAATTTGATTTGCAGTTTGGTTGAGCACAATTGGAGGTTAGTGAAGGCATTTTTGTGGAATATTGGGCCACCACAAATTTTTTGGGTAGCAAGATTTGTAGGGCCACAACCGTAGGCTGTAGGGTGTAGGGCCACAATCGTAGGTGGTAAGGCGCATGGCCTAGTGTCTTAGGCCTTGATTCTGGCAGCGAATTTGGAACAACAGGTTGGTTAAGCCGAAAAGTTTAAGCAGAAGGGTTCCCTATTTAAGGTTCGTATGAGGGTTTGATTCACACTCCTTTTGTAGTAAGCCTATAATCACAAAAGAATAATATAACATGCTTGGGTTGGTTAACATATCATAATTACAATTGAATGCTAGTTTATTTTGCCGATGTAGTAAATTAGGTGGATAATTGCACACATTCAATGTTTATTAGGTAGTTAGTCCTAACTTGTTTTGTGATTGAAGAATCATATTTCTGTGGAAGATATTTATTGTTGGTGGATTATTGAAAATCATATTGTTATAATGCCTACTATTGTAAACTGTTGTCTTATAATCCTTTGTGTTTTACTACAAACCCTAGATAAACGTAAAACCCTAAGAAAAAAATTACCCTAGGTCACTACAATGGTATCAGAGTTGGAATCTTGCTAGCTTGTGAGTGTATGAGCCTTGTATGCCTCTAGGAGATACAAGTAACATTACAATAAAAAAGAAAATAATTAACCACAATATAGTCATGGGGGATAGGGAATAACGAGGAGGACTAGATCTCAGTGATCTCTTACAAGTGCTAATTTATGGGCAGACAAAAATAACTAATTTATTAATACAAGGCATGATTAGGGACAACAATAAATGACACAACTTCTACAGGCCATATGCTGAATTCTGTAGCTATGGTCGGTCTTCATAATTAATATTTTAGGCCTTGTAAAATATAATAAAAATGTAAGACATGTTCTTCATGTCATTGTCAAAAGAAAAATATAAGACATGTTCTTCATGTCGATTTCAAAAGAGGAAATTTTGAATTTTGAATTTTTGGCTCCAAAGTTGTCAAGTTGGCCCTCCTTCAGGTCAAGTTGGCCCTAGTCAAAGAGACACCCATTCAGCCCATGTAGAACACTATATATACTCCACTGGTCCTCCTCCACAAGACACCATTCGATCACACACACAAGAAGATATTTTCTAGGGATCCAAGTGAAGGAAGAAGAAAGATAAGAAGGATAAAATCATCTCAAGCATATCTCTCTCTCTCTTTGGTTTCGCAGACGCAAGTTTCTGGGCATATTTTGGGTAGCAGGTCCAAAATTTTGGGCAGCATATTTTGGGTAGTAGGTTTGAAATTCTAGGTAGCATATTTTGGGCAATAGGGCCGAATTTGTGGGCAGTTTTTGGGACGCTAAATTTCGGCCTAGACAGATTAGGCCGGGCTAAGTTTGTTGGGCAGATTGGAGACTTGACAAGAAGGAAATTTGACCGTTCTATTGTTGTTCAGTTTGACCATCATATTTGACTAGAAGAATTAGGTGTATCTCTTGTTGAACTGAATAATTTCTCTAAGGAAAATGTTGTTGGGTTTTTCCCCCAAGTGGGTTTTTTCAGGGTAAATCTTGTGTCATCTTTATGCATTGTGATCTCTATTGTCCTACTACTTTTATGGTTGAATTTCTAAAGTGTAATTGCTTAATGATAAATTGAAAGTGCTAAAATAATATCTACATCATTGGAAGTAAATATCAATTTTCAGAAATTAGTGCTTGTATCTATTGCACTTGAAAAATCAGCACCATAAACAATCTTGGTAATAATATGACTAATGGTTTGAATGCTGGTGACAATACTAGTACCGAAGGGGGCAATAACCATAATCTTGGCCCAATCAATACTTTTGTGCAATCTAACGCTAGGGCAACCAATGGAAGTAACCATAGACCCTTATTTCCTCTGTTTTTGGACAATCAGCCAGTTGCAACCCAAGGAGCAACAAAACATGGTGGATTCTCTAATGAGTACTTACATGAATATGCAACACTAGAAAAAAATATACGAGTAGCCATATCTTTTCGAGAATACAACAACATCAAATACCAAAATAGACCCAAGGAACAACAAAATTGGAACTTGATGAGCAAGGTAGGAAAGCTGCCCATCCCCTCCTTTGATGGGTCGTCAAAATGCTCAACAAGGGCTTGGATACAAAATTTGGACACCTATTTATGACTTAATTTCATTTAGGAAGTAAACACTATCTAATTTGCCACTTTACATTTGGAAGGGGAAGCAAATCAGTGGTGGTAGCATGGACTGGTCACCTTGGGGCACTGCAACATAACATCTTATATGGACTTCACCCAAAGGGTGATAGAGCATTTTAATCAGAAGGTTCTTGATATGCATTTTAGAGAATTGGCGCAAATCAAACAGACAAGTATGTTAGACAAGTACATTTGAAGAATTCAAATAGACAACAATCATGGTAATAGACCTCTTGGTGCAGAGATGGGTCATGCTCTTCGTAGAAGGTCTAGCTGAACCATTACACGGATAGGTCAAGTCCTTCAAACCTGCCACATTATAGGAGGCCATCACCAAGACTTGAGATATGGGTGGTGCAACACCAAAAGTGAAGATTCCACCCATAGCACAAATCCCTAAAAAAGATAAGGATAAGAAAGCATCTTTAAAAGATGCAACTAAGAAGGATCGATTGGATGAAGAAACTCGAAACAAGCTTAGAAGAAATAAGCTCTATTTCACTTGTAAAGAGCCATGTGAACTTGGTCATTGATGTTTGGGAAAGGGAATGATTCACTATATTGAAGTACTGCCTGATAGCGATAATGATAGTGATACAACACAAACATCATGCAAGGAGCCTAGCATTTTGAAGAAGCACCATCCTTGAAAGAGGCTAAGAAGCCATGTTCGAGAATTAAAGGAGGTACTATCGCCACTCTCTCAGGAGTCCCTAAATATCACACCTTCAAAGTCAAGGGTGTTATATGAGGGCAATGAATCATACCATTGATTGATTTGTGGATGAATGTATAACTTCATTAATGCAATCGTGGTGGCAAGGAGAGGTATCCTTTCCCAAGTCTTTGAAGGGTTCAAAGTGAGGGCCACTGATGGGTATCATATGACATGCACACAATTATTTTCACAGTTGAGCATCACACTAGGTAACTATACACTTATTGATGATTTTTGTGTGATAGAATTAGCAGATACTAGTGTGGTGCTGGGAGTACAATTGTTGTACTCGTTAGGAAGATTCTTAATGAACTAGCAAGTGATGGAAATGGAATTCCGGGACCCAAATGGTAGCAAGGTAGTACTAAGAGGCATGACCAATGGGGTCCCTGTGTTGTAACAACCACTCAAATGGAGGTTACACCCAAATAAGGTGAAGTAATTTGCATGGCAACTTGTAGAAGCACAATTAACAACTTACAATCTAATGAACCGAGATATAAAGAGAATGTTGAGCATGACACATTCTTGAGAGATTCGAGAGCCCACCTCCTAGTAGAGTAGTCCAAGAATAAGTTTGTTTGCAATTTATTGGATATACTTATTCATGATGACATACAAGGTGGAAAATGAGATCATCCTTTGTGAAGGTGGGATATATTTTGTTCTTGAATCTACACTCATGGGAAGCTTATTAGAACTACACATGACAAACCTGTTGAAGTCACTCAGGAAACTCACCCTCAGTTCAAGGACTGCACGACAGTGTATATGAAACAAATTGTCGGTGAAAACAATGGCCACAAGGGAGAGTAGATTGCAGTAGTAGGTTCCTCCAAAAATGTGACGGGAATAAGCACCGATTGTATTGGTTATAAAGAGCGCTTCAAGGGACGTGAAAAAAGGTAGGTAGGAACAAAAATGGTAAGCAACAATGTTATAAAAAATGTAAAGTCTGTTTTTTATGTAAAAGCCACTATTTGGCGACAAAATCTATTGATTTTTCGGGAAGGCCTCGTACCCTTGAATTATGTGCCAAGTTCTATTAAAAAGCTTTTACCACACCTAATGCTCACAATGTTTTTGCAAAGCATCTTATAGTGACCAAAATTACTGAAAGGGAAGACTTGATCTGTAGGAATGAGGCGATTTTCAGTCCACCTCAAAGTCAGGAAGTTACTATGAAGGATGCCAAAGCATTCTTATCAAGGATAAACAAGTGCAAGATTGCAGGGCAATATATTACCATTGAACTCTCACAATTTGATGAGCCTTTCAGCTACACAAAGCTGAAGTTTGTTAATGGCTAGCCATTCCTAGGAGAGAATACTCTAAAAGATAGAAATAGGTCACCATTAAAGGAAGAGGAGACAACAACAAAGCATGGATAACTTGTGGATATTATTGTAAGAATTTTACTACCAAAGGGGGATCGACTATCTACAATTTTTTTCTAAAGACTGCTGCTATGCTAAGAAAAGGAGCATCATTCGAAATTGGACTTAATTTAACAACAACACATAGTTGTATCTTTTGCTCAAAATTCACCGATGATGTTTCAAGTGGAAACAATTCACATGATGATGTTCCCTGCCAGTGTGTTAATTATCAGGTTGCAAAATCTAAGGGAGGATGTTGTAAAAATTGAAGAGGAGTTTTTAGGAGGGTAGAGTTTGCAGGACCTAGATCTGTCATTGCTTGGGGACAAACAATGTCGGGAAGGGGGGATAATAATGTCCTCAATGGATTAACTAGCCCAAGGGACGAAGTAGCATATCAAACCTTGTAGGTTATAGTCTTTGATAAAGGGGAAATCCCTAATTATCCAATGTTTTGGGCAACATGGGGTAAGTTTTCGGGCAACTAGGGCAAAAAGCCCAAAGTTGGCGGTTGCCATGAACTGCTCCCAATTAACTAAGGAGGAGATACCCCCACAAGGAAATTTATAAATACAAAAGAGTAGAATCATTTTGATCATCATGCATTGGATTGATTTAACTTTGTTTTTCTTTGAGCCTGAGGCTCTGAGGGTTTGAGACCCCTTCTCTTTGATTAGCTTCGGTGGAGGTAATCTCACCCTATCTAATCATCTGTCTAGTTTTGGTGGAGCTGATCCCACCCTACCTAGACACCTATTTCCTTGTTTTGGCATAACATAAATCTTGGAGCACTTATGCTATGATTTTGGCACATTGTGACATCCTTTATTCAGTTGAAAGATTCGGCTTGTACTTGTTTTGAACAATAGAATTTAATTTGTTGTTTGGTTGAGGACAACTTGAGGTTAGCAAAGGCATTTTTGTGGAATGTCAGGTCACTACAAATTTTATGGGCAACAAGATTTGTAGGGCCATAGTCGCAGGGTCTCAGACCCTGATTCTGGTAGTGAATTTGGAACAACAGGTTGGTTAAGTAGAAAGGTTCCTTGTCTAAGGTTGATGTAAGGGTTTGATTTAAACTCCTATTGCAGTAAGCCTAAAAGCAAAAAAAAAATAATATAACATGTTTGGGTTTGTTAGTATATCATAATTACAGTTGAATGTTGGTTTATTTTGTCGATATTACAAATCAGGTTGATTATTAGATACATTCAGTAGTTATTAGGCAGATAGACCTAACTTTTTGTGTGACTGAAGAATCATATTGCTATGGAAGATATTTATTGCTAGTGGATTATTGAAAATCATATTGTTATAATCTATGTCACCTAGTTCGGCCAATTTAATCCTTTAGATTTGAAATTTTCCGAACCTCAAAACAATTCGAACAAATTAGTTTCTGTTCGCCGAGCTTTATGTCGAACACGAACACGAACTTTATGATGAACACAAACATGAACAAATTCAATGAAATTCGCCAAAATTTTGATGAAATTCGCCAAAACTTCGTTGAAATTCGTTTCAAGGTTTTGTGGTTCGACATTTTCCATCGTTTATAATTAAAAAATAAATTCAAATGGTAAGTTTCGTACCCCTAATGAATTTGAGGCTAAAACTTGGCACCCTGCGAAAATCTACCTCACTCACAGTCACACTGGTTCACTCTACAACTAACCAGTGACATAATTGGGCCTTTAGGAGTTGGATAACCGAGGCCCCAGGGAGTTGGATAACTAGGCCACTGGGCCATTTGGAATCATTGAAAGAATGAGAAAGGTTTCTGATCTGATTGACACGCTTTTCTAATGGGAACGATAATCAATCTTTTTCAAGTAATGTTTCATTCAACCAACCCATCGAGAGGGTTGAATCATTCAGATGAATAATGAATTTTTGTCCTATTTGGTTAACATAATTCACTAACTAAAACAACAATTAATTTTTGTTAATTTATAGTTATGTTAATTGGGATATAATTCCATTGTGATGTATCACCATCAGAATAATTTGTAATTGTCTATTTGGATTTAGTGAAAGTTAGTGGTGATTTTTTGCTTTTTATGGGGTGGTCTACATGATTTGTTTGTGAAGAACTGTGGCTAAATGTGTTTTCGATGCCTTGGCTTCAAATTATATATATATATATATATTATGCCGAATTTTATCGACAAAATTTTAGGTGCCGAACTTTATTCGAATTTCAAGGTGGTCGAATTAGAACAGGAACAGGAACACGAACACGAACGTGGTGATTTAGGTTATAATGCCTACTGTTGAATGAATGAATGAAAATTGTTGTCTTGTAATCATTTATGTTTTATTGCAAACCCTAGATAAATGTAAAACCCCTTAGGTGAGAGTTACCCTAGTTCACTAAAGTTCTTGTTATCTTCCTACTTGCTGATCTTGATGTTTGACTATAACTTGATTTCCTCTTGTATGTAGTCATCCCTTAGCCTCTGAATTGGGTTAGTTTATATCGGGAAAATACCCCTCTGATGAACAGATCCCGTGCTTTTGAGAATCTATTCAACTCCACTTTTACTAGTTTTGAGTCCTCCACCTTTTCTCATATTGTTGCAAACAAATCATGAATCTGCACAATTCTCATTAGATAACTCATCACTGAGTCAGAATTGGTCATCTACCTAGTCCGTAGCATATCTTTCAGTATCATCTTCCTGTTTATGGTCTTGCTCTGGTATAATCCTACCAAGGCTTCAAACATTTCCATGGCTGTATGCGTCTCGGTAAGTGAGGGATCAAATGATCCATTATGGCATCCAAGAGTACCCTTTGTCTATTTATCTCCTTTGCTAGGATGGCCTTATCTTGAGGATCTGATGGCTCTGAGATCTTGGTCCCAGGAATTTCTTAGAGATTGTTTTTTTTGAGAACCAAGGTGGCACTAACCTATCTTCAAACTGAAGACCTACTACAGTCATCTTGCCAGATCTCGCCAAAGAATTTATGAAATTTTTTCCGCTAGGTCCTTTAGGCACCCTTGAAATTAATTTACCGCAAACTTATCACTGGAACAATCTCACTCTCTCTCTGAGAGGTGACCTCTGCCAACCATGTTGGATGCACTGGCAAACTGATGTTTATGCACCTGTTTTCTTAATCTCATTGCACTGTACTCTTTGTTGTGCTGTGTTTCTCTAGCCCCTCTCTTGCTATGCCCAATTTAAGTTGACAAATTCTTTGCAAGGCCTGACAATACCTCTGTTGCTGTTTTTGCTCTTTGGCTCAACTTGCTTGAGCTTCCATAGTGAATGGAGGCCTTCATGCTCAATCGTCACCTAATTCACCTATGTGGCAGCTAGCCTCCTTTGTTATTACACCCTTTAATGGCCTGTCAGCCTTGTCGTGCTGCACTTGTCGTTGGCCACAGGTTCTGCTGCGTTTTCTTGCACCCGACCATTGACTGGATCAACTGCCATGCCATCGGCCTCTCAAGTCGCCTGTGCCTTCACTCGCAGATCTTCTTGGTGGCTGCCCACACGAAGCTGTCTGTCGACTCGAACTCCAATAGCTGCATGTCTTGGTTGCGACTATGTCGCTACCATACCTCAACATTATTTTCCTTGTGTGTTGCTGATACCCTACCATAGCCTTGTGCATTATCTGCTTTGTTGGCTTGGTGGTGTTGTAGTGCTGGGCATGAACTTTCACCTGTGCAGGGGCTGGGTTTGATAGCCATGTCATGGTTGCCACCATGGTCGTCAACGTCCTTGCCACCACACCCCAACCACAATTTTTATATTTACTTGCACAAAATATTTGAATTTGGGCCCCCCTCTGCAACAATAATTTTTTTTGTTTGTACCATTGTACAAATTTTGTACAATTGATTTCGACCTTTTCTTTTGCTTGTACGATCATAGTCAAACATGGCGCTGGCAATCCTATCTGAACCTGGCACTTTGAGATAAGTTCTTAAAATTTATCGCTTTGATACCATGTTAATTCTCTTTGCAAACCTAGCTCCCGACAATCTATTGACCTATCAGATTATAGACCCCACTGAATGAATGCACGACTTGGTTATTAACATTTATTAGTAGAAGCAAAAACATAACCAATCTCACAAAAATGACACAACAAATTTTGCCCAATCAAATCAGTTCATCATTAAAATTATTTAGAACCTACTTGGTCTCTCGTCTTTTGATAATGGCCCAATTGAAGAAATTACATGTATTGGATCTGATCCAACTGATCAAGCCCTCCTTGGTTGATTTGGATATCCTTGTTGCCCCTTCCTTGGAAACAACACACTAAAGTATCACACTCATTTAGATGCCTCTCTCAATTTTGTGATGTTGTATGGTGTGTCTTCTCCTTCTCCTCAGCCTTGATTTTATAATTTTTGTTTAGCTAAATCCCTAACTATATTCTCCAAAGTGTTTGATAGCGTAAATTAGATCTCGCCTCATTTCAGATCAAGGGTTGCGATTAAAACATAATCATTAAATTAAATACTTTACTCTCTTTCCTAATGTTTCTCTAACTCAATTACCCAACATAATAATTATGTGCTTTTCCTAAGTTAGATTTAGGCTAAGTTACAAATGTAACATGCTCACACTAGAGAAAGTGTCTAGGGAGATCTTGGGTGACTTCTACATGCCTAGACACTTAGGCTTGCGCAAAAGTACTTGCCAAGCTACAAACATCGACATTTGTTTTCCCATTCACTGTAAAATTAACATCATAACGTGGAAAGGAAATAACCACTACAACATGTTGTTCTACAAAGATTGGCAAAAGATTTTCTTAAGAATGGAGCTATCGAATCAAGTGCATCTAGAATGGATCAACATCATAAAGAGGAAGATGCACGAAAACCCTCTTAGAATCATTTGTATTGTGAATAGGAGCTTCATCAAGGATAACATCTTGAGCATCAATCACCTTGTGAGTGGATGGATCATATAGACAATAAGTCAGAAAATGGGCCCATGTACTTGGTTTAGAAACGTTGAAATACAACATTAATGGAGGCATAACTTGAACATTAGAGAGGAAGGGGTTTCCCCAGAGACATCCGCAAACCCTTTCTTCAAAGAATGGTAGTTATTTAGTCTACCCAACTATCATAAACAACACCATTTAAATAGGGAAACATTCATAGTGAATTCATAGGTTCAACAACCACAAAAAGAAGCCTTTGTAAAGTCCTTAGAAATTTCACCTTTACAGACCCTAAAGATCGAGAGTTACTGATTTCTTTTGAAAAGCGTATGGTTTGATTGGTTCGAAAAGGGTGTAGACCTTGAGAAATCGTAGAAAAGAGTTGTTGGGTTGGAATGGGGGTTTAAACTTGAGGAAATCCTAGACAAAAATTGTTGGTTTTGAAGGAGAGTTTAAACTATTGGACATCCTACATAAAGATATGATCCAAATACCCTAGTTTCGTAGTCACAAAGAAACCCTAAGAGATTGTACTAGCCAAAAATCTTTGTATATACTTATGAATTGAGCAAGGGAGGCCACTTGCTTAGATACCATGTTGAAATGTGTGTGTGTGAGAGAGACAGAGGGGGGGGGGGAGGGATCGAATGGAAACAACTAGCAAAACCGTAATCATTCAGTAAAGAGAATAAAGCAAGCACTAGGGAAAAATACCTCTGGAAAGAGAAAATAAACCTAAGGATAAGTGTGCTAGAAAGAGAAATAATCCAAGCATAAGTAATGCTAGAGACAAAAATAAACCAAGCGTAAGAGAGTGCACAACTTTGATGGTGCCCTTAAGCATAATAGTTTATTAATGGTGGAACATAATCCACTTGAATGACTATATATCTTAAATGGTGCTCTTAAACGTAATGGTTTATTAATGGTGGAAAATAATCCACTTGAATGACACACACACACACGTGTGTGTGTGTGTGTGTGTTTACCATGGTGAATCAATACCTGAATGATATTACAAATGAGAGTTGGTGTTTGTTAAAGGGTAGGGTGGTTTCCCTAAGAGGTGCTATGAGCCTATGTCAACTAGGTCGATCTTAACCAATCCAAAATATAATAAATATGGTTGGTTGTCATTGCATGAATTTGAGTCAAATGGACTCCTTTGTGTTTTTTAAATCATTTTCAACATATAAACATCTTAACGCAGTTGAATCCCAAAAATGATATCTAATCTTTAAACTTTTTACATAAATTTAAGTCAAATGGACTCCATCATGTTTTGAACAATAGTTAATGTACATATTATCCAACATACAGACAAAGAGTTGAAATCCATATAGAATAAATGATATATAGTTGTTAATTGAATGAATGAGGTATGTGAGTCTTGTGATGATATATGCATTTGCTGTTGGTTTTTCAAGTGCAATAGATACTAGCACAATATTTATGAAATCTGATAATTACTTCTAATGATGTTGATCTTCTTTTAATTTTTCCAGTATATCATTAAGCAATCATAGTTCAGAAATTCAACCATATAAAAGCAATAGAACAATAAAGATCACAATGCACAAAGAGAGCACAAGATTTACCCTGGGAAAACCCACAAAGGGGAAAACCTAGCAACCTTTTCAATAGAGAAATTCTTTTGTTCAACAAGAGACACACCTAGACCTTTTGTCAACAACTAGGTTAATCAGACCTTCATCAAAACTATGGTCAAACTTGGTCAAACCATCCAAGTCAAGCCTTCCAATCTGATCCAACACTTCTCCCTACTGATATGGCGTAGGCCGAATTTTGGCCTCCCAGAAATTGCCAGAATCCCATAATTTCACCCCCCTGTAATTGTGTAAAACTTTTGGCCCCCCCTGTAACAGAAACTGCCCATAAAATATGTGAATTGTAGAGGGTGAGTCCTTCCACACATGCTAGCTAGGAGAAAGAGAGAAAGAGATGATTTCTTTCTTCTTCTTCGTCCTCTTTGTCCTTTGCTTAGACGCCAAGAAGATACTTGCTTGAGAGAAGTAGAATTGGTGCCTTGAGGAGGAGGTTGAGCTGCCTTTATATAGTGATCTGCTTGGGTCGAATGGGTGTACCGTGTGACTTTGTGTGGGTTGACTTGACTAACTTTGGAACCAAAATTTAAAATTCAAATTTTCTTCTTTTTAAAAGTTTGAAAGGACATGACTCAAAAATATAATTTTCTTTTGACTCTAGCATGATGAACATGATTTACAATAATCAATATAAATACATCAAGGCCAAAATACACATTATGGAGACTTACCATAGTTACAAAATTCAACATTTACTAGGCACAAATTTAAAGGGTTGTGTTTGTTGGAAAATGTAACTAGGTTCGGTCTTCATTTAATGTACTTGAGTCATCTTGTGACGTACTTGTCAAAAGAATAAAGAAAAGAATTATTATTATTATTATTGTGACTTATTAAAGCATGGGTTTCATGCTTGGGTCACCATGTTTTAGGTCAAAGTCCCCATTGAGGGCTTCTAGGATTTATTCTGAGTTAATAGAGTCATTGTACATTTAAAGAGACCCATCTTGGGCTTTTGAATCATGTAAAAAGGTTTAATATTGAGTCAAATATGAATTATGTGACCTCCACACCAAGTGGGCCTAAAGGGGTTAGGAACTACTTGTACGAGGAGCCCATTGAATTTAGCAGCTCGCCCTTCGCTTTTGGTGGATGTAGAGGAGATCCCTTTGGTCAGCGTAGTCCCCCCTTAGATATGGATATATACATACATATATACATAGCTCCTTCTCTCTCGCGTATGATGTGATCGTTCTTCTATCCTCTCGGATATGGTTGTGAAATGGATGATGAAAAGAGTTTGATGAGGGGTATTATGTTTGAACAGGTAAGCCAATAGACAATCATTCATTCATTGCTGAGAGCCGTTGATCTAGGTGGAAATGCAATCGATTAAAGAGGTGGTGATACTGCTACTCTATGTTGCTAGTCGATGATAAGTGGTGATCACTCGATGACAGGAGGTGTTGATACACTATATGCCAGTCCATAGCTTGGATCATGTCGGCCTAAGAGACACCTATTCGACCTCACCTGGAGCCTATAAAAGGAAGGAAATCAAATTTATTTGGATGACTCATCTCTCAAGCTATTTCGATATCTCTTGTAGCTGGGAAAAGTTCGAAGTTTGTTGCTGGGAAGCTAAAAGAAGTGCGAGTTTGGGGAAGTCTAAGGAGAAGAAGAAAAACGAAATTTTGGTGCATCTCTCTCTCTCTCTATTTCGTGTCCTAGATTGGGAGATTGAAGTCTTCCAAGTTTTGCTATTGCCGGAAGCCGTCTGTTGCTGGAAGTTGTTGGAAAGGGGTCAAAGATCTGAGATGCTGACTTGGTGTGGAGGGAAGGTCTGGTATATGTCTAGGGTGAAGAGTCTCAAAGAATACTATTGAAAGAAAGAATTATCTTGACTGGGTTTTTCCCTTGGCATAGTCCCTACATCTGGTGTCTATTGTTTTATGTGCTATTGCTTTGATAATGCTTGATGAAATAAAAGGAGGAAGATATAAAAAATCGCAATAACAAGAAACATCACAAGTAATTATCAAGAATACGAAAATCTTTCTGCCTTTATGATTTTTTAACACGGTTTTAGAGCTTTGGTGAAAAAGGAAGAACAAGGCAGTCTTCAACACTAGATCAAAGAACCATTCAAAGGATCATCTCAGGGAAGGAATCTACTACATTCTAGGAAGATGTCTAGCACTATCAAGGGAGAAAACAAACTTGAAGGAGCCTCAAACTACAGGTCCTGGAAGAAGAGGATTGACCTCATCCTTGAAAAGAATAAGGTACTGGACTTAGTCAAAGGAAGAGTAAAGAAGCCTACAGAGGATTCCAGTGATGCTGACAAAGTGAAATCTAGGGAACTAGAATTGATGGCCATGACTCTAATGGTAGAAGGAATAAAGGACAACCTTGTCCCATTCATAGCCAACATCGACCATGCTCAAGAAATGTATGAAGCCTTGTCGAAGTTATTCACTATTAAAAACATTGGTCAAGTAGCAAGTTTGAAGAATGAGCTAAGTACTATAAAGATGACTAAAGAAGACACAGTGGCCTCCTTTTTTGTGAAGATAGCAAGAATCAGGGATGATCTTTTGGCCATTGATGAAATTATTCCAGACAAAGAACTCGTGATCATCGCCCTATTAGGATCGCCACCTACTTGGGATGCATTTGCTGTAGGACTTAACAGTTGGAAGGTAGCTCCCACCTTTGAAGAACTATGGACTGCCTGTAGTTAGGGAGAATTAAGGATCTCATTAGCTACCGATCCTGAAGGAGTATCAAATGAGTACATTGCACAACATAAAGGAAAGAAATCGAAAGGACCAAGGAAGAAAGTTGATATGTCTAAGGTAGAATGCTATCAATGCCATAAGAAGGGTCACTGTAGGAGTGACTGTCACGACAATCCGAGAAACAAGAAGAGAGAAAGAGATCAAGCCAACATTGTTGAAGAAGGAGACCCAAAGAAAGTCAAGCCCGAAGAATCTGACATTAGGGACTTACATTACCAAGTCCTTTGCTTGTAGCCTTAGATATCTTATTTTATATTTTTGGCTTTTTAGAATTTATAGGTTTTTAACATATTTTTGGAAAATACATTTTATTGTTTTTACAAGTTTATAGTTATCCCTCAAGATTTGAAGGGAGCCCTCAACAACTCCCAAAGATAAGTATCTCATTTCCTTTTAGTTTTTGGTTTCATATACTTATTTGAGTTTTGATTATATTAATACTAATCACCTTTCTCCCTCTATTGTCTTGATTAGGAAAACATCTGCTATATTCTCAAGGATTATGAAGGAGGACCTCTCAAGACAAGGTTTGTCAAGGAACAAAAGTATGCTTTAAAACATTGATTTCTTTATAATAAATTTTTATTCGTTTGACAATCTATTACTAACATTGTTGTGTCTAGCTATAGTGAATCATATTGATTCTTATTTTGGGTGATTCATCACTTGATAAATTTACCCCACTCCTATCCTTATATGATTATATAGAACCTTAGACAGGTTCTCTGGAAAAACCCTAACCTAAGGGTATGCTGACAATGTGTGAAACTCTAGGTTGCTTAGGGTTATTGTGAAATGCTATTTGAAGTTTTTATTGATGATGTCATGTTTAGGATTTTGGTATAATCAAGAAAACCTAACTTGTTAGGGTTGAATGATAAAGTCTAAAGTCCTAGACCTTTGAAACACTAGTAATTTTCGGTTTGCTATGTTTCTATATTGAAATCCTAACTCATTAGGGTTTGGTGGAATGTGTAAGCAAGACCCTTATAATGTCTTAGAAATGATTTCCTAGGTATATGTGTGTTTGTCTGATCAAATCCTGGTCTAATCAAATTTGTTGTATAACTCTTATTGATAATTTTGTGAAGTTGGGTTTGACTAACACATGATATGAAATACCTTTGCATGAAACCCTAGGTATATATAGATATTTGCTTTTTGGTCAAAACCCTAGATTGGTCTAGGTCAATGTATGTCTAATGTATTAATGTTGTCGGACATATGCATGATAATGTTTTCCTAAATACATGTGTTGACCTAGTTATTGATGGTCATAAGTCTTAGGATTTAATAAGTCCTTCTCTGAGATTCTAGGATGATGATATTTGGAAATCTAGGGTTTTGTAGCTAAACCCTAGTAGAAATTAAACTATCTAGTATGTGTAACAATCTGAGATCTATTTATATAATGATTGTTGAGATTGTGAAAATGAAATTCTAGGGTTTTGAAGTTGAACCTTAGTAGAAGTGAAAATCTCTGATGAATAATGACAATATGATGATTTGAGATTTGTGTAAGATTGTTGAAATCTGAGTTTTGGTTGGATTTGATGTTTGATTGAAAATCTAGGGTTTGCAACTAACCCTAGTGGAAGCTGGTCATATTAATAACTAGGTTGCTATTGACTCTTTTGTATGAAATCTAGGATTTGTATGAATCCCTACTGGAAAGTCTAACTTATGAATTTTGAAAGTTGTTAGATACCTTGTAGATCTATATTTATTTGAATTGTTTCTTTGCTATATGTTGTAGTAGGGTATGTCACACCTTTGAAAGAAACATTGAAACCCTAGATGGAATGAAAATTGTTATGAAAAATTCCCTAGCAAGATCTTGAAGAGTATATGTCTCTTGTTTGTTATTAAGTTTGGGTATTCGATATGTATAAGGTTGAAATGCTTCTGTGATTCTGATATGGCTAACTTCATGCTTCTATAGATTTGGGTGTACTTGCTATCTAAGTTATGCAGGTACACAAACTTCAATATGATGTTCGTAGATAAGCATGATGAGGATGATGATAACTCTAATTAAATGATTGGAAGCCACGAAAGATTCTCCGATGAAGAAAAGAAGAAGCTGATCTCCCTAACGAAGACTGAATAGAAGAGATCTCCCTAAGATTAAGAGGGAGTATGGATAAAGAGATGCTCCCTGGTTGAGAGGGAGGGCATAGCTTGGTTTTGATTGAAGAATGAATTTTGGAGCATATGTTGCTGCATGAGAAGTAGAAGGAAAGTGTATGATGAAGGGAATCTTCTGTCAAAGATTCAGTCGATAGTCGTACTATGAAAAGTTGAGAAGCAACATCAAGTTGTCTAAAAGACCCCGAAGGTTTGTATTTGTTTATGTACACGTGAAAGTATATTATTGATTGGGGTTGTGTTTGTACAGGTAAATCTCTCAAAGGATTTGATAACATGTTGGTTACCAATCAATGTGATTGGGAGAGATTGGTCATCCATGATTTGTTGGATCAATGAGTGTTGAGGCTTTGTGAGTGAAGCATTGCCTGAGAGGACATCTAGCTGACACTTTGTGTTGATGTCTAGGTCCCGAAGTTGGAAAGGTTGTGTTGATTAAAGAGCTTTGATTTTGGATACATACCTATCCTTGGTTTGATGGTTATTAGCAAGTAAGCCCGATGTTACCTATAGAGGCTGAAAGCTTGAGTCCATCTCAGTCCCACCCAGATAGATTACCCTGGTCAGGAATGTAGTTTGTGGCATTGTGGTGCCTAAATTGTTGAGAGACCAATGAATAGATTGCTCTGGTTAGGAATCTAGTCCATGGCATTGCGGCGCCTAAAGTTCTTCATTTTTCATATAGTGTGAGATCTTCCATTTTACTTGTATATGATGAATACCTCCCTAGTTAAGAGGGAGTGTTGCAAAATATAACTAGGTTTGGTCTTCATTTAATGTACTTGAGTCAGCTTGTAATGTACTTGTCAAAAGAATAACGAAAATAATTTTTATTATTATTATTGTTACTTATTAAAGCATGGGTTTCATGCTTGGGTCACCATGTTTTAGGTCAAAGTCCCCATTGAGGACTTCTAGGATTTATTCTGAGTTAATAGAGTCATTGTACATTTAAAGATGCCCTTCTTGAGCTTTTGAATCATCTAAAAAGGTTTAATATTGAGTCAAATTTGAATTATGTGACCTCCACACCAAATCGGCCTAAAGGGGAACATGTTGGCGTAAGAGACACCTATTCGACCTCACCTGGACACTATAAAAGGAAGGAAATCGAATTCATTTGGAGCACTCATCTCTCAAGCTAGTTCGATATCTCTTGTAGCTAGGAAAAGTTCGAAGTCTGTTGCTAGGAAGCCAAAAGAAGTGCGAGTTTGGGGAAGTCTAAGGGGAAGAGGAAAAACAAAATATTGGTGCCGCTCTCTTTGTTTCGTGCCCTAGATTGGGAGATCGAAGTCTTCCAAGTTTTGCTACTGTTGGATGCTGTTGCCTAGTTGAAGTTGCTAGAAAGGGGTTGAAGATTTGGGAGGCTGACTTGGTGTGGAGGGAAGGTTTGGTATATGTCTAGGGTGAAGAGTCTCAAAGAATACCATTGAAAGGAAGAATTATGTTGATTGGGTTTTCCCCTCGAGGGGGGTTTTGCCTTGGCATAGTGCCTACATCTGGTGTCTATTGTTTTATGTGCTGTTGCTTTGATAATTGCTTAATGAACTAAAAGAAATAAGATATAAAGAATCGTAATAACAAGAAACATCACAAGTAATTATCAAGAATAAGAAAATCTTCTTGCCTTTCTGATTTTCTAACAGTGTCCCTTACATATTATTCGTTAAATTATCTCTCTTTTAATTGATGCCTTGTTGTTAATGGATAATCTAGAAAAAGTTTTGTCATTGTTGTTGCATTTAATTGTTTCACTTGTTACTTGGTTCGTAATGCTATCATGGTTGAACTATTTAAACGACATGATTTTCAAAGTGCTAAATAGAGCTATTGTATTGTCTATGAATCTCCATTGGGTCTTTTTGCTGGTCAGTTGTTTGGACAAAACTTCTCTACATATGCTTCCAAGCAAGGTGTTGATTTTTGTCATTGGCCACAATGGCTCTTGTGATTTGGATGCCGATAATCCATCCTTTTATTTTTCCTTTATTTAAATGCTAAAACATTCATCATTTGTCACATTTGGTGATCTATTAGTTGTTTTCATTCCAACACAAGTGTCAATGTGTTTTATTATACTGATTGGATTTCTATTGGTTCCTTTCTTCATGGTTTAGATTTTAACATCCAACAACTTCTTTTTTTTCAACTAAGTTGGTCATTGTTTCTTTGTTGATGAGTGATTCCTTGTTGGTAAGTTGTTCTAGCTTCTTTTTGTGGCTTCTTCTCATTCTTCAACGTCTTGATTTGTGCAACCAAGCATTGATTATGGGTTTTTAAAGGAGAATTTATTTCATAATTCTTTGATAATTCCTTGTCAAATTTCTTATTGAGATTTTAATTTTTTGTTGGGATAACTATATAATTTTGTTGATGTTTTTCTAGTTAGTGATCTTATTTTTTGATTTGCAACACAAATTTATGTATCTGTATGTTACCTTGATATTGCATAATTCATACTTGTCAGAATCAGACTGATCATTGAATCGACAGACCCCCCTGACCGGGAATTGGTCAAAATCGTACAAAAACCAGTAAAAAAACCGGACCAAAAAACTGGTCAACTAAAAACACATAAAATATTCAATTTTTAAAGAAAAACATATATATTCATGTGCATCCTTATGAATCCAAAGCATTTATACACAAATAAGCAAAAGTTCTCATTTATATAGCATGTAAGAGTGCACATAATGAAAATAGCACCGAGTGCAATCCCTCTCTAAACCAAAAATACATCAGCAAACAAGCTTCAAATGGCCTTTAATATCCAAAAAAAATTATGCTACAACAAATACCTACATATCATCAAAATCATTACCTATATTGGGATCTTCGTCATCAATATCACCCATTAAGCATTAAAATAAGAGAGAAAAATCATAGCATGTCAAGTCAAGATTTTGTTTGAGTGAGTGATGGGCATTCTTTTTAGTAGGCTCATGATAGTGGAGTTCAACAACCAATGCCACTAACATCAAGGTACATACAGGGCTTGGTGCTCTTGATTAAATATTAGTTCCACACCCTCGTACATGAGAAAATCTAATGTAGCGTTGCAATCCCCCAATTGTGAAATCCTGGAAAACTGTTAAGTCTGCTGGATTTTGAGTGAGATCTAAAAGTCTACTTTTTCCATATGAAATCCAATGAGGTCAAAACCACTCAAACATCCCGAGTCATTTCATGGTAATGTTAAATTCTTAAAGTAAAAGGACGAAAAAGGATCAAAATGAAAGATAAAGGAGAATGTCACTTTTACTTTAAGAATTTAACATGACCATGACATGCATAGCAATAAAAGGCCATATGCTTGAATATTAGGCACCTATTATGGGCTATTGCCCAACTAAGACAAACATTAAAAGAAAAAAAGCAAAACAAGCCCCACTTGCTGTGTTCTTCGTGCCTTTATCATACTGAATCGGACAAAAATGGTTCAAGTCACCGGTTCGAACCGATTTTTGCCTCAAAATAGTTAGACTGGTTTAAACCATCCAGTTCGGTCTGGTCCTTGTAACACTAATTCCATTGTAGTAAATGCTATCTAAAAATTCTGGCAAAGGAGATATTTATTTCAAAGATTGACAAATTTTCAAACTCAATTTCACAAAAGGGACATTTAGTGTAGAAAGTTGAATTGTTTCTAGAATTCAAAGTTCATGGCTTACTTATCTCAATAACTCTTTACTTGGAGGTTGATCCCTTTATATATATCTCTTGACAATTATTTATACAATGTATGATTTTTTTCAATTAATTCTTTTCAAAAGTTTAATCTTGTTGAAATTCTGAGGTTCTATGTTGTAATAATTACTTATTACAAAACTTTTTTATGCTGCAATATTAGATAAGCAATTGTAGATAGAACATAAATCAAATGCACAATAAAAGACAACCAAAAATACATTGAGACACAAAAAGTTTAGGTCCAATGACCAGGGCAAAACCCACAAGGGGAAAACCCAACCAAATTCTTCTTGTATTAGAAATCAATTGTTTAGTAGAGATACAAAATACAATGAGAGATCAAGAGAATGAGTAAGTTCACCCAAATCTGAACAAGCTGTAGCACGAAGATCATTGGTAGCAGCAACAGATGCACACACTAGATCAACCTTCCCTTCTGCTGAATCAACAAACATTGAATCACTGAATCAACCTTGGCTCACCAAGTTCTGCCCTTACTCTTCAAGACTTTCTCTCTCTCTCTCTCTCTCTCTCTCACACACACACACAATTCTTCTCCAGACTCTCTAACTCTCTCTTTCTCAAGTTCGTACTCTCCTTTCACAATGCACAAGTAGTGAGGGGAGAAAGAATGAGGCACATATATATAGGAGGAGCGACGAGTCCATGCTATAAAGGAGGACAATCTCGCATGCCTTGAGGAGTGTAACTCATGCTCATTTACGAAATGTAACTCATGCATTAAGGAGGTACTCATGCCTTCGTAACTTATGGTTTTAGGAGAGAGTGTAACATATGGATTAAAGAGTGTGTAAGAGGAATCTTTTGTGACATGCTTTTATTGAGTGTAGGAGAGTGTAAGAGAATGTTTTATGACGTGCTTTAATGAGTGTAAGAGAGTGTAAGAGCATTAATGAGAGTGGGAGAGGAATATGCCATGCCAATAATGAGAGTCTAAGAGAACATTATCGAGAGCCATGATTGAGTCACCCGAGTCTCTTTTTAATAATAATATAATAGTATCATAAGAATAAGAATAATAACATTAATGATAATCTTGATGATTAAGTCGAAATTGAACTATTAGGATTGATTGATGATCAGAAGGGATTTTCCATCAACAATATTTGATTATCAATTGATGCAAGGTGATTTACTATCTTGAGACTTGCTAATTTTAGACTTTCTATATTTCAGAAATTCTATTTTTAGACTTTATATATTTAGAAATTGTATTTTTAGATTTTCTATTTTTAGAAATTCATCCCCAAGCTACCAAATTTTCAACAAATCCCTTGGTTTATTCACCAATTATAAAATGGACATTTTAAATAATAAAAATAACAATAATAATTTAATTTTAAGGTCTTGGCCTAGCAAAACACCAAATTGATGTATGAGAGCCCTTTTACATTGTCTTTGTTATATAATACTGCACAACTTTATATAATTGTATAATTGCGTAGTCTCAATATGATTAGACTCTTCCAATGTTTCTTTACTTGCTCGGTAATTTCTTCAACCTAAAATAAGTTCTTTATTTTACCTTTATACTTTGATTTTTCAGTGATTCATATGTCATAATGTGTTAATTTTGAAATGATGTCTTTCCCAACTCATGAATTTGGTTTCTCTATGTGGCCTTTGATATGACTCCATGACAACAATGTTAATTTAATTTTGCTCCACATTTCGGTGAGCCTTATGCACTGTATTTTCTTTTGGAATAGTCATGATGGTTATGCAAGTGGTTTTTGAGGTAGGAATTTTGATGTTCCCAGTGTTGCAAAAGTCCGAATAAAATAATGATAAAATCAATGATTCACGAGTTTTTAGGAGTGTCCATTTTATTGGTAATTCTTTTGATTTGAAAAACTCTCCTTTTTATCGTAAAATTTCATGATTTTTTCTCGATTTGATGGAAGAAAATAGCGAGTTGTTGTCGGGTCAAGCTAAAATAGTTTTCAATGTTTTTTCCGGTCATTTTGGATGTTGAACGACATGTTTTGAGCTTCAAGGAGAAGCAAAGGGTTTCCAGGCGCCGAGGAGGAGAAAAACGAGTTTTCTCGAGTGGTGATTGTTTTTTCTCCACTCTTCAATGAGTTCTCTCCATCAACTGCAGACTTGTAGGTATGGGTAACGATTTTGTCCCTTCTTTTACTTTTTTTTTTTTCTAGTTTCTATGGGGCTTTCAATGACCCCTTTTTTCATATCAACTTGCTAGGGAGATATGAGTTTTTTTTTTCGCCATACACGTTTCCTTCAGTGAAGAGGGTTTTTTTAATAGTGCCCAATTTCCCAACAATGCCCAACTTCATCGAGTGAAGAGGGTTTTTCTTCAAATTTTTACGATTGTAGGAGATTAATAGTGAGGTAAACTACTAAATTTTAGATTATTTTTTTTTCAAATTCTTTATATTGTGAATCTTGATTCCAATTTTTAAAATGTAGTTTTTTATTTTTTTTTGCCCTAGGTTCAAACTCCAATCATTACTTTCAAGACAAAATGTCGAGGCTTTTGGACCTTATGTGGGAATATGGTGTACGCGAGGGGGGGGGGGTCAATATACAACTTTTAAATTGCAAGATGTGTGGGAAGCATATTTCAGGGGGCATCAACTGATTGAACTACCATTTGGGGCAAAGTCTAGGACAAAATATAGAAATGTGTGCAAATGCAAGTCTAAAACTTATTTGTAAGGCCATCAAATCATTGCAAGATAAAGATGAAGCCAAATATAATAGGGAAATTGAGAAGTAAAATTGCAAGGGTAGGAGTGGGGGCATGTGAGAATGCTTCTTCAGCATGACCTTCCATATCCATAGTGCCCAACCTCTCAACGACCTCGTCTTTTTTTGTTCTTAGAACCACACCTGGTGCACAACCTTCTATTAGGTCGACACTTGAAAAAAAACGGAGAAGAAAGAAGTCAACAAATTGGTGGGTAGGTGTTTCCAATGGAGTGACATTTCTTTCAACGTTGGTAAAAACAATCCATTCTACCAGCCTATGTTTGATGTTTTTGCGATAGTTGGATCGTGGTATAAAGTCCCTTTCTATAATGAGTTGAGAGGGCCTATTTTTCAAATGAAATGGTCTATGGCACTGCTAGATTGGAGAAGTTTAAGGGATCATGGGAACAAACTAGATGCTCTGTGATGTCAGATGGTTGGCCTGATTAGGAGGGTAGGACCCTTGTTAACTTCTTGGTTAGTTGTCTGAAGGGGACAATGTTTATGGAATTTGTTGATGCATTTGCACATATTAAAGATGCAAAATTATTTTGTGAGTTGTTTGGAAATCTTCATTTAGGAGGTAGGTCCAGAAAATGTTGTCCAACTTATTACATATAACATTGCAAATTATGTTGTCTCTGGTAGGTTACTTATGGAGAGGTTTCCTAACTTGTTTTGGACACCTTTTGTTACACATTGTATTGGCTTGATGTTAGAGGATATAAGGAGAATTCCTTTTGTGAGGAATATTGTTGAATCATCTAAGAGCATAACAAAATTTATATATAATCATGCATTTGTGCTTAGCTTGACAAGAAGATTCACCAATAACAAGGAGTTGGTGTGCCCTACCATTACACCATTTGCCACTAGTTTCATGTCCATTCAAATCTCTTTTGAATTCTATGTGCAATGTGAAGACCAAGGTTCTGTTGCCGGAATGGTGTGCTCTATCTTTTAGCCGCAAATCAAAGGGAGAGGCCATATGCATACTAGTTTCATATAACGAGAGATTTTGGGCAGGAGTTTTGTGCCATTTCTGAACCTTTGGTAAATGTTCTTCGGTTGGCTGATAAAGATAAGCGTGCAATGGGTTACTTGTATGAGGCCATGGATAGGGCCAAAGAAGCCATTCGTGTCTATTATGAGAATAAAAGGGATGATGGCTTTGAGAAACAACAATTAATATGGAGTGTGATTGATGAGCGATGGAATAATACCCTCCATTACCCCATTCATTCTGTACTAATGTACCTCAACCCCACATTTTCTTACCCCTGTTGTTTTGGATTTGATGCCGAGGTGATGGATGGATTCCTTACTTGTGTTGAGAGAATGGTGCCATCTTAGCAAGCATGTGAAGGGATTTCTAAAGAAATGGAGATATATTGTTTGGCATGTGGCACATTTAGCTTTAGGGTGGCTATTAAGGATATGAAGACCAAAATGTGAGGTAAGCTTTAGTTTGTTTCAAATTTCATTCTCTTCATAAATTGCTTCAAGTTTCGATTTTTAATGTTTTTTCTTATGTTTCTCTTATTTGTTTTAACTTTTAAATGCTTGGTGGACAAGCTATAGTGGCATAATACCTAATCTCCAAATGTTTGCCATTCAAGTGCTCAACGAAACATGTAGTTCCCCAGATGCGAGTGCAATTGAAGTGTATTTGAAAAAATACACACTAATAAGCACAACATGTTCAAAAATTTCAAATTACATTTTTAAATTCATTATAAATTATAATTTATTATTTCTAATATTTAAATCTTATAAGTTTTAATGTATAATCTATGACCCTCATATAGGTTGGAGTCTCAGTGCCTTAATGACATGGTCTAGGTCTACTACAATCTCTGGTTGTGGGTGAGGCAACTTCAAAAAACCCTTGATGTAGATGCCATCTCATTGGATCAAATTGATAGCACTATTGCATGGATGGTTGAGAGCGAGTTGCCTGTCATGGAATTGTTTCCTGATTGGTTAGAGGATGCACCAAAGGAGATAATAGTCACAGGGTAGAGAGAGGTAGAGGAGGAGGAGTAGGAGGTGGAGGAGGAGTAGTAAAAGGAGGAGGTGACACCACCTAGCATGGTCACCAACAGAGGACTTTAGAAGCTACCTCCTATTTCTTCTTCTAAAGGATGTCAAAGTGCATTTCCACATAGGACCTTCTTCCTCTAGAGAAAAATCCATTACCTTTTCTCGTAAAAGGGGCAAAGGAATTCACTAGTTTATGTACCTAATCTAATTGTAGATGACTCATAATGAGATACATTTATTATATCTTTTTTTGATATTTTGACTCTTAAGGATGAGTCAGGATTGAGGATTTAGGATATGATTCACTGTTAATATGTGATGTAGCACTAGACTTTTTATACAACTTATATGTTAGTTTTCTTTTCATACTTATGTGGCAATGCATTTATTTGATGTTGTGGATACTTTAGATGCTAAAATAATTGAAAAAATGAAGAGTTTTGTATTTATTTATTTTTAATATCTTGTTGACGTTTTGCCAAATTTTATTGATTTTTTTTCTCATCTTTTATGATTTTTTATTTATTTTTATTTTTCGGACCCTTGCCAATTTATTCCTGATGGTGAATTATTTAACAGTGGATGTTTTTATGTTAGTGCCCCTGGTGTGGAATTCTTGTAAATGTGCAGTGAGTTAAGCCCTTCTTTAGTCTTGTCCATGGTTGATACCTTTGGTGTGAGTGGATGATCTTAAAGGCTGACAAATTTTGGAGGTATCATGTGAATTGTAGAGCCATTTTTGTTTCTTTTTTCGTACTAAGCTTATGTGATTGATTATGGTCACAAACTCATAAAACTCAAGTTGAATCAATGGTGATGGGAAGATGGTGGTTGTGTTTATTCCTACAATGATTATTGTTGGTGTCTTGTGGCTTAAGCCTCTTTTCTATTTTACTTTTATTGATGTGTATAATGTGCTATTATTCCCTAAGATGCATTGTCAATTTTAAACTTAGATTGTCATGCTTCTAATCCCCTAGTCCACACTTTAAAACAAAACCTTTCACTTCTACTTTAGTTCAACAAAGAAGCTTAAATAGACTTGAAAATAATTTGTTCACAATTGCATGTAGTTCTATGCAATGACTTCTTTCTTTTCAACAATTGACAATTTCAATGATGACATTGAATTTTCTTCACACTCGTAATTGTTATTATATTTTGTTGTAATGTGTTGAAAAGTGTAACTAGGTTTGATCTTCATAATGACTAGTAATTATGAATTTATGTAATGAAGAAGACAAAGTTAATAAAATGTATTTTGTAATGCTTTTCTCATGGGTTTCATGAGCAAGGGGTTTTTATAATAGTTCAAAGACTTCTTCTTGATGTATTTAGGGATTTGTCATCTTGTCATAAATATAAATAGAGTCATGTATATGAGGTCGTGTTACACTTACGAAAATAAATGTTATTGATGTAAAAGTATACTTCAAAGATCTTGTCACCAAACCTCTTGAAGTCGGCCTACCTTCCTATCTTGATGTCGGCCTAATAACTAGAGACAATCACTATATATATAGAGTGACTCGGCCTTATTTTACAACATCAATCTCGGTTGGGTCTGCAATAAGAGATGCGAAGGGAAGTCTGTGATAAGAGGACGTAACTTGAATCTGTAATGGATGCGAAGAAAAAGTCTACAACAGGACACCTCAGCGAAGTAAAGTGATCTATCTTTGGACTGTTCCTATCTCGCATAACTTAGAGAGTACTAGAAGTATCTAGTGCATAAAGCAGAAGGCTATACATCAAGGAGAGTGTGTATCTTCGAAGGAGATGAAATTCATCATATATCTGTCTTGGGTTGTCACTGCACCTCGGATATTTCAAAGAAGCTGAAGGAGATTGCAGTAAGGAGGGTCAATACTAGGGCTCAGTCTTGGGCCTTAGTGATACTTAAGGGGTGCTGTAAATAGGCAGAGAAAGATTCTCTTGGAGACCGAGGTCAGAGCAAAGGACAAGAAAGGACAAGAAAGAATCAGTGTTAGAAGTCGAGAAGAGCAACAAGTTATTGTGACAAGGGTCTTTGGAGATATATTGATGTCAAGGGTCTGTGTCATGGTCATGGTACTCATCAATTGAACATATATAAGAAGAATTACATTCGGGTTTTCCTTTGCAAGAGGGAGAGGTTTTTGCCCCGACTTGAAGAGCCTAAACTACATGTCTCTTGTGTTTTGATAATTGACTTGATGAAAAACATAATAAGCTAACAAAGATAAGATCTAAGTAAAAGAAGCATAACAAGTTCACAAGTAATTATCATGAAAGAGAAATTGAATTAAACACCCTAATTTCTCAACATAATGTTCATTGGTTATTTCCTTCATAGCATATGAAAAGAAATGGCCATAGGCTAGATTGTGGTTAAAGACCCAAAACTAGATAATCTCTGATAATTTGTGTGGCCAATAACTGGAATTATGGACATGCCATGGAAGGGCCTTTGATGCTAGTGCTATGAGCAATAGTTTATGCATGGAATATTCAACATAAGGAGGACATAAATTGGAAATAAATATAGGATAAATAATATTTAATCAATAATTGAATGAATGAGATATATATTTAGCGTTGTGATGATATATTTATATGCATTGACTAGTCACAATGGTGAACTGTTGTCTCCCATAGTTTATATATATATATATACATTGAATGTGATCCATTCAATTATTTTGTTCACACGATGTACCAAGCACTTGTAGCTTGCTCTAAACCATATAAAGCTTTGATGAGCTCGTGACATCTCTTGTTACTTTTGATAGCAAAACCTTCTAGTTGTTGAACACATATTCCTTTAGTAAGTTTGTTATTGAAGGACGTCATAACATCTATTTGAAGAAAAATCCTACCAAGTTATGTTCTTAGAGATAAAATTATTTGCTTTTTTGATCGATTTGGTAATCATTGCAGATGACTAATAGATGGTTCCTCCTTGTTGAGTGTAACCGTGGGCAAATAGTCTTGCCTTGTGGTTGTTAATTATCCATTCAACTTTTCATTTGGCTTGAAAATATAAGTTGGATTACAATTATAAGTAAAAAGTCCTCCTACTAAAATTATAGGAAGAAGTTTCCTAGAACTATGCATGACATAAACTAGGCACCCCTTCAAGGGTTTGAGTCATGACTCATAAAACTACAACAAATAAAAAGAAGCTATGAATTATGAATGATAAACAATTTGATAAATTAAAAGTGGAAATGACCAAGCTCGTGGTTTGGTTGTGCTATTTCTTCAACGGATTTTTGGCCTTGATTTTGTTGAATTTTTGTAGCTATGGTCGGTCTTCATAAGCTTTTCTGAGCCCTCCAAATATATGAGAAATGATAAATATAAATGTTTGGCACCAAAACGATCAGGTCAACCCTCCAAATTATTAAGTCCGTTCAGTGATGAGACACATCTAATTAGGCTCTTGAGATGCCTATATATAGGCCACTCGTCGTCATCCTCAAGACATAATTCATATCACTCTACTTCTGCTCACGAGAAGTTTCTAAGGCAATTTCGTTGGTCGCAGGCCGAAGTTTCTGAGGTAGTTTCATTGGTTGTACGCCAAAGTTTTTAAGGCAATTTTGTTGGTTGCAGGCCGAAGTCTCTGAGGTAGTTTCATTGGCAGAAGGCTGAATGCTTTGAGGCAACTTCGTTGGCAGCACGCCGAAATTTTGAGGCATAATAGGAGGCCGAGTTTTGGCCTAGCAGACCATACCTATCTAGACTTTTTTGGGTAGCAGTTTGAATTGACTTGAAGACTGTTCGACCAGGTTTGACTAGGGCTTTGTTGCTGGTCGGTTTGATTTCTATTTTGACTGGAAAGATTAGATGTATCTCTTGGTGAATTGAATAATCTCATCTAAGAAAAGGGTTACTTGGTTTTTTCCTAGAAGAGGGTTTTCCCAAGTTAAAATTCTATGTTTCTTATGTTTGGTGGTCTCTTTATGATCCTATTGTCATTTATTATTTCTACTGTTGAGATCCTCTGTGTAGTTACTTAATGATGAATGTCAACAACAAAAAGATTAATGTAAGAAATCATAAGAAGTAATTATCAAATTAGAAGGTCTTGAAAAATCGACAGTTTTTTTCCAACGTCCATATTTATTTGGTACTTCTTGATTGTCTTCCAAGTGTTGTGTTTCTTTAGGGTAGACACACACTGATTCTCACATCTTAACTGTGTCCACCTGTGTGTTGGAAATGTAACTAGTTTCAGTATTAATAATTGTTGTTGTACTCATTTCAATATGTAACTTATGTAACAAACAAAAGAAGAAAATAAAAAATTATTATTGTAAAGCATGGGTTTCATGCTCTTTATTGAATGTCTTCTAGGTAAAAGCATGTTCTTCATGCTTCTAGGGTTTGTTAGGTTATAGGATTTATTGTCAGGAGTCAAGAGAGTCAACATGATGTTTATAAGATCCTTCCGGACAAAATATATCTTGTAAAAGAATTTATTTTGACTCTCGAAAGTCCTGGAAACCTCCAATGTACAATTTGACCTTGGAAGCTTCAAGTCGGCCTAAAGGAGGGAATTCGACCCTTTGGAAAGGCTATATAAAGAGCAGTTAGACCTCATTTGGCACTCACTTATCATCAAGTTTTATTTGAAGAAAATAATTTTGATCTGTAGTTGGGAAGCAGAAGAAAATAAGAGCGAAGGTCTAGGAGGAGAGAAGAAGGAAGAAAATCTTATTTTTGGGTTAATCTCTCTCACACGTGCAAAAAAGCAGTGTTTCTGCAACTTCCTAAAAGGCCGAAATTGCAGGATTGAGTTGCAATAGGACAATTTGCACAATCGAGTTGTTGGAAGAAGGAATACTCTGTCTTGACCTCATTGACCTTGGGAGGAGCTATCTTGCTCTTAAAAGGATCTCTTGAAGAAGCTGAATTAAGGATTTTGTAACAGCTATAGGGCTGAAGTTGCGAGTTGACTTGGTACTTGGAGGAGGACTTGGTCTAGGGTTTTGGTCTTTGTTGTCTCATTTTAAATAGATTCTATAAGAAGAGGAGAATTTATCCTTGGCTTGGAGCCTAACTTCTGTGTCCACTGTCTTTACTCTTGATATTTGTTTGATGAAGAATATCTAATAAACAAACACAAGAAGAATAATAAAGCTCACAAGCAAGTATTAAGGTTAAGGAAAATTGGAATTAATTGTTGCCACTTTGCAATTTCCAAAATGGTATCAGAGCTAAGGTGAACATGAAGGCAACCGGAAGGATCATCTTGTGGACACAAGAAGGGTTTGCTAATGGGAAAAGGAAGACCTATTGATCTAGAAAAAAAGTCTCATCAAAGCTTGAAGAAGAAGACTACTAGAAGGTTGTTGTTCTAGTTGAAGACTCATTGGAAGACCTCCCTGAAGGAAGCATCAAAGGATTTTGGTATCATCACTTTTGGAAGTCATTATTGAAGTCTCTTTAAACATCTTGAAAGTCTCAGGATAGTCGTAGACATGATCAGAAAGGGAAGACTTTTGATCTTCACGTATCATATTATTATTCTATGTCTGAATCTAAAGGTCATATGGGTTATTTATTTAAGGAAAGCAATAAGCTCTTTGCCTCATCAAATTTCTTAGCATGGAAGAAAAGGATTGACCTAACACTTACAAAATATGAAGTAATGGAATATGTTACTGGTGAAATTGCTGAACCTAGCAAAGACAAGACTCAAGAACTAGTAAAGTACAAGAAAGGAGAAGTTAGGGCACAAAGGATCATTGTTGAATCGATCAAGGATCCTTTTGTTACATTTGTTGCAAATTTGAAAACTTTCAAGGCTATGTATGACAAGCTAGTGAACTTGTACTCTCTAAGTACATCAGAACAAAAGATGTCTTTGCGGAATAAACTACACAAGATGAAGAAATCAAAGGATGAGGACATGGCATCCTTTCTAATGAAGATCTCTCAATTAAGAGATCACTTGCAAGGGCTTGGAGATTCAATTTCTGATTTCAAAATGACCATCTGTGTATTAAATGCATTGCCACTAGAATGAAACAACTTTGCAACAAGCAGATACTCTTCAGAAAGATTCAACTCCTTTTGATGAGTTGGGGGCTCAATGCATTTTGGAAGAATCTAGGATCAACGTAAAGATGCCATTGGATTAGACGAATAGTCTCAAGGTTTTTTGCTCGATTCAAGAAGTTGAAGAAGGGCAAGTTCGAGAAGTCCAAGAAGAAAGATATGTCGAAGGTATGCTTTAAGTGCAATGAATATCTACACTATAAGAGGGACTATCTAAGTCATCATAACAACAAAAAAAATGTAAAGGATCGAGGCTCACGTAACCGAGGAGATTGGAGAACCTGAGAAGAAGTCGAAGAAAGAAGATGTGAAAGATCTTTTCTATTAAGGCGCTCTGATCGTTAGGTTCTCTAGGAAGATTAATCTTTCCTTTAGGATAGCATGCACTGTTGTTTACTTTAAAAGGAATCTTGATTTTGCATAACATCATAGAGAGAAGCATGTGATAGTAGCATAAATAGAGTCTACTTCGTTAAGTTGTTTTGTATAGATCTTCTAGTCTTTAAAAGTAGATAGATTGACCACTTTGCATAATGTTCATCCAGGCATTATCTAACATTATGTTAGAGGTGTAATCTTAATTAGGTGGATCATCATGATCTTGGAAGAACCATCATTTTGAAAGGTTCTTGGAAGAAGCATTATGACAAGGATAATATACATTCCATACTGTATGGAAACAATATTCTTAAAGGGATGAAGGAATGCAATGGGTTAGGTTGCAATTCCATTATGAGACAAATAGCTAGATGATGGAATAAGAGGCATAGGAATTATATTGAAAGTGACTCTTGGATAGGATTCATGTAGAATCTTGTATCATGCTTTGTATAATTATGTGATGTTTTAAAAGAAAGAATTTGGCTTACTCAGAGATGAATAAAAGAATGAAAACTTTCTCTAGATTATGTAGAATAATGATTAACATCCATTATAATCGCCTGAAGAAAAGTTCTAAGCTTGGTAATCAAGTTTGATCCTTGGGCACTCTAATGCACAAAGGAAGTTTCATGTGGAGATGGACGACCATGAGGATGTTGATGGAACAAAAAGGTCATCATGATGAGGTAAGTCTGACTTTAATTGTTGTTGGTTATTTGATTAACATATTATCTTGCCACCTGGAAAAATGTTGCAGGAGGACATGATAACAGTTGAGGCAAGTTCAATTGTATAGATGGGAGATATGAAGTATGTTGAGGGAAGCTCAATATATGATACTTGGCAACTGTAAAGTCAGGGTATTTTCATCTTGGGATTATAAGTTAGCTGTGCGAGAAGATAACCTGAAGGTCAACAAGGGAGATCACTTTCATGCAGAAGCTATGATTAGCTTAAAGTTTGGAAAGACTCAATATAATGCCTTCATTCATGATGTCAAGATGAAAGTGATAAGCAAGAGAGATGAACTGAAGCCTACCACAAGATTGAAGAGTGAAGATGGCTCCATGATACGTCGAAAGGAAGCAAGCTCAATGTAAAGAAAATATGGAGCCATGTAGCTATGAAGAACAAGTAGCTAATACTCTTTTAATGACAAGCTATAAAGCTTGTGATGTTGACTTCTTAAATCGAAAGGAAGTCTGGAATTTCCTCTGGTTTTGAGAGGGAGCAAAGCAATTGAATTTCTCTTTTGTGTACAATGATCCTAATGAAGCCACCAACGAAAGGGAAACTAGGGATGAGAACAGTCTTTAAGCTAGGGCTTGAAATATCTTGAGATTCCACCATGGGATTGACCTCAAATTTGGAGGACCTTTCAAGAAGATGCCAACGCAATAGTTGACCAGTTTTCAAGAATTTTCAAATGCTAGAAACGATTTTCGGTGATGCCCTAGGAGGCCTACTAGGTTAGGGATTAGAAAGAAGGAAGGGAGGTGAGAAGAATATTATATTGTGATCATCTTAGGACTAGACTAGTGCATAGCCAATTGGGAGAATGGAGTCAGATGAGATCAACACTTATATAGGCTTAATTTTAATCAAGGAGTTCCCCAACAACTTCATATGGCCCTAGCAACAACTAGGCTACAACGAGAAATGTATACTTATTTTATATTGCAAATGATGACTTATCAAGGCAAATCATGAACAATCATGCACCCCTAGGAGAATAATTTCACTATGATCATATGAAAAATTGCTCACAAAGACGAGACCATCAACTTCGCATAGGCATAAGGGCAACTACACCAGCTTCATGAGTGAAAATATTTCATAGATCATCACATGAGACAAAATACAAGATAAACATGAAAATAATACTCACAAGTATAGCGAAATTATTCCATTCATCAAGATGCAAGAAAATCGAAGCTCCAAGACAAAAATTTAAGCTCTTCCAAACATCAAAATGCATTAAATCTCCAATTCATCCATCAAAAGGCTTAGCAAAATTCCTAAAAGAAACAAATTTTCCAAATCCAAGTGATGATCAAATTGAATGATCATCACATCAATATATTATCCACCCTAAGCGGTTCGATTTTCTCAATTAGGCTTAATAGTGCCCCAACTTATAAAATAATGTTCAGAAATAACATAATGTAATATTCCCAATTAGCAGCAGCTAATTGGCAATATTAATTTTTGCTTAGATTTTTCTTTTCTAATGTTCAACCATAAATAAAAAGGGTACTGAGACCCATAACCCAACTTAGGAGAAATTATCTCCCTAAAGTCACTTAGCCAACATAATGATTTCAACATGGGGCCCAGGGGGACCAAGTGACAACGCAAGGAAAGGGACAACACAGAGGCAGCGTGGGCCAGCCATCCCAGTGGCAGCGTGGGCCAGGACAACGCAGAGTAGGCAGGGCAACGTGGAAAAGGAGGACATCGCAACACATTGGGGCCCAAGTGGATGCTAGGGTCTCAAGCATAAAAGGGTGTGAGGTCTTAGCTTTTGATTCAGTCTATTATGCATCTTCAGAATTTCTGTCTAACAGATATTGAGCACGCTTCCATTGTTTATCTAAGTCTGCAAGTGCTGTTCAACACACGGGTGTCTCCGAGCAGTGATCCCAACCTTAGCCTCGGGGGACTTCGAGAGCCCGCTCAGGTGAGGAGTTTTACATTCAGTTTTCAGAGCAAAGCACGCAAAGCCATTCATCGAGGAGTTACGCAGTCATCAGGCGGCACGTTCACTCAGAGAGATTACACAGTCTTGGAGAAGGGTAGCTTCGGGAGTGAGGGAGATTCAGTGGTTTTAGTCTGGGAGAAGTGTGAGGGGATCAACCCTTCACAAGTTGCCTTTTGGAGTAGTGAGAGGCCAACATTTCCAGCCATTCAGTTCAGAGGCTAGCGTACTCACTATGAGTGCGTAATTTTCCCAAGGGATCACATTCTGTGGTCAGCCTTTCCGGAATTCCTTCTTAGGTTTTTCCAGGTGTTGGGAGGAGAGTTCATAGCCGGATTTTCATAATTTTCTGAGCAGGGGAACAACCCCAAAGAGTAGCTCCATTCCAGCAAGAAGCAACACTTTCCAGCAACAGCAACAACTCAGGGAGTTACGCAGTCACGAGGAGAAGCAACCATCCATAGTAGGGTTTGGAGAGTAATTTTAGCTTGCCTTGAGCAATCCAAGGTGCCATCATTCTGATCACCTTCTTGTACACATTCCCTATTTCCAGATTTATAATAAAGTGGCTTAGCTTTTTTGAAATGTTTGCAGTGATTTTTATGGTGCATCTCTATTATCTGTAGTTTTTGTTTATGCTGCTTTGTATTACTGTTTATTTCCTATTCGGAATATTGCACATAACTTGGTGACAAGCCCACCAAGATAGCTCCATAATAAAACAATAAGCCTCTCAAGAGGGCAAAATGATGTACAAAATAGGTCAAAGGGCCACTGAAGAGGCCTAGAGGAGTCCAATGTGTGTCAAGATGAATGAATGAGCTCCAATCATAGTGATAAAGGGGGTGGCCCCTTGATATGCAAGCGAATGACCTCTGGTGCTCCAAGTGGTAGTGGGGGCACAGTAACATCCTCATGGGTCTCCAAATGAATCAAATGAGCCTAGTAGGTTACGACTTAGAAAGAAGGAAGGGAGGTAAGAAGAATATTCTTTTGTGATCACCTTAGGACTAGACTAGTGCCTAGCCAATTGGGAGAATGTTGTCAAATGAGATCGACACTTAAATAGAGTTAATTTAATCAAGGAGTTGCCTAACAAATTTGTATGGCCCTAGCAGCAACTAGGTTACAAAGGGAGATTTATACTTCTTTTATGTTGCAAATTATGACTTATCGAGTCAAATCATGAATAATCATGTACCCCTAGGACAATAATTCACCATACTTCACAATGATCATATGAAAATTCCTCACAAAGATAATGGCAACAACTTCTCATAAGCATAAGAGGAACTACACCAACTTCATGAACGGAAATATTTCATAGATCATTACATGGGACAAAATACAAGATAAACATGAAACGAGTAATCACAAGTATAGCGAAATTATTCCAATCATTAAGATGCAAGAAAATCAAAGCTCCAAGACAAAAATATAACCTCTTCCAAACATCGAAATGCATTAAATCTCCAATTCGTCCATCAAAAGGCTTAGCGAAATTCCCAAAAGAAACAAATGATCCATTCCAAGTGATGATCAAATTGAATGATCATCACATCAATATATATTGTCTCAAAGGGGTTCAATTTGCCTAATTAGGCCTAATCATGCCCCAACTAATAAAATAATGTGCGAAAATAACATAACTTGGTGACAAGCCCACCAAGATAGCTCCATAATACAACAATAAGCCTCTCAAGAGGGAAAAATGATATACAAAATAGTTCTAAGGGCCACTTAAGAGGCCTAGTGGAGTTCAATGTGTGCCAAGATTAATGAATGAGCTTCAATCATAGTGATAAAGGGGGGTGGCCCCTTGATATCCAAGCAAATGACTTGTGGTGTCCCAAGTGGCTGTGGGGGCATAATAACATCCTCATGGGTCTCCAAATGAATCGAATGAGCCTGTATCCAATTTGTAATGGCTGGAGGAATGATGCAAGCCCTCCCATTGTCTCCAATGGCAAGATACATCCTCATCGGGGCCTTGGATCAACTGGCAAATGTGTGGTGCAAGAGTGTAGCTGACTGGGCAAGGTGGTCTAGGTGCATTATCATTGTCAAATAAATGGAACACGAGCAATCAATGGAAGCTCCCATGAATTGGAAATCTTCTCTCCAACGCTCGTCTTATAGGTGCCCATATGACCCTTTGGAGTGCTTGGACCAAATCCTAGATGAAGACCCACCTGGAATCTTGTATAAGATCCAATGCGTCTCCTCACCTTCCAATACAACCAATCATTAGTGCAATTGAGTAAATGAGTTTACAAATCATGGAACCAAGTGGACACTTCATAGCGGCATGCCCTTCCATAATGGGCTTTAGAACGTGCAATTGTCTCTAAGTTCAAGAAGGTGGTTAGCCAAGGACCCTATTAGGTGGTTTAAACCAACGCGAAAAAAGTTGTAGTCAAGATTAAATTGACAAGGGTACAAAATTTGAGAAACTCGACAAAGTTGGGAGTTTTTTTGAAAAAATCGGCAAAATTAAAAAGAAATACAAAAAATCATTAAAGAAACTTCTCACTCACGATTTTTTGGAAAAACTCCCGATTTAATCCAGACTTTTTCAACTAGGAAAAAGTCGCCAAAAAGTCGGCTGATTAAATCAGCTAGTCCAAAAAATCGGATTTTGCCGATTTGATCATGACTTTTTGGCGACTTTTTCCACATATTAAACCTGTAAGGGGGTGGCATGTACATGGTACATCCATCAAATTGCAGGTGGTATGTGAAATAATGATGGAATGGAGCAGGACATCAGGGGAAGGCTCCAAGCCACATGCCACAATACAAGGGTAGCTAAGATAAAGGAAGCCCACACTTGGGTATATGAGTTTTAGGAGGGAGCAATTGTGGTACATAAGTTACCTCAGCCATATTTGTTTCACCTTTCTTCATATGCCTATTTCCTTTTATAGATTTCTCTTTTGTAATTGCTCGGGGCTCCAAGGGATGAGAGCATGATGTGTAGGATGTAGTAGTGAATACCCCTTTAAGGTGGAGCAGTTCATCGCCCACCAGGGGTTGGGACAGTTATGGGTTCTTGAATGATGTAAGCGGCCAATGTGGGGGGCCTTAGGAACCAGTGTGATGGCCATGATGAAAGGGGTAGAGTTCATGTTTGGCTTTTGCCATTGGGCTAAGTTTGTATGTCTTGACCATCTTTTGCATTTTATGGTACATTTCTTGTTGAGAGTGGCCAAATTATGCTTTTTCTTTTTTCTTTTAACTGCATCAACCTTCGGGGCATCGTTCCAGGCTCGATCCAAAGTGTGGACAAGGGGAAGGGGAGGCTAACTCCTTGTGGACCCAATGGAGAAATGCAGACTCAGATGGGAAATATGGTGAATGGGGTTGTAATGAGCGGAGGGGAGCGATGTATATGGTGTTGGGAAGCAGGACCACACAACCAAAATCAGGGTTTCCCATATAGTGCCACCCCTAAAGCTAGTATCCAATAAAGGAGATTCCACAGGACTAGGATACAAGGTTAACCATCAAATTGGACAGAGGAGACAAGAGTACAAATGAAGCCTATTCTTTCCGCTGAATTCCCCCACTAATCCATGCCCAAAATTTTCCATGATAAGTAAACAAAAGTACCCAGCTACACGATGAAAAACCATACCTTCGAGGTCGGAAGACCCACCTTCAAACATACGATCATAACAGATGGGCGAGGGACATCGCTGGCTCAGGTGGCAAAGATAGTGGCACATTGAGCTATCTGGTGGTTGCAAGGGGTTGACAGGTGAGGACCATTTAGTAGAAAAATTCTTCTATGGATACTACCCACCGGTGGTGGGTAGCAGGGACAATAACCGTTAAAGCATCATAGGGGACTATATATAACGTTAAGGGCATAAGGATACTTACACAAAACTTACCTTTAAATACCTAAATAGATGAAGACTTGTAAACAAGTTACCTCACTTATATTAGGGATGATCAGGTCAACAACATTATTAAGTGTTTCTAGCCCCAAGGGGAGTGACGTGTCCTAGGTTAGCCTATCAATCCATAGGTGTCTGTGATAATGATGGTTATGAAGTGGGAAAGACTTCAAGGCAAGTGCCATAGCCATGTTACTAACTATTGGGGGTCCTGTGTATAGATGTAAGGAGGAAGTAATCGTGGAGGCATGAGTTACCTTTTTCCTCAAGTTGCTTTTTCCACTCCCTCTAGTGTTCCTTTTAAAGATTTGTTTTTATTTGGTGCATAACTTAGGAGCCCAAGCTTGTTTTAGTATTTTCCTATACCCCTTTAAGATGTAACAATTTCTTGCTTATTAGGGTTGGGGCGTTCAAGCGTTGCTTTCTTTAGATGGAGCATCAAATTCTTGAGGAACTTGGTGATAGCTAATGAGCGGGGTAGAGCTCATGCTAGGCTTTTGTCCATGCGCTAAATAATGTGTTGATTTTTGGTATCTTGGGAGGTACTCCATGCCTTGAGGATCGAGGGTTTGGAGGAAGGAACTCTACAAGTGGCCTTGTGGGCTTGAAACCCAAGCAAGTGGTTTTGCACCCAATGTTGTTGGGACAAAACTGTGACAATATTGCAACATGTGATGGATGAGGTTGATAGTAGATGACGAGATGAATCCAACGCATCGAGAATCGTCCGATTTCGAGTTGTTGTTGAAGAAATATTAATTTTTGAAGCTAGAAGGTGGGCTTTTAGGTTGAGTTTCATGTAGGCTTGAGTTGGATCAGCCACATGATGAGTTGTCAAGCCACCTTAGAAGAATTCGTTTGAGTCCTTGTGTATCCTATAAAAGGAGAGTGACGTGAGATCATTTGAAGAGGATCTTGGAGCACAAAAGAGGAACTTGCATTAAGGCAAAGAGGAGGAGAATACTTTTGTTTTGGGCCGCAGGCTAGGGAAGATTCCAACGAAGGAGAAGAGGGCTAGTTCAGGCCTCTTTGTGACTTTTTGGATGCCTAAGTGACCTCACAATAGGGCCGAGTAGGAGAGCATGTTTTGTGGACTGTTTTGGGTATGATTGCAGGAAAAATACATGTTTGTGGAGGCTACAAATTTGTAGCTATGTCAACAAAGGAGAGAGGGCACACTAGGGCTCCTTTTGTGACTGTTTTGGAGTGTGAGTCAATCTGGAGGAAGGCCGAGTGGAGAGGGAGTTATTTTGGGCTTGTTGTGGCATGTAAACTCTTCCTAAACAAGGCCGAATGGTAAGCATTCTGTTCTGATTGAGCCACAGTCCTGTAGTGGCTGTTTGGAGGGCCAAATAAGCCTAGAATGGGGTGCTAGAGCAGTGTATGAGGGGAGCAAGTTACCAAGTAAGTCCCCTGACACAGGACATGAAGAACATCAAGATTAGAGTGTTGGACATGGACACAGACACATTGACCTCTCGGAACAGGACATGTTATATATATATATATATATATATATATATATAATATCTTTATATATATATTAAAAATTAGATATTTCTTAGACAAATTCATACAATTTCATTGATTCAAACATAGATCTTCATCTAGATGTATGTTTTACAAAGATTTAAAGTAACGTTATGCATACAAATACAATTGTGACATATTCATCAATGATCCAATAAGAGAAAGACAAAACACTGTAGTTTTCTCATTAAGTCATCGAAATCAAAATGTGCTACATAGGTAGTACAATGGCAATGGCAAATAGAAATAGAAAATACAAAACAACTACAAGTATAGAAGCGTCAAGGCAGTAGGTAGCTCATGAGTCATAAGTCATCAATCCTCATCATCAAAATCAGCATCGATGTCCTTATCATAATGGTTACCATTGGTCTCCTCTGCTGCATTGTCCTCCTCTGTATCCAAAGTCATCTCTGCATCTCTTGGTGTGGAGGATGATCCCTCTACAATATCACTATCATCAAATGTGACAGACTCTAGCACTGGCTCATTGAGATCCAAGTTGGCCAATGCCAAGTCAACACTGCTGTCCTGACCCATATCATCAGGAAAAACATCCCACATCTTTGTGTTTCCCTTCAACCACTCATCCCTCTGCCTGTAAATGAGACGAAGGTTGGTGTGCACATACACTATTGTCTCTGCCCTGGATTGCTCAAGCATGCTCTTCTTGACACTATACAAATTCCCATATGTGCTCCAATTCCTCTCGCAACAAGAGGATGAAGTCACCTTAGAGAGGAGTTGTAGCAACGGAACTTGTAGATTTGGTTTCTGTAGCAGCAAGACTTGTAGATTTGTTGATTTAATAGCAAAAATGGCTTTAATTATAAAAATACACAAGAGGTATTTATAATAATAAATATTTATTGATATGATATGAATAAGATGATTGAAAGTTACAATGAGGCCTGCTTTTATACCCATGCAGGTGCCTTTTCACGAATGGGCATGTCTTTTAGACATGCCCTTTCATTAACCTAATGACTATTTTACATAATCCCTATTTATCTATTAATGACTATATTTATTACATTAGTTATGAATTAGATTCATAATATTGCCTTCTTCTCGAAAAGCTTTGTCCTCAAAGCTTAACTTCTGACAATTTTCTTCACTTGAGATTACATGCTAGACATGTCATTCATCACTAGTACCTTGGCATGTATAATTCTTCAACAATGCTGTCTTGAACTGGGTTCTCTATTGCCCCCTTTTTTCTTTTCCTCTTTATATATATATATATATATATATATATTATTTTTTTTTAATTTTAACAACTGTGTCGGATAGTTACATAACCAATTTCAATGGTTTTGTTTTCTATATATATATATATATATATATATATATATATATATTGACTTAAATCATTTAATTAATTAAATTTAATTCCATTTTTTTAATTAAATAATAATAATAACATTTTTTTTATTCTATTATTATTATTATTATAATTAATTATATCCGAACCGTCCACCTTAATTTTCGGAAAGTCACGACATTGTAATTGCGCTGCCTGTAAATCTTGGGCGTTCCTATTACCAACGCCATTATCTGAAACAGAAGATGTGAGAGTAATAGAAGCCAACCTCGGACTTTGAACAGCAACCGTGGGTGGATGTTATGCTTGTTAACGTTATTGCAGTAATAGTTCTCTCGGCTGATATAGATTATAACTCGAATCCTCGCCCCATAAGGCAAACGAATTGCTATCTTTACAATTCCTGGCGTGCCTACAGCGGGTTCTGGCGGAAGAGTTTGGTATTTTTGTTGCTCCAGCACAACATATTTCGGAGACGAAGGCGCCGCTTGACCATTTCTATCTTCATAACGTTTGTCATTACCATCCACAGGTCCTTTCTTCGTATACAGACTCAGAATCTCAATCATTCTTTGGGCATCAACACCACCTTCTATATGGTGAATTGCGTATCCTGTGTGAGGATCTATGATAAGAATAGCTAGCTTATGGTTTTTCAGTGCAAAGATTTCTGTCTCAATGTAGGGTAGAGTCGTTAATCTGGTCAGAATTTGATTATCCAAACTCTGTGCAGCAAACCAATTTGTGTTTGGATGAAGAGAAATCGAAGGCATTGAATGCATCTGAGGTTTACTAATGTTAAACACCATGTCGAAGCACGCACATGGTGTATGAGGAGAGTAACACACACACACAAGAGACTCAACACAATGAAGGATAAGCGTGAGGCTTTTTTATTTTCCATTATACAAAGATGTACATTTATAGTACAATGGTGTGACTCTTGGTTTCACATTCCAAGGTCACTTGGACTCCATTGTGACTTTTCACATTCCACACCTACCCTTGGCCTTTCGGCCTGCCCCAACTCCCAAACCATTGCTCGCTGCTACCACATATCTCTTGGCCCTCATAGCAAACGCTCCCCTTACACTCCTCTCCTCTTCCCTACGCCCTCAACTACGCGCTACCCGAGCTCTCTCCCAAATCACAATCTGCGTTAAACTCCGCCCAACAATCCCACAACCACAAACTGCCTTACGGCTCCCCCCGAAACCCCTTACAAACTACGTCCCCTCACCTCAGCATACGCCTCCCACCCATTACCCTACACTCCACTCTACGGCTCCACGCCTGCAATCTTCAACGCCGCCTCACCCAAATACCTCCGCATCCTACCTGCGAGCTCACACTACGCTCACATCTCTCTGCGCTACGCTCCCATCTCACAAAAAGCTCACACCTCACAACTCCCTACCCGCCTACACTGCTACACACAGCCATCCACTCAGCCTCACTCTGCAACCAAACACCGGCCCTTAGCATCTCCCCACTCGGCACTAGTATCTACGCCTACCACTCATCTACGCCTACCACTCCCGCTCAAACCCACGACCCTGCGCATGATCCAACCCCTCTCCCCTCGCTCTACGCCCTCCCTCTACGTATACGCCCTCACCTCGCGGCTATCACTCGAGCTCCCTCACCGATCCAAAGCACAACGCTCCCTATTCCGTTACCATTCCCCTCACACGCCAACTCTGCATCGAACATTCCACACTTCGATCACCTCCCCATCTCAAACCCACAACACTCATTCCCTCCACCACTATTTCACTTTTAAAATTCGTTTTAATTTTTTTTTTAATAATCCCTATTCGCCTTCCATCACAATTCATTTTTTAATTTTAATTTTATAATACCGCCCTCTCCATTTTATAATACTACCCTCCATTTTACCATACCGCCCTTTCCATATTTTTTTAAAAAATTCCTCCCCCTTACTACAATTCCTTCCCATTATTACAATCATCTCCTTATCTCCCCAATTTTTTAATTAATCCCAAATAATTAATTTTTTTGAATTAATTTTTAATTAATTAAAAAAAAAAAACAGCAGAGAGAGAGAGGAAGAGCAGAAAGAGAGAAAGAGAGAAAGAGAGATATGAACAGCAGAAAAGAGAAAATCGACATATGAAGAAGATGGACTGAATATATATAGAGAAATTTGCAGATTTGACATTGTGTGAATTGTGGTATTGACATAAGGGTGATTTTTTGAAGAATTTCACATTTGAAGACAAGTTTGCCATCATTGAAAACAACGATTTGAAGAAGAAAATTCAGCTGCCATAAAAAGATTCTTGCACAAGTGTTTTCAGCGGCACATATTTTGCAGAAATATTGTATTGAGTTGACATTGTATTGCTTCTTCATAGTTGCAATCAGTATTTGAGTTGTTGGATTGTTGATTGCCCTCCATCATTTGAGGAGCAGATTTTGTACTTTGAGATTTCCACAGTTGGAAATTCTTTTGAGTCATTTGTATTTCTTGTTGCATCACATTGTAAACGGGTGCATTTTCGGTTGAAGCTGACACTCTTTCATTTTTTGAGCCTAAGTTGTTGAAATGGCCAAAATCAACGAGGCATTAATGTTGTTGAATGACCTCATTCATTCAAATGTTGATGATATGGTAAAAATGAGCAAGGATGCTCTTTGTAACATTCAGAATTGTTTGCTAGATGCACAAGAAAAGATCGAGTTTTTGCAGTTGGAAACTCAGCTTCAACAAGATGAACTTCAGCAGAAGAGTCACCATTCTGAACCTGTTTCTGTTCAGAAGATTGAGAAAGACTCCCATCAACAGCAAATCAGCAAAGTTGCAGTTGATCCACATTCAGTTCCTTGTACTAGAGCAGATGTACATGCAGATGCAGCAGCTCAACCTGCACTTCTGAAGCCCATCATCAGACGTTGGGAAGAGCTTGTCCACAACAAGCACAGAACTGGTCTTGGATATGACAAGGATGTGTCCTTTCATATTCCAGACTACACCAAGCCCATCATATTTCAGAGTGCCGGATTCATGTATGACAAGCTCAATCAGAATGCCTAGATTCTGTTCCCACAACAACAACAGATGAAAATGCCAACACTCAGATCGAGTTACTCATATGAAAGATCACTCAGTTTTGATCTTCACTCCATGCAAGACTGGTCTAGACACTCATTCTTCAGACGATGCTCGACACAAGCCTGGGTAAGAACCCAGACCAGACTGATGGACGCTTCGCAATGGGCACGTGAAATAAGAAGATGCTAATAGAACACATGTTAGAACTGAACAAGATATTGAACAACCTGGTGCTGAGTTTCATCTAACTTGTCCCTGGGCAGGGAAAATAAGGACAAAGGTTTCTGAATCATGATTTTATTGTTGTCTGTCAATTCCTCATTCATGCTGTGAGTTGCAAAGGCTCGTTTGTACCTGTTTCACAATTGTCATACGATCCTAGATGCCAGATTTATGTCTCATGAGCATGCCTTCTGTTGGTGGACAACCTTAAACCATCATCTTTGGTTGGTGGATAACCTAAAACCATCACAGCTAGTAGACCTCCCTTCTTTTAGGTCGAAGGTCTCCCTTTCATATATGAGGAACACTTCCTCTAGCAGAAGCCTTCAGCTTCTTGCCAGCTTTGGTTGAGTTCCAGGAAATGCTTCAAGCATTCCAGAGTTGTTGGTAATCCTAAAACCATCACAGGTAGTAGACCTCTCTTCTTTTAGGTTGAAGGTCTCCCTTTTTTATGAGGGACAATTCCTCTAGCAGAAGCTTTCAGCTTCTTGCCAGTTTTGGAAGAGTTCTGGGAACTGCAACAAGTTTTGCGTTCCAGTGTTTGTGGTCATCCTAAAACCACCTCTTTTTTCCAACATTTTAGAGAGTTGATTCAGCCCAAGTGCTGCCATGTATACTTTGTAGATTTGTATTACAACTCTTTTCTTGGACTCACACATACCCCTTCGGATTAAGGGGGGATGTTGGAACACCTAATCCTACATGGGTAGGTGTGGAATGCGAAAAGTCACAATGGAGTCCAAGTGACCTTGGAATATGAAACCAAGAGTCACACCATTGTATTATAAATGTACATCTTTTTATAATGGAAAATAAGAAAGCCTCACGCTTATCCTTCATTGTGTTGAGTCTCTTGTGTGTGTGTGTTACTCTCCTCAAACACCATGTGTGTGCTTCAACATGGTGTTTAACAACTAATGTATTTAATGACCACAAGAATGCCGAATTCCCAAACCCTCAGGGACTTGTCATCACTTGATGTCACAAACATCCTATATTGTCCACAAAAGTAATGGTATTCATAGCACCAAGACGCTGATCAACAATTTTCTGTTTCTTGGATATGGTAGCAGCGATGTGAAATGAAATCTCAGCAGCGAAAACAACTGAGACTCCTTGTACATTCTCCATGGAAATTGACATGGAAGGTAGATCGAACCCATTTGAACTATCACATGTTGAACTCACGGTATATAGAAGCGGCTTGATATTATAATTTGACTTTTCTCTCAAGATAGATGCTTCTTGTAAAGTAGAATAAGAATGAAAATACTTCAAGCCTTTACAAACTGCAGATGCAAGGATAGCTTGTAAATATCCAGTATTGAGATTATCTGTAGAAATATCATCAGTATTGCCCTTTGGCCTTTTCTTAGATGCATAATCTTCAGTTGAGGATTTTCGAATTCTTGGTACAGCTGTGGATAAACTTTCTTTTACCAACATCATTGCAGACTCAAGAGTATTCTGAATTGATTCAGATGCCGGCAAGGCAACAATAATCACTACAGGGACCATTTCAGGGGCACTGCTGCTTTGAATTGGGTCATGATAGACAAAAATATTCTTATCCTGACAATCACATGGTTGTTCCATAGTTTCGTGTTTGGCATCATTTTCAGCCTTCTCTTCTGGTGTTGATATTTTATGAGTATGATGATATGCAGGCCCTACAGGGTTTTGGTTAAAATCTGTGGTATCTGATTTCTTGAAAACCATCTTACCCTTTTCCATTTTTACTTTACTGTCAGGTTCCTGAGAGAAGTGGGAACCTAGGCCTGGCATCATGTTTCCGGAGTCATCCTCCATATTAGTCTGACATTCCCCATTGTTGGGACACAAAACTAGATCGGATCCAGCGAATGGAGGAACACATGGTCCATTCAGATCCTCTTCTGTTTGACTAACACGATGTCCAGAATGACAAACATCACTAATGGGAATCTCATTTCTTCTATAAAAGGCACATTTATGTCCTGCGAAATATTTGTCTCCACATTTCCAACATTTCTCTTCCTTTTTTCCTTTATTACGCATTGGTGGGGGAATATATTTGCTTGAATTTTCCATGGATGTTCTACTTGATTTTCCCTTGGCATAACTAACTGCGTTCTCATTATTACAACATTTTTCATTTTTTTGTTTCTTATGATTTTCTTCTTTTTCTTTTTCCACTTTTTTATGAAATTGTTCATCTTCTCTATTATGGATTACTGCAGAAATTTCTTTACAACCGTTTGTGATTTCTGCACATAAATTCTCTAATTGCTGAAGCTTTTCTAGAATTTTATTAATCTGCTTACTTCCTTCGGGATCTTCACATAATGGCACATTATATGGTAAACAATGTTCTCGAGCTTGTATACTATGTTCATAAGGTTGTAAGACAATGGTGTGCGACATGGCTTCGATATGGCTCTGTTAGCTTCGATACCACTGTAGCAACGAAACTTGTAGATTTGGTTTCTGTAGCAGCAAGACTTGTAAATTTGTTGACTTAATAGCAAAAATAGCTTTAATTATAAAAATACACAAGAGGTATTTATAATAATAAATATTTATTGATATGATATGAATAAGATGATTGAAAGTTACAATGAGGCCTGCTTTTATATCCATGCAGGTGCTTTTTAACGAAAAAGACATGCCTTTTCATTAACCCAATGACTATTTTACATAATCCCTATTTATCTATTAATGACTATATTTATTACATTAGTTATGAATTAGATTCATAACAGAAGCCTCATGGCTAATTGCTGTAGAGGAGATCTTGTTGCCCATCAAGAATAGGGCTTCTTAGCCCCCTTGTCTCTAATCACATCATATCATGCAAATCGACCAGTGCCAATGGAAAACTCTGCAAGGTCATCCTCCACCTCATCAAGAGATGCTCTATCTTGAAAAATCCGCTTGAATGCAACTTTCCTCCCTTGTGAAATTTCACCATCCATGTGAGGAGGGAATCTGCGGGAAGGTCCACCATTCAACGACTCATGGTTGTATTATTTTGGGTTCAAAGAGTGAGCCAAACAATGTAAAGGTTTGCAATTCTTGTACCATATGTTGACAAGAATATCCTGTATGGTGGTGAAGAAAGCCTCTGGTGATGTCTCATACTCGGGGCACTCACTCTGTAAAATAATGCTCCTCACAGACTCGATCATGGAATCCCATCCCTCATAAACCTCCCCTAGGATGGGTTGGTCTGTATCTGCAAATCGAAGCAAATAAATGATAGGGCCCATGATCTGAATAAGTAGATCTACCCTCTCCCACCAGGCATCATTTAACACTGTGTCCTTCACTATTTTTGAGGCTGCTGGATCTGTCTTTCTCCAAAAATACCAAATCTCCGAAATAACCATGGCCCCAAGAGCAGTCTTGACCTCCCTAAACCTCTTCAACATGATGAATGAAGAGGCAAACTGTGTATCCGCAATCTTCAACAATGATAGATTGGTGTACTCCTTGTAGATAGTGAGGGCATTTGTATGGTTTTGTACAAAGTTGCGGATTTGTTGTTTATCCTCAATAATTCTTCCAATCCAAAGCACATCAAAAGCAATAGATTTAATTGCTAAGTTCAATGAATAGACAATGCAAGGTGTCCAAAATACTTGTGGATATTTAGCTTCCACAGTCATGCCAGCAACCTTGCAAACAAGTGCATTATCTGTAATGTTTCTCACACATGAATCAACACCTACATCTTCAATAACTTTAATAAACAACTCACCCATATATTGTGCATCCTTGTATTGTCCAAGTGCATCCAATGATTTCCAGAGAACTGGACCATTTAAGGAAGACAACATGAAGTTGATGAGTGGGTGTCGTGTTGGATCTGTCCATCCATTAGAAACAATGCTAACCCAAGATGTTGGCCATCCTGATTTAATAGGCTGAAGCATTTTGTCCACCTCTTTTTAAAACCCGCGGAGGTCAATTTCCCAGGGTTTGTGTCTGGCAATTAGGGACACGATCGTGTCCTGATCGGAAGGACACGAGTCTGATTCGAATCATGTCCGATTCGATGGATTCGCGACACGAGGGGCTAGACCAACGAATCTGGTTTCTTAGGTTACCAAACTCGAAGAAGGGAGTAGGCAACAATGTTTTGTGGAGGTTTTGATCATAGATGGTGGGTTGTTGTGGGTTGCAAGCATACCCTAACCAGTGACCAGACCTCAGTCCATGAAAAACAATTTAAAGGTATGTCATTTCTCCATTATTGCTAAGTGTTGGGTATAGTTTTGGACCATATTGGATGGTATGCATTTGGATGATTATAACAACTATGAGGTAGGCTTTACATGTTACGTTAGATGCCCTAGCCTGTGGGCAGAACGTACAACAATATTTGGTTCCTAGACTTGTGCAATAACTCCCCTATTGTAGAGCAAGGGGCAAATTTCAAAGCTTGGGATTGGATGGTTTGTTGAGCAGTTCCGGAGGGTGTCTTTGTCGTGTTGGATTGGATACCTCGTGTTCTGTTGGAGGGCAGCGAGAGAGGGTCCAAGTGTGAAGTCGTAGGTGCAGTGCCTTGATGAACTAAGGGCTGTTAGGAGTGGCAAAATCTTTGAGCTCAAGGTCTAATAAGGCAGAGAAGTAGTTTGATGCAGCCTGTGTTCATTGTGGGAGATGGACATGTTACAGTTATAGGTGGCAACCCATATACGCAACAGTCTGTAATGGATTGGCAGCGTTTAAGGCAAGGTAAAGGACATAGTGTGCAAGAGTTTACACAGGAATTCAGGGAGAAGGCATTAGCACTTGACATTCCATTAAACACACCAGAAACTTTATTAAAGTATATTGGAAGTTTGCATTCTTATTTGCAACATACATTGCTTATGTTTAATCCAACTGACTTTGATGAAGTGTGTGTGCAAGCCATTCATGTTGAATCAGGTAGCCGACTTTTTCAGTTTACGAAGAAACCATTCAAGCAGTTAGATTCCAATGAAAACAAGGGAAAAAAATCAACAACAACTAAGCATGAAGAAGAAAGGCCTACGTGTACTCATTGTTAGAGGGTTGGACATGATGAATCCAAGTGTTGGAAACTTCATCTCAAACTCAAGCCAAAGAAGTTCCTTAAGAAGAAAATCAAATGAAAGCTAGTGCAACAGTCCAACTGGATTTGGGATCTGACTCCAGTGATGAAAAGAAGATAACCGCTATGGGTCTGATAGGAAATCCTTCTGAAGCTAGTTGTTCTAGTTTTACTTGTTCCACATCTTCTCTAAAATCTAATAATGTGGTTGAAGATAAGAAGAGGATTGAATTGTTTCACATAAGGATAATATCCAAGCACACTAAAATTGACACATTATTTGACAGTGGATCACAAGAAAACTTAATATCTGAGCAATTAGTAAGGAAATTGGATTTGGAAACCAAAGCTCATCCAAAACCTTACCCTTTAGGATGGTTAAAGGAAAACACTGAGATGCATGCCACAAAACAATGTCAATTAAAGTTTGCAATCACAACTAATTTTGTTGATGAAGTTGATTTAGATGTGATTCCTTTGGACATAAATGGAGTTGTGTTGGTTAGTCCTTATCTTTACGATTGAGATGCCATATTTTATAGAAAGGGGCATAAGTATCATATTTTTAAAGAAGGAATTGAATACATTGTCAGGGCACACAAAAGTAAGACAAACTTGGATTTAATCAATGTTGGTCAAATGAAAAGACTCGTGAGTTCAAGTAAAAAGTTTTTTCTCATGTTTGTTAAGCAACCACTTAACGATAAGTGTGATGCTTTTCAATGATGTGATTCTCAGTTTAAGGACAAATTGGTTGATTCTTATAAGGAATTGTTTAATGAACCAAAATTTTTCCTTCCAAAACGAGAAATACAACATGAGATTCAATTACTATCTTTTGCACCTCTTCTGAAAATTGGCATGAATCATATATCAGTCATTAAACTGGAATTAAGAAATGGATATCATCAGATGTGTATTGCAGAGAATGATGTTTGGAAAAATGCATGTGAGACTAGACAAGGGCTTGATGAATGGTTGATTATGCCATTTGAATTATGCAATACTCCAACAACTTTAATGAGAATGATGAATGATGTGTTTCGTTCTTTTCTTGATAAGTTTGTCATTGGCTATTGGGATGGTATTCTTACTTTCAGTTCAAGATGGAAAGTTAGAAGTTTCGTGGGTGCATAGCAGTATTGGAGGAAGTTTGTTTCATTTCTCTTTTATTGCATCACTACTGCATGCTTTAACAAGTTTTATAGCCTCCTGTCAGTGGAGAGGAAAACAACAAAAAGCATGTGACACTTTGAAGCAGAAAATTGTAAAAACTCCACCAGATCTTCCACAACCATTTGAATTCAAAACTGATACTAGTAGGTATGCAAAAGGAATTGTGATTCATACAAATCATCAACAATTTCAATACCTTCAAACTCAAACTAAGTTGCAGCGATCTCAACATTATAGATGGATGGGTATTTTGCAGCAAGTCCACTTAGTAATTCAGTATGAGGAAGGTACAACAAACAAAGTATGTGATATGTTGTCAAGCTCTTCTTTGAGCAAAACAACTCTTTTAGCCCATGAAAGTTTCAATGAACAATATATTGTAGATATTGTTTTCAAAGAAGTTTATGAGTCACTAACTTATAATGCTCTGGTGGAAGAAGGGAATTATCATGTTTATGACAGGGTATTCTACCATCTTGGCAAGTGGTGCATACCGCAGGGAGAAAGCGTGCATGTTGGTATTGGAAAGACAGTGGCATAACTGCAAAGGTTTTGCTATTTTCCGCAATTGAACGAAACAATTTATAGGTTCAAAATGCGTCAGAATAAGCATCAGAAGGGCCATTACCTTCAGGTTGGTGATCAGTTATGGCGTTACATCAACAGAGTAAGGATGAAAGGTGAAGGTAAGGCGAAGGTCCGCACTTCTAGGTGGATGGAGATTGAAAAGGTGAGGGAGCTATACCCTCACCTCATGTCTGCTTAAAACCAACTTTTGGTGGTCTAAAAGCTTCTAGTGGAGAGGAATGATCCAGGAGGATTCTCCAATTGTTCCAAGTCTTAAAGTCTCAGTTGTCTTCAGAAATGGCGTCAAGTTGTAGTTCCCGTCGCTCAGAATCCGACACAATTTACGATTTCTCATTTGGTCTCCTGGTGAAGGAGAAATCATCCGTTGAAGTTGTATGGCGAACATGTGCAAAAGAGGCCATGTGATGTTTCTATAGTTCGACACACGACATCAAGTCCAATCTTATCTCTGGTGCGGTTCCCCAGTTAATGGTGAAATTGTTAGGTTATGGTTGATGTTTCAAAGCAGGGTGCAAAATTTCATAAGAAACGAGGTGAAGATAACAAGGTGGACATAACAACCATGCAAGGAAAAATACATTACAAGGTGGACATGGTAATAAACTATGGAATAAAACCTAAGCGTAAATGGTTATAAACCACATGGTATGAGCGCAATAAAACTATGGTCTTAAAAAATTATAGTATTAAAAGTATGTGGCAGAGATATGGTTTTAAATACCAAAGATTATGCTTATAAACCATAAAATATAACACAATTAAATTATGGTGTAACACATATAATGGTTTCAAACCTAAACGTATGTCATACGTTTAGTGTATCTGGTGTTAAACATTAAAAATGTGACATGTGTTAACCTATGGTGGAAGCGTAAATTGTGGAGCGGAATGGATAAACAATGGAGTTAAATACATATGGATAACCATATGGTATAGCGGAACCATATGACATGTGGCATGGTATTAATTGCAAATCAACTCACCGCCCAAAGTTTTCGAGATATGAAGCAATGTTTTAAACCTTAGTTTATAAATAATATGCAATGCATATAGATTTCCGCCATATTATTAAACATATGATAAGGTTTGCGCTAAGGTTTTAAAACCAATGTGCCATGTGTAATCAATATTTGGAATATGGTTATTATATGTGCCATGGTGTTCAACTCTCATTGCACCGAGAACCAACAAAAAACAACATGCTAAGTTTAGACTGGGAGATTCGATCCTAAATCCTGTTCGAACTCCTATAAAAGGCTTACCACTACACTAGTGCAGGCATATTTGATTTTAGAGTGGGATAACAGTCTTTTACAAATTTGGCAACATATACTCTTTTGAGCATAACTTGAGTGTCCTTGGGCCTTTCGGCGAATGGAGACATGCGTTGGAAAGCTGAGACAAAGGGATTTCTTTTTACAGTAACCAGCAGTGCATCCATGCACAGATCAGTTGGCGAAATCTCTTGTAAAGACACTCTTTGTATCATTTCCTAATAAAACAGACTCCCACTTGGAAGCAGACCCGAAGACGTAGTCCAGGAGGGACGAACTCCGTAATCAATGTTTGTTGTATTTGCGTATTTCTTTGCTGCTATATATTTCTTCATTTCAGTGCTTTAAGTTTATGTTTAAGGCACAAAAATAACTCATTTCCTTCGTTCATTCACGTAAACATTTCCTTAGTCAAATGTGCAAGTAATCAACCATTACATATTTACACTTCCTTATTTACATCATTACATAGAAAAAAATTAAAAAATCTCGTTTTGCGGGAAATTTCAAACTATTAAAAAATCCTACCTAGACCTAGCCAAATTCTTCTAAATTTCAGAGATGACCTAACATGGTAATATACATTGACTCTAGAGACTAAGATGCATTAGGGGCTCAACCTTCAAGCTGTCACCCCTGCTTTGGGGTATGCGGTGAGTGAAAAAACCTAGAAAATTATTCGCCGCAAAAAATAGGAATAATTACCAAGTAAAAAAACACTCCAAGGTATATGCGCTCGCTGATCGAGTCCCAACACCCTAGGCCTATTACATGGCTTTATTAATCATGCTAGTGACATTTATATAATATCCCCGTAGGGCTGTAGAATCCGAGGACTGAAGAAAAAAATGAGAAGAAGTTAGAGTTAAAAAACTCTAATGATATCTGAAATCTGATTGTAAATGGAGGCTCTAACATATCCTCGGGCATGGAGTCTTGAAAAAATTTTAGGTGCAACTTCAATGGTCAACACACATGATTGCAAAAATGTTTCGATTAGTCGCCGATAGACAACCTACCTTCTTTTAAGAAGAAATGCCAGATGGGAGAGAGATTTGATTAGAGCATAGAGTAATAGGTGGAGAATCCTTGCATAATGTTATGTGCTTGCCATCATAGGGCTGGTGGCTGGCTGGTTGCTCAAAGAGAAGGAAATTTTTCTTGTAGGGGGGTTACCCATCTTTTGGTCGGTACATCCTTGGTTTGCCTTGTGAATCTAAACATGATGTTAGAGCGGGTGTGAACCTTGCTCTCTCAATTTTATAATTGATTTTAAAACTATTAACTAGTGGTGTCATTCAAGTTCTCTTGTCACTGAAACTTGGGTTTTCTTAGATCATCTTCTTTTTTGTCTTTTTCTAGGATTTCTAGAAGTTTAAACCCTCTTTAAGACTAGCTCCAAGATATATCATCTCACTATCTCTAGAAGATTGAGACAAAGGAACACTCACCTTCTGTTGCCCCATTTATTATGGAGTAGAGGACTGTTTTACTGCCATTTTAAGAGGTCCCAAAACTCTCTAGAAATGATTCAAGTCAAGAGGCTTCATGTTCAATATCTAGTCACATTTGTGTTTTGTGTCCTTGGTGAAACTAGAAGCAGTGTCTGTAGATAGTTATTTATTGTACTCTTATGGTGGGCTGGGGGGAGATGGTTCATTTTTGTTCCCCTTCAGATCACATGATAATTTTGGTCGTTAGAGAAAGAGTGGCAAAATTATTAACATAAAATTGGGGAATAACTTATCAAGTATTTGTATTAGAGAATTTCTTGTGTGGAGCATTGGGTTATCATCTAGTTCTTTTTATTATAATATTTACCTGCTTCTACTGGAAATAAACTATTGCCATCTTGTAAATTTTCGATGGTGTTCTATGCTTGATGCAACTTTACTTTATACCCGATATCAAATAGCAATCACATAAACATGAAAGTAAAATGCTGATAGAACATAACAATAGATCGACGAAAGACAAGCCAAAAACACACTTAACTTGATCAACAGAATATATGTGTGTGGTGCGTTACGACGGTCAACAAGATGCTTCAACCAACAAAGCCTCCTCATGGTCAGCCAACTAGAATGTGTCACACAGACCTCTCGGATAGCTTCTACAACGGTCAACGCAAAGTCAACAAAAGTCAACGCTGTCCAGTCAACGATCAATGCAAAACAACAGCTGTAGAAAGTCAACACGGCCAAGTCAAAGTCAACGTCCAACCTCGATTCTTGTGCCAAAAAATGCGGATTGAGGAGATCGAAGTTTTGGGAGAGTTTCAAGTCAAGATGACCGAGCGTTGACCAAAGTCAATGCTAGTCAAATCTGTGCTGAAAAACCCTAGAATAGTTCGAAACCCTAGATGTTGTTTTTCCCACGTGTGAGTGAAGAGAAGCCTCCAAGATGATGATCGAACCAATCAGATGCAGAGAGAGAATGTGTGATGAGTGATGGTGAAAATGACCTCTAACGTTGACCTATATATATCCATTAGTGAAGGTGTGTGACACATCTTTTGGGGCTCCAAGCCTACATTACAATTCTGGCCGACCTTTCACATAAGTGGTATTAATTCAAAATAAATGTTCTGCTCATCGGATCAAGATGATCTTTAGATCGATCTTGCACCTCTCTGAAAGAGGAATCCAACAAAATATTGGTATCGTCATCTGAGCACCACAACATGGAGTTTGGACCTAGTTGCCCAGAATTAACACATCTACAAACAAATATTTATGTAGTTACTTGGATACAATTAGAGATACAAATATGGGGATAGATGTTGAGAATTTAGAGGGCTGGTGATTAATTCAAATTCTCTTCTTGATAATTACTTGTGTGCTTACTTGAGTTACTTATGTCTTCTCTTCGTTAGCTTATTTAGTCTTTCATCAAGTCAATTACCAAAGTACAAAAGACACAAAGTTAGGCTCCTTGAGCCAGGGCAAAACCTCTCCCTCTTGGAGAGGAAAACCCATGAGAAATTCTTCTTATACACTTTCAGATGACAAGTACCATGACCAAGACTTAGGCCCTTGACCTATGAATGCCTCCAAGACCTTGTCACTGCTTCTTTCTTGCCCTTCAAACTGATCCTTCTTTTCTGCACCAACCTGCACTGTTCTGCACCACCACTAGAGAGCTCGGTTCCTAGGTCTATCTTTCTCGAATCTTTTTTGCTGCTCTAGAAAGTCTATGTACCTTGCATAGTAATGTCTTTTCCACTTTGTATAACCCTGAATCTTCTTCACTTGAGGAGTAATTTGCACTATACTTTCTCGCATTGCAATTAAGAGTTTACTTATTATAACCCTTGCATTATAGGATACACATAAATCTTAGTCTTATTATATTACAGAATACTATTTGACTGTTTCCATACTTCGGACTAGTCACAGACCTTGCTGCTTATAGATTACAGACTTCATTCCACTTTTAGTGCAGGTGTATATCAATATATTCCCCAAAGGTTTGACTGCTATTTACTTCAGACTTGACTGCAACGACTGCTTACTAATCCACACTTTTTGACCACTGTAAAACCGCAGAGAATCCACACTTTTGGACCACTGTGACACTGCAAAGAATCCACACTTTTGGACCATTGTAATACCGCAAAGAATCCACACTTTTTTTTTACTATGGAAATTTTAGAGAGATCCGCATTTTTCCTGTGTCAAATAGGCCGTAGGTTTAGGGTATATTTACTGTTCTTTGACATGCCTTTAGGCCGACCCTACACCACCTTGTAGGCTGACTTCTCCACTTAATATAGGCAGACTTTATATGCTACTTATATGTTGCTCATTTGAAGGGTTTAACGCTGGACTTTCAAGGCTTATGTGACATGGTTTGCAGCATACTTAGACACTTCATATATGACTTCTTAAATAGGACATTTATGACCAGAAAACAAAAACCTGGAGGACATCAAGAAGAAGTCCTTTGACCTAGACCTTGCTCATCAAACATATGAGACAACCATATCAAATATATATATATATATATATATATATATATATATATATATATATATTATTCTTTGTTTTCTTTTCTATAAATACATAGTTAACAGTCAATAGAAGACCCATCCCATACATTTTTCAACATTCTCTGTTCACAGTGTATTCACATATGTACATGGTCATTTATCCTAATAACTTACAAGAAGAACTTCGTATTTGTAATTGCATCCGTATTATGTGATACCATGTTCAACATTACCCGCCTAGTGCTCCTTGACTAACAAACCCCACCCCCCAACGCAGACACATACACCATATCATGGTCATGACGATAAAGTTTTCATATATACCGTCTCTCCAAGGTACATACTCCACTCGGGTGTTCCCAAAGTATGACCTTCTTGGACTATTCTTCTCTTTGGTAGCTAGCCCTCAAAGAATATCGGTCCCCGACTACTCTTATCTTGAATGCCCTAAAACATTCTCAAAGATTATCGAATGCCAGATGATTACCCAATCCTCCATTTTGTCTTCCCAAGTGAAGACCAGAATGATGTGTCTATCTCTCCCTCTCAACCAGGGGGGACTTATTCCATAAGGGAATGTACTCATTCCTGTATAAGGAATGTACCTAAGCTCATTCTTAGGAACTACGCAGTTTCTTCCAAGTAAGAAACTGATCACCAGGCTCCCTCTCAATCAGGGACCTACAACAACAATGGTGAGACACCCAGTTGCTCATGAAGAATTCCTCCCTTCGATGTCATGGATTTCGATATTGAGGAATCTTCAACTTTTAGCTCTATAGGGCACAAATCATCCATCACTTTTATTCATGAGTCATGCCATCTACCAAAAAGTGATTCATTTGTCTCTCTTATCTGGTCCACCTTTTATGCCATGCTGCTTTCTTTTGAATCATCTCCAAGGATCTAACATCCTTTCTCATGATTAGAAACCCTGCACAAATTCATCCAGATAAACATATACGTATGAACTTTTAAAACAAAAGTTACCTCAGTGATGATCTTTCACCATGACATCTTCCGGTAGGCATCGCCATCCTTTATTCAGATTGACACATCTTCTAATGATATGTTTTGTCAAGGGTCTTCTTCTTTACCAGACTTCTATCAAAGTCTACATATCCTCCCAGGAGATATTGTAGTCACACCTTCTTGGCTATAAAGGATTGATTCCCTTCACTTGATCCTGCATCAGCTTTGGCTTTCAATCTTGTTTTCTCTATTTTACATACAGACCATAAATCATGGAGTGGTGTGGCTTCTTTCTTCCCGTATAAACTTGAAGTGAAGTTTCCCCATTCTTCTAGCATTTAGCACCACTGTAGTCATCTCAGTGTCAGCGATTACTTCTCCCGCAGTTGATCACTTATTTCAGAAATCCTCATAAAATATGAAATGGTTCCTTCTTCTCTTGACAATTTAATTTTATATAGTTCTTGTCTCAGAGAGATTGCTTCTCCTGCAATACTCACAGAGGATAGCTCCACCAGTTTCTCATATATTTCTTTATCAGACTTTAGTTTTGATACATAGGGAATGAGTGAGTCCTTAATGGATTCTATGAGAATCCTCTGGGCTCTGATTTCTCCCTTCATGTACTTGGCATGAGCTGGAGCATTTTATTTTGGTGGCTGTATTCTCATATATTTCTTTAGCAGACTTTAGTTTTGATACACAGGGAATGAGTGAGTCCTTAATGGATTCTATGAGAATCCTCTAGGCTCTGATTTCAACCTTCATGTACTTGGCATGAGCTGGAGCATCTTCTTTTGGTAGTTGAATTGTCGATCCTTCGATATAGTCCATAACTTCGTCTTCAATTAAATTCAAATCTGACCCAACCAGCTTGTTGCTTTCTTTACCATATGTCATCTTGACAGCTTTAAGTAAGGTCATAGATACTTACTTGAGTAGAGTGGTTTGCAGCTTCCTTGATGATGATGAAGATGAAGTTAGGAGCTTCTTCTAAGATAGAAATCTTCAATGTAGGTGTTCTTGGATCTTTGATAATAAAGGATATTTTGAAAAGATGATGACCTCTTTTAAGTTCTAACAATGTCTTGAATGTAAATCTTTGCTGGCAAAGATTATTTTCTTGAATGAGTTGATCCTTGAAATAGCTTGAGAGTCTTTCTTGCAAATTGATTTGTCTTTTCACCCAAACTTTGATTTTTGCTTCCTGGAGTGTCTCTTTGTCAAGTAGCCCTTGAGTTCAGCACCTAAGCTCTGATAACATGTTGAGAATTGCCGTAGTCTAACTAGACTGCTTTTTCGCCCTGAAAATCATTGAAATCCCAGTAAGATTTTAAGAAAATCTGGCAGGGATTTTTGTAAATCCACGTTATAACTATCAAACTTTAATATTTTGGGTGCCCTGGAGGTTTTTGATGGTGCTGAATCCATTTCCACCATCAAAATCATGATTCAAACACTGTTACTGTAAGATTTCTTAAATTTTTTTGACCCGGATTCTGGCCAAATTTGGCCGTCCGGGCAATTCATCCGTCTCGTTAGACAACTCCCTATTTAGAGAGTTGGTGATTAATTCAAATTCTCTTCTTGATAATTACTTGTGTGCTTACTTTAGTTACTTGTGTCTTCTCTTCTTTAGCTTATTTAGTCTTTCATCAAGTCAATTACCAAAATACAAAAGACAAAAAGTTAGGTTCCTTGAGCTAGGGCAAAACCTTTCCCTCTTGGAGAGGAAAACCCATGAGAAATTCTTCTTATAGACTTTCAGATGACGAGTACCATGACCAAAACTTAGACCCTTGCCCTATGAATGCTCCAAGACCTTGTCACTGCTTCTTTCTTGCCCTTCAAACTGATTCTTCTTTTCTGCACCAACCTGCACTATTCTGCACCACCACTAGAGAGCTCGGTCCCCAGGTCTGTCTTTCTCGAATCTTTCTTGCTGCTCTAGAAAGTCTATGTACCTTGCATAGTAATGTCTTTTCCATTTTGCATAACCCTGAATCTTCTTCACTTGAGGAGTAATTCACACTGTAGAGTAGTAAATCACAGATTTACCTTCCTTCTTTTCTCGCATTGCAATTCAGAGTTTTCTTATTATAACCCTTGCATCATAGAATACACATCAATCTTTGTCTTATTATATTACAGAATACTATCTGACTGTTTCCATACTTCGGACTAGTCACAGTCCTTGCTGTGTATAGATTACAGAATTCATTCCACTTTTAGAGCAGGTTTATATCAATATATTCACCACAGGTTTGACCGTTCTTTACTTCAGACTTGACCACAGCTGCTGCTTACTAATCCGCACTTTTTGACCACTGTAAAACTGCAGAGAATCCGCACTTTTGGACCACTGTGACACCGCAGGGAATCCACACTTTTGGACCACTGTAACACCACAGACAATCCACATTTTTTTCTTTACTGTGGAAATTACAGAGAGATCCGCATTTTTCCTGTGTCAAATAGGCCGCAGGTTCAGGGTATATGTCACCTTGTAGGCTGACTTCACTGAATATAGGCCGACTTTATATGCCACTACTTATATGCTGATCTTTTGAAGGGTTTAACGCTGGGCTTTCAAGGCTTATGTGACATGGTTTGGAGCATACTTAGACACTTCATACATGACTTCTTAAATAGGAAATTTATGACCAGAAAACAAAAACCTGGAGGACATCAAGATGACGTCCTTTGACCTAGACCATGCTCATGAAACCCATGAGACAACTATATAAAAAATATATATATTATCTTTTGTTTTCTTCTTTTCATAAATACATAGTTACAGTCAGTATGAAGACCGATCCTAGTTACACTTTTCAACAATAGATACTCATCTGTTGATTTTTAAGAAAATTTTGTATATGATATTGTTTGTTGATGGATTTCTTCAAACACGAGGCTGTTCGTTTACATGTACATGGTATAAACTGAGAAGTTGTAATACAAAAGGAGCTCTAGTTATAATGGGTGGGTGTATGGTATAGATCAAATATACTGTGACATTTATTCAGTTGTCTAGTTGTTGAAATTGTAATAAATTTTGATTTGTATAATGTTTTTGTGTTATTATTTCTATGTAGTTTAAATTGAAGTTTCAGTTTTTTATTTGCTTGCTACACAATTTTCAGTGATTTTGTTTTAACTTCAGTTTTAATAACCAATGGTTTTCTTTTCCTGATATTCAAATAGGCGATGGCAGATTTGTTATCCAGTGGCCAGCGCTTCAGGAGACTTCCCAGACCATCATTCACTGTTGACTCAGAACTTGATCCGTTGGTTTGTCTCCTTTGCTTTGTGTTGCACATCTTCCTTGCTTGTATGCACTTCAAATGTGCACATGCACACATTCCATCAAATACCATTTGCATATATATAGATAGATGTGTTTTGGAAGACCAGTAGTTGCTTTTGGTGGTATTTGTGAGGACAGTATCTAAAGTCAATGCTATTGAGTCATTCAGCAACTTGGTTGTATGTGTGCATATTCTAGTGTAGATGCTGGGTTTGTGAATAATTCATAATAGGTTAGTGTTGATGGCCACATATTGGTGTGTACTAAGTGCACCGGGAAGAACATAACAAGTATACAAATGCTTAGTCATATCCTACAAATCCACACAAATTTAACCTCTATGTAGAAGCAAACATATGGGAGATGGTTTTTACAAAATGCCAAGCTCTTATAAATATTTTGGAATCCCCATGAATTTTCATAAATTGCATAGTTTTTTGAAGCATTTGAGGGAATGCAGATTTGACAAGTTTGTTTTAGTCCTTTAAAATCAAAAGGCATTATGACCCATATAAAGTTCAGATTGAATAGTTGATCTATTGGCCACATTTTATGTTGTGCATTCCAGTTGTGCTGATGCTTGACAGTTCATTTTTTTGAAGAGCCTTTCCTGGCAGTAATTATGTGGTTATATATGTATTGCTATTAATTTTATTTTATTTTATTTTGTTTGTTATATGCTTTTAATGCACCTGTCTCTTCAAGATTTGTATATTTCTGAATTTCTGAGCATCGGTGCTGTTTACACCTTAATGAAATATTGCACAATGATTGCTTTTGTTTTGTCCGATACATCATGTTATGTTGTCACTTTTTGTTTGTTCTGGTTGGATTTACAAGGCATTGAAAACAAGCAATTGATGTTTATCTGAAAGTGCCAAATAAATATGTGTTGTTTGTTTGCATGGTGCTATTTCTAACACTGTCTTTTTCAAGTTGGATGAAACCAGAAATGCACTTGTTGTATTATCAAGTTCCTGTTTATGTGTGGTATTGGTCAAAGCTAGTGGCTCACCAATGTTTTTCCATTAGTATTTGATACTGAAGTGAGGTGTAGGTTATTGAAAATATCTTGGACCTTATGAAGATATCAATCATTTAAATCCCTGGATCTCATTTTTGGCTGACAGCTAAGGGAAAATCTAGAGCAGTGGCCTCATTTGAATGAGTTGGTGCAATGCTACAAGGCTGACTGGGTGAAAGATGAAAACAAATATGGCCATTATGAGAGTATACCATCCATATCATTTCAAAGCCAAATCTTTGAAGGGCCAGATACTGATATAGAAACTGGTAAAAGAGCCAAGACTTAACATTACTTTAACAGATGAATCTTTTTATCTTGTCCTTATGCATTTTTATAATTTTATTTGAAAATTTTAATTTGCTACATCTTTGCCTGGGTTTGAAGTTGTGTTTTCAATTTGCTATTAGAGCTACGTCTGGCTAATAACAGGCAAGGAAGGAATGGAGATGCTACTGATGATGATGATCCGAGTACATCAGGAAGGCATTCATCTGACACAAGCTCATCAGATGGTACCTTTCAAAAGGTAGCTTCTTTCTCGTTATGCTTTACTATCTTCCAGAGATTTTCTTGCAGGTAATTTGTTGTAGAGTTCATGCATAACCTAAATAAGTGTTTTCACTTGTAATTACTGTGCTTTCACATCTGGTATTATCTGTTGTAGGGTCAGTTTCTCTCCCTCTCTCTCTCTTTCTCTATAGGGTGTGTTTCTCCCTCTCTCTCTCTCTCTCTCTATATATATATATATATATATATGCACGTTATATCACATTATTATATGCATAGATGACAGACATGGCATGGCAAAAGACTTGGCTAGTATGAAATGTCCAGTTGTTCTATGCTTTTGTAAACTGTCCATGTGTGTTTCCTGCAGGTGAATGAGTCAAAGTTGTTAACCTGTCAATGTACGACATGACAGGGCCATGTTTGACTCACAAGTACTTGTGGGTCAAATGTGGCCTGGGCTTCACCCATGAGGCTGGGTGAAACCTAGCGAGTCTGGTAACTATGATTATATGCTTCTCCATGATTATGCAGCTGTCGAACCCAATTTTAGAGAACATTGTAATCTGATAGATTATAGACTAAATGATATTTGACAAGGATGCTTAAAACCCCTTGCCTCAAATGAGATCCAGACAGAAGAAATGGGAGAAACATCCTATTTCTTTTTTTAAACACAGGATAGGGCATTACATCTAGCAAAATCAAAATTTCAGCAGTGTTTACTTTCTAGGAGTGAATTTATCTTTAAATTGGCATTTATTTTTGTTCATATTTACCTCACCAAGCATGCATTTATACTCTTTATGGTTTTGTTTTCCATATCGTCATTCCTGTTCTTACTTCAGCAATATCTGTTTGTTTTCTGAAGTAAGCATTACTATTTACTATTGATTGAGAGAGATATTTGCAATAGAATATGTATATTGAATAACTCAATAACAAATTGATGATTACATTTCTCTCATGACATTATACCTGTAAAGGCATTGATTGGTCATGAGAGAATAGGCGTGGCATGTGACTTTTCATTTAATGTTGATTAATTACTAATTATTGATTATACTTATTATGTTTGTAACATTGCCATGCCCTTAAAAATTGCTTTTTCCTCAAAACAATGTTAATGAGAGGTATTGTCAGTACAAATTTTCTGTTTCCCATGATGAATATTTGTTTGGAAGGTTTTTCCATTTGATAAGATATTCTATAACTATTCTGGAACGCGATGCCTTTTCTTTAGTGGCAAGAATACCTTCTGGCTCTAAAATAATTCTTCCTTTGTCATCGAATTCAGGGATTTGTGTTTGAACTTTGAACTGGTTGCGCTGTTAATTTGGCAGCTCATGGATAAATTCCCTCCATTGGAGTCTTCCTCATCTAGAGAAGCCCCTACTAGCCTTTGGAAGAATTTAATTTGGTCAAAAAAATTATTATTTTTCATGCAAAACCCACATGTGCACAAAAATACAAGTCGGCCTGGGTAAGCTAATTCAACCCCTCGAGACGCATATAATTAGACGTCATGTCACATTGCTTTGGAGCATCATCATCCCACAACACATCTTCTCTCTATTGTATTGATTGGTTTGTACAAGTCTGAAATAGGAGGTCCGAGCTCACACCTGCAAAGGGAAGAAGGAAGTTTCTGTTTTCTGTGTGGACTTTTTGAACGGGACAGTTTGACCAGCCTTTGACTTTGGTTGACTTGGATCATTTTGACTTGAAATTTCAGAATATGTCTCTGTTTTGGAAGGCCGAATTCATTGGAATAGGCGTGGCATGTGACTTTTCATTTAATGTTGATTAATTATTAATTATTGATTATACTTATTATGTTTGTAACATTGCCATGCCCTTAAAAATTGCTTTTTCCTCAAAACAATGTTAATGAGAGGTATTGTCAGTACAAATTTTCTGTTTCCCATGATGAATATTTGTTTGGAAGGTTTTTCCATTTGATAAGATATTCTATAACTATTCTGGAACGCGATGCCTTTTCTTTAGTGGCAAGAATACTTTCTGGCTCTAAAATAATTCTTCCTTTGTCTTCGAATTCAGGGATTTGTGTTTGAACTTTGAACTGGTTGCACTGTTAATTTGGCAGCTCATGGATAAATTCCCTCCATTGGAGTCTTCCTCATCTAGAGAAGCCCCTACTAGCCTTTGGAAGAATTTAATTTGGTCAAAAAAATTATTATTTTTCATGCAAAATCCACATGTGCACAAAAATACAAGTCGGCCTGGGTAAGCTAATTCAACCCCTCGAGACGCATATAATTAGACCTCCTGTCACATCGCTTTGGAGCATCATCATCCCACAACACATCTTCTCTCTATTGTATTGATTGGTTTGTAACTTTGTACAAGTCTGACATAGGAGGTCCGAGCTCACACCTGTGAAGGGAAGAAGGAAGTTTCTGTTTTCTTTGTTGACTTTTTGAATGGGACAGTTTGACCAGCCTTTGACTTTGGTTGACTTGGATAATTTTGACTTGAAATTTCAGAATATGTCTCTGTTTTGGAAGGCCGAATTCACTGGGCAGGAGGACAAATTTTTCTGATAAGTTTGACCATCTTTGACTGCAGTCCTGCAAATATGGTTTCTGCAGTCAAAGGTTGACTTTGACTGAATTTATATGGGCAGAATTTTGACTTCTTTGACTGGACCTTGAGCAACACTTGACACATTTATTGGCAGTTTGACTGAACCTTTTGGAGCAGCTTTGACCATTGACTTTTGGATTGGTTAGGGCATCTTTTGCTGCTGTTGACTTTGACCAGAATTGCATACTTTGACTTTGATTCGGTTTGACTTTTGAGCTCATCATTGGATTGGATATTGGTTAGTTGATTCCTGGATAGTGAAAGGTTTGACTTTGACTCATTGTTGATGAATTGGAACATTGTATCTCTCTATTGAGCATTTGATGACAATGTAAAAGAGGAAGAATTTTGAAAGGGTTTTACCCCTTATGGGGTTTTTCCCTGGTCTTTGACCAAATACCGTGTCTCTCTTGTTCTTGGCTGTCTTCTATTCTGCATTGGATTTAGTGTTTTATCTAGAATTATTTATTGCCACTGGAAGATTGAATTATATTGGATAAATTGTTTACTGATTGAAGAAGAATTGAAATAAGTGCTTGTGCTAAGCATAGAATAGTGGAAATTTAACATGGTATTAGAGCTCAGGTGAAGACAAGCCCAAGTAGACAAGAGAAAAAAATAATCACCTTTGCGGGAATCTAATTCGAAAAGCTTCTTGGTCAAGATGTCTACCTCATACTTCAAGGAGGGAGAAAAGCTGGATGACTAATCAAATTTTGCTACTTGGAAGATTAGGGTGGAAGTAATCTTGGATGAGAATGATGTCTTGGAATATGTGGAAGGAAAGATACCCAAGCCTCCAGAAAACGCTCCTGCTGCTGCTAAGGCCAAGTACAAGACAGGTGAGAGCAAAGCCAAGAAAATAATTATTGATTCTTTGGGAAATCAGTTGCTTACTTACGTTTCAAAGTTGAAGAAGTCCAAGGATATCTATGATAAACTGGTTGGGATGTGTGAGTTCAACAATTTGAATCATATTCTTTCCTTGAAAAATCAACTCAAGGACATCAAGATGAATAAGGGAGAGACTGTGCAGTCATATTTCATGAGGATATCACAACTAAAGGATCAATTGCTGGCTGCTAGAGTATCTATGTCTGATAGAGAGCTGGTACTCGTTGCACTAAAAGGTCTTCCTCCAATTTGGGAGACATTCATTACTACTATAAACAAAAATGACAAGTTCTCGACATTTGATGAGCTTGTTGGTAAGTGTACTCAAGAAGATACCAGAATGATCTCTAGAGGGAGGATTCAAATGCATGAAGGAGACCCCTCTGCATTTGTTATTCGAGCCAAGAAAATGAAAGGAAGAGGAGGTCCATCTAATTTAAGAAAGCCTACTCTGTAAGTTTTTGTAGCATAGGACACGTGTTTTAGTCTCGATTTGTATCTAAGAGGCTAAGGAACACGAGATCTCCAAAATCCAGAAAATATTTTGTGAGATAAGCTTGTGAAACACCTCAATTAAGTTAATTGATCAATAATTAAAATTGCCTAAGTCTAACTTAGGAAAATTGATTAATTAATGGGTATAAATTGAGGATGATTGAAAATGCTCTAAAGACTCACATGGATTGAGTCTAAGACGATCTTAGTCATTGATGAGGATCTAATCATGGCCGTTGAAGCTCTAACGAGAGATTATAAGAGCAGATCGATGGGATGAGGAGAGACACAAGCAAGGGAGCGAATTATCCAGGCAGTGCAAATTTCCTTGTGCACAATGACTCAGTGAGGGAAAAATTTGAGTCAGTGGAGGAGCATCAATGATTAGGGGAGTAGCAGAGAGAATTTCCAGAAGAATTCTCAAGAGGTTTTCCAGCTTCCAACGATAGGGAAGCAAGGCCGAACTCTCAGCAGTTTGAGTTGCCTAGTTGTTGGAAATACTGAGAAGGGGGTGAATCAGTATTTCTTTTCAATTGTTAATTTTACCAGTTAGATCACTTATATTTAGAACACAAAATGAACAATGATGGAATAGATACTTTTATTAATTTCTTGTTTACAATAAGTAAAGTACAATAATGATATAGGGCTCCAACCCTAGATGAAGACTCCAATCTTCCAGGCTCCAACCTGTATTGTGCCAAGCACCAACTTGGTCTTTGCAAGGCTCCAACCTTGTCAATTTGAGGCACCAACCTCTAGGGTTCCAACCCTATCTCTTGTACAGGCTCCGACCTGGTTTCTTGAGGACACCAATCCTCTAGGGCTCCAACCCTATCTTCCAAGGCACCAACCTTGTCTCTATGAGGCTCCAACCTCTTGGGCTCCAACCCTCAACTTCACTTCATCAAAATATGTTTGGTTCTTCACGGCTCTCAAAGTCTTCTTCAACGAGCCCTGTCACACTTAGTCTCCATGTCACATCATCAATGACAACCTTTTCTTCTTAGAAGGTGTCACCACTGCTCTTCATTGTACCCAAACAATTTCTCCAAGTTACCTCATGATGACTTCAGTACATCATGGTCTCCAAGGGTAAATCCAAGATCAACTAGTGATTATCAGCAAGGCGTCTTCTATAGGCTGCTCAAATGAAGGTCAAATTAATACTCCTCAAGGTGTGCTCCAAAGAAACCTCCAAAGTTAGCTTCAAGTGCAAAGTCTTCACAAACAAATATTCAAGGTCACTTCACAAGTGATCCAAGTGTCTTCAAAAACTAATCTTCCAAATTTTAGGTTCCAAGATAGAAATGTCACCAATTCTGAGTCAATGTTCACTGCTCCTGAGCCTTCAATTCTTTACTGTCCACAGGTCCTCAAGTTGAGTAAAAAACTGGCAAAATCAGGAAGAAATCAGTTGAGTAAAAAAATCGTGATTTTTTCTGGCTGAAAAATTGGTTGGCCAAAAAAACTGCGATTTTTTGGTACATCGCCAAAAAATATGTTATCAACACTGCAATGATGAAGGCAGATTTATTGTCTACTCTTCATTGACAGAGATATTTGCAATAGAATATGTATATTGAATAATTGAAGAATGATTTGATGATTATATTGTTCTGATGATCGTATACCTTTATATGCATTGACTGGTCATGAGAATGAATAGGTGTGATCTATGACTCTTTATTGAATGTTTATTAATTATTAATTATTAGCTATTAATTATTGATTACATTTATTATGTTTGTAACATTTTCATAGTATTGAAATTTCAGAGATGTTTGTGATCATTTATCACTGTTTCATTTCTTTGAGATAAGGAGCTATACCATCTGCTATAACAGTTCATGTTTATTCCTTGCAGCATTTTGGTGCCTCCCCCCTGCCTGCTTATGAACCAGTTTTTGATTGGGAGAATGAGAGGTCCTTCATCTTTGGACAAAGAACACCAGAAGTTCCACCGACTTTATGTGGCAGGTTTTATGTTTACTTGATGTAGTGGCATTCTTTTGTGGGCTTGGTTACTCTGGAATGTGAACTTGTCTTCACTTTCATGTGAAGGCATTCGTATTGTTATATTTTAAACTGGATCACATGTCTTTTTGATGTTCATAACTAATATGTTTCATTTGCTATGCTGTTGCTGTTTCTCCCCATATTTTTCATATAATGTATCTGGATGCTTCTCAGTGGACTCAAGATATACATCAAGGCTTTATCTCTGGCATTTCAAGCAGGATTTGTTGGTGAGTTCATTGAGTAAATTAGCCATCTGTCTTGTAGAAATTCATGAACTATTTAATGAAGCATGAAACGTACAGATTGATTAGATTATATCATTCATTTGCGGTATACATGTTTTTCTATTTCAAGTCGAGATAATATCTTCCAAAGTAGTGTGCATGATATTGAAACCCTCATTCTAAGACACACACACATCTGTATGTGTCCCAATTTCAAGTCGAAATATTATATTGAAAAATGGCATGCATGATAATGAAACTCTGATCCTAGTAAATACAGACATGTGTATATGTAATCATTTTGTTCAACTATTTGAGGGTATTTATAAGTTGAGGAATGAGTCCCTTTGTCACTTGAAATAAAGGTCAAACTTCTAATATTTGGTTGTGCTATGGTAGATTTATTTGCTCAGATGATAAGGACTTTTATTTTTGAAAACTGAATGAAGGTTTCTGTTTGTTGCCAGAGCCTTTTTATGGTACAATATGTTTATATCATAGAGAGAGAAGAGAAAAACTGTCAGAAGACTTCTATTTCCAGTTCTTACCCAATGAAATGCAAGATGTAAGTACCAGACATTTTCTCTTCTTATAAGAATGATTGAATTGATTGTTTTTTATTTATTTAGATACCTCATTTTGTTTTTTGGTCTCCTGGCATTATGCTTGAATGTTCTTTGTAACCTGCATATCATCTGTGTTGACATTTTTGAAATAATATATCAATGTCAGACAAAAAAGTTTTAAGCAAGGTTTTATTTTAGAAGATTGACTTGTGAGAAGATGTTTATCATAAAATGCAGGGTATGGTGCCCTTGCAACGCCGTGCTATCTTTTCCTTAGATTCCCCATCTTCATCAGTCTGCCTACTTATTCAGTTGGAAAAACCTGCGACTGAAGAAGGAGGAGTGACACCATCAGTATACTCCCGCAAAGAACCTGTAAGTACGTTTCAATCAAATGTTATCTTTTCAGTCGTTTCTCTGTTTAATGAATTTTACTATGCATTCTGTGCTCAGTAATCAAATCTTCAGTGGGGTTATTGGTAACACTGATTGTTGATCTTGAATTTTCGGATTTGCATTTATTTGTGCCAGTATAATTTTGGATGTTTTGTTTAAATTGGAGCATGCCCTAAATATATGAAAGTTGTCTCTCTTAGAAATATCATATAGAGCTTAGAATATGCCTGATGGATCATTCTACTGATGTTCTATTGCCATTCCATTCTAGTGCCTCTTGCTTTAGACTGTTTGAGCAAACTTTATTTTTGTAGTATTTAATATTGTGGGCTTGTTGAATTTTAAGATTCTCCAGTATGTAGTATTTTGATCCCATGGAAGGCCCTGGTTATAGGGAAAATTTCAGCTTCTTAGAAGAAAATGCTTATGAGGTCAAATTTTCTGTAATGATAAGAAACTGAATGAAGTAAATATTGCAGGTTCATTTGACAGAGCGGGAGAAGCAGAAACTGCAAGTATGGGCTAGAATAATGCCATACAGAGAGTCTTTTGCTTGGGCCGTTGTTCCCTTGTTTGAGAGCAACATTGGTGGAGGCGTTGGTGGGATTGCCTCTCCGAGTAGCCCACTTGCCCCTAGTATATCAGGGTCAAGTTCACAGGAAAGTAACATTGACCTCATTGGGAGAACAGCATCAGATGGTAGGATGACCCATTATTCAAGCGGTTCTGCTGTAATTGTTGAGATACCCAACTTGAATAGAGTGAAAGAAAGCTACGTTGAGGAGTTGCTTCAGGTTTGATACAACTGTCTTTAAAACTGTTTATTGTGTTAGCCTTGGAGGCTTTTTAGGGTAATGAGATTACAGATCATTAAAGAAAATTTGTTGCTGTTCTCAATGAGAACACAGCTACATAGATGAAGCTGAAATATGTTTTGCTATTATAAATTTTGGCATATGCATGTATGCTTTTCAGACAATTGGGAACTGGTAACAATAATGTTTTTTATTGTGAACAAGGCATTCATGTTGTTGAGCAGATTTTGTGATCTTTTTGACTAATAAATACACTTCAAATCTATGGGTATTATGCATCTGTCACATAATCTGTATTAAAACCACAGAATAACCCATTACTATAACGTGCCTCCCAGTTGTATGTGATGAACAACATGTTTCTTTAGGTTCAAATTTTCATATTTGGTGAAAAGTCCATTATGTTCGCTGTCCAGTCAAAATTCTAGCAACTTCATGGGATTGTTTGGTTAAGGATCTTTATGGTACTATAATACTTGATGAATAACTGCCAAAATTTTCATAGATAGTCGAGATACATCCTTTAACTGCTATTTTTTGAACTGACATTGTCAACATATATCTTCCCCATGGGGGGTTACTTTTTAGCTAGATGGTCAGATTCAATTGTTTTATCTCTTTGCTGACAACACCTAGTAGCTTCTATTATTACTGAGAATGTAAGGATGCATGCATAATGATTGAAATTTACTCATAACATAGTTAATGTTTAACTGTTGAGCACTTGAACTTCACTGTGTGATTAGAGATTCGATTTCACCTTTTTGTTTTTGTTTTTGTGGTGCATCTACTGTTGGTGTTGGATAAAAATTTCGAATACTTAGACTGTAACTGAAATTGTGTGTCCTGGTTGGTTATTTCATTTCTTTTAACAATTAGGCAGAATCTACTTATTATGTATAATTGTACCTACAGCTGTTATCTGTCTAGAAACTGCTTTATTCATTGTAGTGAGTAATGAAGAATTGGATTGTTCTCTGAAATATAATTCTGCTGTTTTCTTGATGTAGGATCCCAAAAGAAAGGTTCATAAACCAGTTAAAGGCAGTCTCAGGTTGGAAGTTGAAAAACTGCAGGCCAGTCATCTTGACATAGACACTCTTTCTGAAACTGGTAGCCTCAGCAATGATTCAAATGATGCTGCTGAAAGACTCGGAGAAACAGGGATGTTAAAAAGCACTGGAAATAGTACTTGCAGAACATCCAATGGTGGTTCAAAATGGAATGTCAACGAAGCAAGGGAGGTTGGTGGTAGCCGTTCAAATACGATTCAAGGAGCAGTGCTGGAAATTGGCAATGATGACGTGAGTATCTCCTGCCTTCCATTTCTTGGGAGCATGGAAGAGGGATTTACTTGATTCACTGTTTACATCAATGTTTCATTGACATCAATATGTGATTTTGAACTTGTTAAAACCTAAAAGCTAGTTGTTAGACATGGTTTCAAGGGTTGGTATCAATATTTGCTAGATTTACTCTGATTTATTCATTGGTATCTGAAAAATAATGTGTAAATTGCAAAGAGAATGCTCTGCCTCAAGACTTGAGAAAATAAGTTATGTGATGTTCCATTTTTATAATTAGAGAAAATCTTAAAATTATACATGCTCAAATATTTTGTAATTGTTGTCTGCCATCTGCAGTTTCGGGCTTTGGATTTTCGAGCATTGACAAAGAACGAGCCTTTTTCTCAGCTGCTTCACTGTCTATTTGTGTATCCTCTAACAGTTAACTTGAGTAGAAAGCGCAATCTGTTCATGAGGGTTGAGTTGCGGAAGGACGATATGGATATCCGTAAACATGCACTAGAGGTTGAGAAACTGACTTCTGTTGTACTTTACCATATGCTTTGGTATTTTTCAATAGTATTTTTTCTACTAATTGCTCCTTTTCTGTATGGGTATATGATGAGCAGGTTATATATCCAAAGGATAGAGGTGTGTCATTTCAGAAGTGGGCTCACACACAGGTTGCAGTTGGTGCTCGAACAGCATGCTACCATGATGAGATTAAGCTTTGCCTTCCAGCTATTCTTACTGCCCAACATCATCTGCTCTTTACATTTTATCATATTGATCTTCAAACAAAGCTTGAAGCTCCAAAGCCGGTGAGTGTTTTGCGTGCTTGTCTCATGTTAGTGTTATAATGGCGATGCTGAATGGATGCATGTGATATTTAAATGATTTAAGACAAGTATGCCTTGATAAAATAAATGTATGCCATAGTCTCTACAACATGGCTTTTGGGTAAACTTGATATTGAAGTGCTTTTCAAACTATCTTTGGGGAAGTATTTGTTGATGTGAGTAGCATCGGAAGGTCTTCTACAATTGCTTGGTGTCTTAGCATGTGGAGCACATTATTTTCCTCTGCCAGTGATTTATTTCTTCTTTCCTAAGTCACCTGACACGGGGACACAATGGACACAAGGTGGGTATTCTGGTTCCTTGATGACATCTTTCAAGACACGTCCAGACACGTTATATATATATATATAGATATATATTAAAAATTAGATATTTCTTACACAAATTCATACAAATTCATTGATTCAAACATAGATCTTCATCTAGATGTAAGTTTTACAAAGATACATCATAAAATAATACAAAGTAAAAGAAAAATAACTTGTTTAATTAATATGAATGAAAAAAAGTAGATGACTAACTATTTCACTTTAAAGATATACGGAAAGTTTTTTTTGTTTTTTTGTTTTTGTTTAATTAATTTTTTTTTTTAAAATTTTAATTTTATTTTATAGTTGGGTTTCCCCTTTATTTAACAAAAGTAACATTTATTAAAGATAAAGGAGAAAAACAATTATATGATTTATATATTATATATAATAAAATTTATATATAAAATATATATATCATTTCCAACATATGAAAAGAGTGCGAAATCAAAACTTCGATTACCGACATATACGAATGCGAGTTACAAATGCAAATTTCTGTCCAAAGAAAAGCTAACTTAACATAGAATATACATAACAATGTTTTTTGTTAAGAATGAAAAAACGAATTGTATATGCGTTAAACTTTTCACTCAAATGCAATTTAACTGAAACAACGTCTTGGAAAATTACAAAGCAGAAAATGATAACAGAAGAGACATGTTGAATCGTACACCTGGACTGCACCTATGCTATGTAGCGTTAGATGATAGGTGAGAAGGATCCAACCAAAAACAGTGCATACAGTAGTGCCCAGCAATTTTCAAATCACTGAACCCCCCTATCCCCAATGCGGAGAACAATTTATATAATATTTTTAGAGCTGTATGGGGATTCCATTAGGATTACAATGATAATTATAGCCAAACTGATTGCAAAATAGCACCAATCAATTTAGGAGAATAGGGATCATTTTGTTGCAACTGTGCAAGTATTTTTTTTCTACTGCGTCATTTTAGCTCCATAGAATATGCCACGATCGATGACTTTAATATAACAGAGATCTGTTTAACATTCTTTCTCGGCATAACGGGCATATTGGGATTCGATCGTCTCCGTACAGGACACGATTTAACCCGGTCAAGTGGACTCAAATCCCCACGAATCGTGTCCGATTCGACCGATTCAGAACACATGGAGGGTGGAGGATGATTCCGGTTTCATAGCTTCTTTCCTAAGTTTAACTCAAAAAAAAGTCCATAATTAAAGTCAATTAATTATTGTGGACTATCGGGTTATTTTCTAAGGATAAATAATTTAATTATTCAAGTGACTTAAAAATAATCTCAACTGTTGAACTTCAAGATGTTTCTAGAAGGAAGATTCACGATGTTTCTAGAGGGGAGATTAGGGTTAGAGATTTGGACTTAATGAAGATTATAAATGGAGGCTAGCGATGGAGATAAAGATAGAACGAAGAGCACAAGTGTCTGAGTGAGTCATCATGACAAAGAGCGATTCTCTGTAGTGCGAGTGGCTCAATGACCAATGTGCAGAAGAGGAGTGCGAGTGAATTTGAGAGAATCCAAGAGGGTTGAGTTGGAGGGATTTTGAAGGCCGAGTTGCCAGAAGGAGATCAAGTTTGTGTGGAGGAGGTTGAGTCGCTGGAGTGTTGGGGTTTTTCGAATGCGCATTAGTGGTGGGGTGTAGATCGAGTTGTCAGAGGGCACATATTTGATTGCTAGAGGCTGATTTCTTCAGAGCAATTTCATTTGGAGATAGATTTCCTTGAGGTCGATTTACCTGGGCAAAATACATTTCAAGGGAGATGATTTGCAGGTTCAAGATTTATTTCTCCTTGTATCTCCGTGGATCGAAAAACCTTGATTTTCTAGATAATGAAATGACAGAGAATTGCCTGTGGTCAAGTAATTTTTACAATGTGTGATTGATCTCTTGGCTTATTTTTGCTACATATTTTAATTCTAGAAGTTAAAGATATCATTTTGATATTTTCGGTGATTTAGTTATTATTTGGGTAAATAAATAATAAACTGGGGATAAATTAAATTTCCATGAGAAAATAAATGTGGCTGGTGTTAGAAATTTAACAATATTGGCCACATCATTATTTTCATTTGTTTATCAATTCACTTTGATCACATTGTAAACTTCTTCTTGGACCTACCTGCTACTGCACAAACTAGCATGGAGCTTAGGAAGGAATCCTATAGGGCTCTTACTAGGTCAAGGGAAACAATGGAGCTTTAGCTCACTGTCACCTCAGCTAAGCTTCCTACTCTTTACGGGCTTTAACCTATGGGAGGAGACCTGATATATAGGGAATCACCTATGAAGAGTAGATCAATGAAATTGATAAGGAGTGATTTCAATGACCCTTTCTTAGGAGGAACTCAAAATTAGGGCTTGCTTGCTTTGTAAGCAAGGTGTAGGGTTCTCTACGATGGGTTAATGAGGATTTGAGGGCTATGTTTAGGGAATATGAGTTGCAAAGAAGCTTCCTAATTCTCAAAATCCTTATGGAACTTGGTTTCCCAAGTGGTCTTTGAGGAACTAACTTTGATAGGAAATGGGACCACACGGGACTAAGTGGACCTGAGGTTAGGTCAAGAAGATAGGATTTAGCAACCAATGATATACTTGACCTAATTAGGGGGAAGAAAGGGAACCAAGAATGAATTTTCATTGAAAGCTAATGCAAGGATCCAATGAAGCTATTAGCCTAAGGAAACCAAGGGCAAGATTCAATCTCGAGGCTAGGGCTTGAGATATCTCAAAATCCCACTATCGGAATTTCTTCAAAATTGGAGGGCACCTAGGAGACACACCAACGTAGTAGGAGCCAAGAGATCGATTTTTTTTGATGGGTGGTTTGCAAAAAATTTGATGCCCTAGGTGACCCAATGGGGCTAGACCTAGAAAGGAAAGATTGAGGAGAAAAGTTTAGGGTTTTAGGGTGATCACCTATGGTGGACCGACGCCTAATCCTTTGGGGAGATTGGAGTCAAGAATGATTATGAAATCAAATTTGATTTTCTAGGTCAAGGAGGCCTTAAAGACAACTTCGCTTAACATTAGAGCAGAAGGAAAGCAACTGTAATATTCCCAATTAGCCGCAGCTAATTGGTAATATTAATTTTGGCCAATTTTTCTTTTCTAAAGTTAAGTCAGTTAATAAAGTGGGTGATGAGACACATAACCACACTTAGGAAATAAATCATTCCCTAAAGTCACTTGCGCATATATTTATTTGACAGTGTGGGAACCAGAAGCTGAAGTGGCAGCATGAGGGAACACGCTGCGTGGGCAGCGTGGGCCCATGACAGCGTGGTGAGAGAGGGACAACGTGGGCCAAGAGGGACAATGTAGTTTGGTGGGGCCCGGCAGAGAGCAAGGTTGTCAAAGCATAAAAAGGGGAAGAGGCTCCTCATTCTCTCATTCTATTATGCATCTATGATTTCTGTCTTTTGACATTGAGCACACTTTTGCTGTTTAGCGAAGTCTGCAAGTGTTGTTTAACACATCGGGTGTTTCGGAGCGGAGATCCCAACCTCAGCCTCGAGGGACTTCGAGTGCTTACTTGGGTGAGGAGTTCTATCCATCGTTTTGCAGGGGGGGAGCCATATTATCTTCAGCTAGGAATTACGCATTTTCTTGGGTAACGTAGTCTCTTGGAGAGATCACGCAGTTTATGGTAGAGGCAGTTCCGGGAGTGAGGATTTGTCAGGGCTTTCAACCTAAGATAGTGTGAAGGGATCAACCCTTCACTATTTCATCATTTTGGTACAGGAGGAGGCCATTATTTGTAGAGGATCATTCAGGGCCAGCGTATTCCACTGGGATAGTGTTATTTCCCAAGGGAGGTCAAATTCTGGGGTCATCCATTCCGAGATTCCTTTCTGGGCTTTTCTAGGTATTTGGAGGAGAGCTCATTCGCAGAGTTTCATATTTTTCGGAGCAAGGGGAGCAACCCCAAAGAGCCATCCTATTCCAACAGTAGTAGCAGTCCTGTAGCAGCAACAACAACATTTGGAGATCATGCAGTCCCTTACAGAGCAACCATTCCTTGAGCATTTTTGAGAGTATTTCTAGCTTGCCTTGTGCAAGCCAAGGTGCCATCATTCTGATCACCTTTGTACTCATTGTATCTTTCAGTTACATAATAAAATGGCTCAACGTTTCTCCATATTTGCATTGTTTATGTGATGTCGCTCTATTTGCTGTAAATGCTTGTTTATGTTGCTTTATATTACTGTTTATTTCTATTGGGAATATTACTGTGGTATCAGAGCTCATAGAGTTGGCTCAGCCTGTGGAGCATATTGTCTATGACATCAGCAATAAAACCATCCATCACTTACTGGGGAAGGAAGTAAAAGGACCAAGAGTGGAGGCTTGAGGCCACTTTTGGAGAGGGAGACTTTGTTCCAGTAGTGGACACAGAGGAGGAAGAACCATTGGCAGAGCAGAAAGATGAAGGGAGGGAGTTCGGGCAATTCCTAAATTCTGTGCAGGAGCTATTGAGGAGGATTGAAGAGATGGGGTAGATGTTTACCACAGACCAGAGATAGTGTGAAACCCAGTGTTACACGGGGTCTCGCCCCCCACCTTGGGGTCTAGATTCCTCGCTCCCTCACGCTCCGGGGTCTTGGGGACTTCTAGGGGACGTTTCCCTCATGCCCCTTCACACCCCCGGACACCCCCCTTCACGCCCCCTCACGCCCCTGCACACCCCCCTTCACGCCCCCTCACACCCCCCTTCACGCCCCCTCACGCTTCCCTCTCGCCCCTTTTAGTTTATGGTTTCGTGTTAAAAGTTGGTGTGCCACTTAGCATGTTTGAGAATCCAAGTGATTCTGATTCAGATGGTGACATGGTTGATCCTGATAAATTCGTGCAGAAGCTGGATGCAGAGACTAGTGGGGCATTACCATGAGCATTTATGCTCATTTATCATTATGATGATATCATTTGATATTCATATGTTATGTTTTATGTTTTAGAGATGACTAATTTGCTTTTAAGTTTTATGTTTGGTACTTGAGTTGTAAACTTCACTTTAAACTTTATTTTGAATCTTGATATAATATGTCATATGATATCTTAAACTTTATTTTCATAGTACATTGTTAGTAGTTACATTAATGATTATATAGTTACAAACTTACAAACTTACATGTATGAGTGTATGATGTATGTTTTAACTTTTAACTTTTAAATTTGTTTCACTTATATGATTCATCATTCATCGATATAATTTTATCATATATGATTTATCTTTCATGATGTAATTGTATGATGAATGTATATACATTCCTTGCAAAAATACAGTTACATTATAAATATTAAATTTTACAATTTTTATGACCCCGACGTCCCCCCACGTTTCCTGAAAATTGGTAGGGAGCTTTTGCATAGGCCGTCCCCGCGCTCCCTCGCCCCCTTGCTCCCACCTCCAGGGGACTTGGTGGAACATTGGTGAAACCCCAAGGGGTTTTCACATTGGAGAAGGGGGTTCAACACTTCCCATCATTTGTAGGAGAAGCTCACAGCGCAACAGGTCGTGTCACTTACTCCCCCACATTCCACGATGCCCACATTTATAACTGCAAGCACCAGAATGGGAGCACCTCAGGAGCTGGAGCCGGTTCACATCGGGGATTATTTTGCTGAGTATCAGTCCTATGGGCGAGAGTTTGGTGAAGCTCTCACTTTCCACGATTTTGTTCAGCTCAAGAAGGACAATTGACCCCATAACCAGAACAGAGTGGGTAGATACACACAGCATGGGGACATACAACATACAGTGGGCAAGTTTTTCTTGCCAACATTTGACGGATCCTCAAAATGTTAGGCAAAGGCTTGGGTGGAGAAGCTGGATATTTATTTCCAGCTCAACTAGATGGCAGAGGGAGAGGCCATCAAGGTAGCAGCGCTGCACTTGGAGGGAGAGGCCAACGATTGGTGGTTGCACGGGATGGCCACGCTGGGTCACTCAACAATGACAACGTATGCAAAGTTTACACGAAGATTGGTAGTGCGGTTTGACAAGAGGGATCCGGAAGAGCACTTTGTTGACCTGACTAAGCTCAAGCAGACTGGGAACCCGGAAACCTACATTTCCGAGTTCTTGAGGCTTTCAGTGATGGTGCTTGACTTATCCTTAACTAGGAAGATATACATGTTTATTGATGGGTTGGCGCAACCTTTGCGTGGGTTAGTCAGATCCCCGAGGCCTGTTACACTTCATGATGGAGTTGGGAGGACCACGGACTTGCAGGATGCTCTACCTAGGACTAGGGCTCCTTTCCCCCAGAGACTGACATTTCAGCCGAAGGGGAAGGGCACAAGGGTTACAGCTTCGAGGGGGAACCAAGGCCGGGGGCCTTTGAACGATGATACCCCGAGAGATTTGAGACGGAGGAAGCTATGCTTCACATGCCAAGAGCCATGGGCACCAGGACATCGATGTGCCACAGGGAAGGCACACTACATAAAGGTCTTCTCCGACAGTGACGGGGAAGAAGATGCATACGAGGAGATAGAGGCAGGAGGCAGCGCTGTAGTGTAGAGAGGGGATCATCCACCACATCCACCACATCCACCCCCAAGAGCAGGAGGGGCAGCGTTTGCACCTACTGGAGGAGTCCTTGCTTCTTTGCGAGGGGTTCCCAAGTATTTGACATTGTGTGTCCAGGGCACATTGCAGGGACAACGTGTTTCAGTGCTAGTTGACAGTTGGGCCACCCACAACTTTACTGATGCACAGTTGGAAGCATGGTTGCTTGGGAGCGGGAACGAGAGCGCCATTTTCAAAAGCTCCCGGTCTGGAGTGTTTCGGGGAGCGTTTTATATATATATATATATATATATATATATTATATTTATTTATTTATTTATATTTTTTATATTTTGCTGCATATATGTCAACAAAAGCATGTAGAATGATGAATTAGACATAAAAACATAAAAACATAGATTGAATTATATAACATCAATCATCTAGAAGTTATAATCTTCATCAACCACGCCCACAAGTTGGAAATATACAACATATTGACTCTTGAGTGTCGCGAATCATCAATCTGAACGTTTCAAGCTTTCAAAATTCAATATATAACATTTATCATCATTGATTTCAAATTTCAATATATAACATTTATCACCATTGATATATATATCATAATTCATTTATCATCATTGATTCATTGATTTCAAAATTCAATATATAACATTTATCATCATTGATTCATTGCTTTCAAATTTCAATATATAACATTTATCATCATTGATATATATCATTTATCATCATTGATTCATTGATTTCAAAATTCAATATATAACATTTATCATCATTGATATAATATATATAACATTTATCATCATTGATTCATTGATCACCATATAACTTTCATGAAGCATCATATTCATAATTCATAATGACTTATAAACTTATAAATGCCAACTTCAAAGTTTCACCTTTCAAATTCGAACTTCAAACTTAAATTGTCATTAAATATGAAAGGGTCAAGTTTCAACTGTTCAAGAGTTCTAAAAGATAAAAACTACTAGAAAATAGAAAAGACTAGTAAACCACAAATCTATTTTATCTATTGGCTGGCCCCTTGCCACGCCCACGAAAAATGTCTAAATTGTGAGAACCACGAGGCAATGGTGGTCTTCTAGTACTCTCAGGAGTGACACGTCCACGACCATGACTAGAAGGCGGAGGGCAACGTGAGGATGTAGGTGGAGGCTGAATCTGCAAAGGAACAATAGTTGGATATCGAGCACTGGCACTGGCACCGACACTGCTACTGGATGGTGGGACTGGCCCTGTGTGTGGCAGTGCTGCTGATGCTTCATCATCATCCCTCAAAAGTTTTGCTTCCAATTCTTCCATATGTACAGTGACTTCCTCCAAATTATCATCCTTTGGGTTGTTGTCCCAGACTTTATATGATTGATCCTGATATGCCCGATCACAATAATGACTTAATAACCTCAAGTTGTAATGTACATAAACCAAGCTTTCAACTCGGTTTTCATTCAGCCTGTTTCTTCTCACATTATGTATGAAGCTATAGGTGCTCCAACACCTCTCTGCAGAAGAAGTATTCACAACATGCGAGAGAACTTTTTTTGCCAACTTTGGCAAAAGTCCCATGCCGCCATATGCTTCCCACCATGTGAGAGCATCAAATTTGTCTATGTCTTCCATTGCATGGAAAGAACCAAAGTTACTAGTGCAACTGAAGTATCTGCCTAATTCAAGGTGCAATCTAGAACACTCCTCCTTGTCGGGGACCAACTTGTCTAATGCCTTCATGTACCCCTCTTGTACCTCTAGATCTGTGTGAGGTTTGATCCTAACCCCACCTCGAGTTGCAGGTTGGCCCAACCAAGATGGAGAGTAGTATTTTGGCATAAGGGTATATGCCAAGGCATGTAGTGGAACATTGAGTTTATTCCACCGTGCACACATATAGTCGTGAACCATTGCATACAAGTTGGGATCATTATCCTTAACAACATCTTTTATTTGGCCCAACATGCTATCCATCTGCTCATAAACCTCCCCAATCACTGGTCAATTTGTATCTGAAAAGCGAATCATGTGATAAATGGGCTTGGTGAAATTCAAAATTTTCCTCACACGTGCCCAAAACAAAGGGTCAAGGGCAGTCTTTTCCACATGTTCAAAATCTCCCCTGTCAACTATTGTCGCTGCCTTGCCCTTTAATACTTGCCAGTGTGGGCTTGATACCATTGCAGCAATGACTCTCTTACCTTCAAAAGGCGCCTGAAGGTGAGGTAATAAATCTTATCACTTTTTTACCTCTCTTGTACAAATCACCAAGCCATTTGAATTGAGGTTGTTTGTGTTTAATGATATCATGCATCAAAAGGTTCATTGTGTGAACCAAACACCCAGACCAAAATATGTTGGGGTATTTATCCTCAACAATTGCTCTTGCTGCCTTACAGTTAGCAACATTATCAATGATGACTTGGATGACATTGTATGGCCTAGTATTTTCAATTATTTCAAGTAATGGTTCTGCAATGTTAATGCCGGTCTTGAATTTGTTTGAATAATCATATGCTGAAACGAATATTGCACCACTAACCGACACAGCCAGAACACTTATCAGTGGCTTTCCTTTTACATTGGTCCATCCATCAGATACAATGGACACCCCATGCTCATTCCAAGAATTTGTCATTCTATCCAAAGAATTGTTTATTTTAGCTTTTTCATGATCAAGTCCCACGGTTCTGGCCTTGTCATACCCAGGGCTCCTGTATCCTTTGGGGGCATGTTAAAATTGGACAACTAGGTCCAAACTCCATGTTGTGATACTCAGATGAAGATACCGATATTTTTATTGGATTCCTCTTTCAGAGAGGTGTAAGATCCATATAAAATTTATCTTAATCTGATGAGCAAAACATTTATTTTGAATTTATTATTTATAATAAATTATGTGCAGGTCGGCCTTAAGGTTTTACACCCCCAGCAGATGTGTCACACACCTCAATGATGTATATAAATACAGTCAACTTTGGAGAGCATTTCACACTCACTCATCACATCATCTTCTTCTCTTCTCATCTAGTACGAGCTACTTGGAGGACAATTTCGATCCACATGTGGGAAGAAGGACGAATTACTACAGCGAAGGAGAAGGATGAAATTGTTGCAGCTAGGGTTTCCACGAAGGTTTGACCAACGTTGACTTTGGTCAACGCATGGTCCAAAGAGGCTGAAATTTATTGGAGACTTCGATTTTGGGAGGCCGTACACATTGGCACAAGAACCGAGGTCAAAAGGTTGACCAAAGTTGGAGCTGCGTTGACTTTGATGTTGCTGCCCTGCGTTGACTTTTCTGGACAACATTGACTTTTCTGGAGTTGACTTGAGTTGATTAGGTGACTGATTTGAGGATTGTTGTGACACATTCTGGGTTGGCTAATCAAGGAGACTTTGCTAGTTGAAGCATCCTGTTGACCGCCGTAACGCACCTTCACATTCTCCTGTTTCTGGTTTGTCTTCTATAGATCCACTGGTATGTTCTATCAGCTTTTTACTTAACTGTTTGGGTGATTGTTGTAATAAAAGTAAAGTTGCATCAAGCATAGAACATCTACAAAAATTTACAGGGCATCATTAATGGCAGAAACCATTTCACGCCAATAAGGTAAGCGAAGAACATTGAATGGCACCCCACATGCATATAGAAACCGGAAATTTTTTGAATCCACATCATTTGTTCACCCTTTGTCGAGGAAATCAGATATGGTTCTACGCCTTAAGGAGATGTTTGGTCTAGGTGTGCCTCCATATCCACTGCCATGGATGCAAGTTGATTGACTTCTTTGTCCATGATGTGATGGACCTGATGGTGTATAAGAATCAATGAAACCCCTAGATCTTTTAGATCTTTGTAGGGTAGCCTCCTCTTCCTTTCTATATTTCTCTCTCTCTGTCGCTGGCACACTTACACAAATTTTGATTCCTAGATTTTTGTCTCCATCCCCTGGCATTTTCCCACAAAGGTGCCTTCTGGCACGAGTGTATGAACCTGTGTATTCTTTATTGCAATGGGGGCAAAGAAATTTAGTGGTTCCACCACCTTTCCCTCCTCCCTGCCTCTGAACATATTTCCACAAAGGTGTTTGACTTTGGTCTTGTCTAGTTGGGGTCTCTGTGGCCTCATGTTCTCCACTCTCCCCTTCCTCCTCAAGATACTCCTCCTCTTCAGGATTTTCATCAAATCCACTATAAACCACTTCTTCATCCTCCTTTTCTCTAATGGGCCTCTTTCTTCTACTCTCCAACACCATTATTACAAAGAAATGAACCAACATGAAGAAAATCCCTAGCCATATAGCCATGATGTTTCAAGTTTCTAGCGTGCAAAAAAAAATGGAGGAATGCCAAATGGGAATAGGAAATGCAACATAGGAAAAAAAACAATTCAATTTTTCACTTTTCAACACACTAAAATCAAGTTTTCATTTTTGAACAACTTAAAAATGATTCCTAGAAAATAAAAAACTAGATTAGAAGACCTACCTCTTTCTTGCAATCCTCCTCTTGCTCCCTTGCTCCTTGCTCCTTGCTCTCTCCTTGGCACTTCCGCTCTCCAAACTCTCAAGCTCTCTTGCTTTCCAAATTGCTCTCCAACTCTCAAGCTCTTGCTCTCACTCTCAAACTAAAACAATAAAAACCAAATGAGGAGGGTGGGCTTTTATTTACCCAACCCCCTCTCCTTCACTCCCCAAAAAAAATTTAAATTTGACGTCCAAATTTTTTTTTTTTTTTTTTTTGGTTGTTGTTACTTTGTTTTTTAAATTTTATTCTCTATTTTTAATTTTTTTCTTTGTTGTTTTAATTGTTGTTATAATTTTATTGTTATTTTTTTTATTTTTTGTTTTGTTGTTTTAATTTTTTTATTTATTCACGCGCCGGGTGCGTTTTTTTTGCCGGGGAGCGTTCGGGAGCGAACGCTCTCTGACCATTCCTCGCATTAAAAAAAACGCTCCTGAAGCGTTTTTTTAATGGGGGAAGCGCTCAGGGAGCATTTGCTCCCGAGCGCTCCCTGAAACGCTCCTGAAAAAACAGGTAGCGTTTTTTCAGGCTCGGGAAACGCTCCCTAGCGCTCGCAAAGAGCTCTCGAACGGAGTGCTTTTTGAGAGCGGGATCGGGGGGGGGGGGGGGTGGTGGGGGGGCCGACAGTCCACGCTGAACCAGAAGGGGGGGCCGAGAAGCTCAAGCCCTGCTTCTATGGACCTTACAGGGTGATACGCAGGATTGGGGAGGTTGCATATGAGCTAGAGTTGCCTATAGGTAGCCTGATCCATAACATATTCCACGTATCATGCTTGAAAAAAGCATTGGGGCAGCAGGTGGCTGCAACATAGGAGCTTCCACCGACAGATGATGAGGGGCATTTGGTGTTGCATTCAGAGGCCATCATAGACACCAGGGAGAGACAACTACGAAGCATGACACTCAGAGAGTACTTGGTGAGGTGGAGGAACTTGTCGGATGAGTATGCCACTTGGGAAAGTGAGAAAATTTTGCAGCACCCATCTTTGCAGTTGCTTGAGGACAAGCAACGCTTTGGCGGGGAGGAGTGTAATATTCCTAATTAGCAGCAGCTAATTGGTAATATTAATTTTGGCTAGTTTTGCTTTTCTAAAGTTAAGTGAGTTAATAAAGTGGGTGATGAGACACATAACCACACTTAGGAAATAAATCATTCCTTAAAGTCACTTGAGCATATATTTATTTGATAGCGTGGGACCCAGGAGGGTGAAGTGGCAATGTGAGGGAAGAGGCTGTGTGGGCAGCGTGAGCCCATCACAACGCGGTGAGAGAGGGACAACGTGGGCCAAGAGGGACAGTGCAGTTTGGTGGGGCCCGAGAGAGAGCAAGGCTCTCAAAGCATAAAAGGGGAAGAGGCTCCTCATTTTCTCATTGTATCATGCATCTATGATTTTTGTCTTTTGACATTGAGCATGCTTTTGCTGTTGAGCGAAGTCTGCAAGTGCTGTTCAGCACACCGGGTGTCTCCGAGCGGAGATCCCAACCTCAGCACCGGGGGACTTCGAGTGCATGCTCGGGTGAGGAGTTCTATCCATCGTTTTGAAGGAGGGAGCCATAACATCTTCAGCCAGGAATTACGCTTTTGCTTGGGTAACGCAGTATTTGGGAGAGATCACGTAGTTTATGGTAGAGGCAGTTCTGAGAGTGAGCATTTTTCAGGGGTTTCAACCCGAGATAGAGTGAAGGGATCTGCCCTTCACTATTTCATCATTTTGGTACAGGAGGAGGCCATTATTTGCAAAGGATCATTCAGGGCCAACGTATTCCACTGGGATAGCGTTATTTCCCAAGGTTCGGGGTCATCCATTCCAGGATTCCTTTCTGGGCTTTTCTGGGTATTTGGAGGAGAGCTCATTCCCAGAGTTTCATATTTTTCGGAGCAAGGGGAACAATCCCAAAGAGCCATCCCATTCCAACAGTAGCAGCAGTCCGGTAATAGCAGCAACAACATTTGGAGATCATGCAATCCTTGACAGGGCAACCATTCCTTGAGCATTTCTGAGAGTATTCTAGCTTGCCTTGTGCAAGCCAAGGTGCCATCATTCTGATCTCCTTTGTACTCATTGTATCTTTCAGTTACATAATAAAATTGCTTAGCGTTTCTCCATATTTGCATTATTTATGTGGTGTCTCTCTATTTGTTGTAAATGCTTGTTTATGTTGCTTTATATTACTGTTTATTTCTTTTCGGAATATTACAACAACTTCAAAGACTTTACAGTTCGTTTTGCAAAATAGATGGCTTATCAAGATGAATTTCAACAATGAAATATTCCCAGAACATTCATTCATTATAAGCGGCCCATACACAAAGCAATACTATCTAGAAACAAAATTTGCACAACTTCACATAAATGGATGTAGTAAATGAGCCCTAGTATAGCGAAATCCCAACAACAATGTATGTGACAAAATAGAAAGTAAGAATAACATTTAAATTTTTCCAATCAAGAAGCTCCAAGACTAGAGAAAATGATCCAAACATCAAAATTTCTTCAGTGCTCCAAAATTTCGTCCTCCAAGAAGGATAGCGAAGTTCTCTTAAGAGATACAAGTCCAAACCAAGTGATTATGAGAGAATGAATCACCTCTCATCTATTTATACAATGCCTAATGAATTCGATTTAGCTAAACTTTGCCTAATGTAGCCATAGTATTAAAAACTAGAACCGATGGACCAAATGAATCGGGTTTAGAATCGAAACAGGTCAAACTGGGACTGGTTAGATTGCAATGAACGGTTTTTAAAAATATACATTAAATAATTAATTTTTAATAAAAAGCTATGTTTAAGATTTGCAACCACGATTCCAAGCCAATAGAGACAAAATATGCAAAGTTTGCTCATTTATATACCATGTAAAGGTCAATATATCAAAATGGCTTGAGTGCAATACATATCATCGACAAAATACATAAACAATGTGGCTCCAAATAGCCTATAAAGTCCAAAAACAATGCTACAAGCTATGAGGCCATTGACTTACTACACGATTACACGTTTATAGTCTAGACTCTACAATGTACACATGATCAATCATCAAATTCATCACCACTACTAGACACAGGATCATCATTAGGAGTTGCATAGACATCATCTGGTTCAGAGTCTGAGGATGCGTAAGCCTCATATTCAACCTGAATAGGACTGCCACCAATAACAATAGAAGCAAACCTAATGGAAGCACGAGTTAGTTGATCTGCACGGCTAGTGCCTTCCATTGGTTGTTTGCCTTTCCTTGATGCAGCTACTAATCTTGGTTCAGATGGTGCCACAAAATCTGCTTCATCTCCTGCTAATGCTATGTCAATATCAAAATCAACCTCAAACTCAAGATCTTCAATCTCCTCCACCCATTATGATGTTGGATCCATGGTTACTTGGGAGAGGGAGCGAAAACGGGCAGTGGGAGCGGGAGTGCCATTTTCAGAAGCTCCCGGTCTGGGAGCATTTTTTTCTACTATATATATTTTTTATATTTTGATGCATATATCTCAACAAAAGCATGTAGAATGATGAATTAGACATAAAAAACATAAAAACATAGATTGAACCAGAGGTATCTTTATCATTACCTCTAGATTTGTATAGGGATCTTTGTCATTAATATCACCCTCTAAGCATTGACTCCGAGAGCGGGTTTGAGGGAGCACGCTCCGGGAGCGGTTTCGATAAGTGGGCGCTCCCCCACAACCTTGGTTGGATCAATATCGTCCAACACAATGAGATCTAGATCAGATGTTTTGTTCATCATTTGGTTCCGCCTTAATTGGAGGTTGTATTGCACGAAGAGAATATCATTTAACTGTTTTTGTTCCAAACGATTTCTCTTCTTCGTGTGTATGTGATAAAAAACAAACCAATTGTGCTCACAACCTGAAGCACTGCAAGTTTGGATAAGGACTCTAATTACAAACTTTTGCAATTGAGGACATTGGCCGCCAAATGACTCCCACCAATGTGCTGCAAAGAAAAAGACGTTAATTAGTAACTTAGTTCATTGCATTACTTATTTATAAAAGTTAACTTGAAAATAAAAACAAATTGGAATTGCTTACCTTACTGATCCACATCTCTTACCATTTTTGCCAAGTTTTTGCCAAAGGTACTAGCTGCAATATTGAAAAGGGCAAGTTGTCTATGTATCTCAAAACTGGTCTGCATGAATAGAGACCATGCGCTCCAAGCAATTAACCAATCCAACTCTGACCTCCACATCCTGCAGATCTCCTAGCCAAGCTTTATAATGATACTTTGGGTTCAAAAAATACCCAGCTGCATGTATAGGACGATGGTGTTGATTGTTCCATGGGTTATCGATGATATCCCATATACGACAATATTTAGCTAACCTGTCCTTGTAAGTTGCTCGTATCTGCTCCTTTGCCTGATCCATAGCCTCATAAATGTAGTACATTGCCAATTTTTCCCCATCCACTATTCTTAACACCTTACAGGAGGCTCGGTAATTTTTGTAAGCTCTGCAGACCTTTTCAGAAAATAATTGTCAAAATATTTCTTTTTGGTGTCTTTGCCACCTTGTCTACGAGCCCACTGAGATTCAGTCCAATCATCAAAAGAAAACATTTTTTGCAGGTTTTTTTCTGTTGAGAATTGAGACATTGCAATGTGAGGAAGTGAGTTGCAAATCTCGTAATTGTAGGCCTCACAAGCTCTTTGCCTCCAGTGTTTTTCCTCATTAGGTTCAATACCCACGAGTGGTTGTATTTTGTAATGCACTTGGCATGCTCTACAATTTTTTTACCCACTCCACTTTGCCTATGTCCTCAAGGATTAGGTCCATTTATTGTGCAACACATGGAGTCCAAAATATGGTCCTATATTTGGACTCAAGCATCTTTCCAGCAAGAACATAGTTTGAGGCATTATTTGTGATGACCTGCACAACATTCCGCTTCCCCACTTCTTGAATAATGTCATCCAAAAGCTCAAATAGAAAGGTTGCATCCTTCACCTTATCAGATGCATCAACTGATCTCAAAAACATGGTTCCTTGAGGGCAAGAAACCAGGAAGTTAAAGATAGTGCGGTTCCTTTCATCAATCCATACATTTGACGTGTTGGAACAACATTTTTTGTGCCATGACTCTCTATACTCAGCCAAATACTCATCAATGGAAGAAATCTCGTTTTGCAAAATAGCTCCCCTCAAGTCATGCACAGTAAGGCCTTCAAAGCCCTTTCCTGCAGCTATAACAAAGTCCCACATAACTTGGTAATAAGATGAGCGAGCAACATGAACTGCGATATCTGCATCATACCACCATTTAGCACTGTACTGATAAGAAGTTTCTTTGCATTGTTTTTTCCAATGTTGATCCAAAGTGGGTTGACAACTTGGCTGGGAGGAAGTGGCTGTGGGATTAGCAGTGGGTGAGAAATAACTCTGGATGTTTGGTCTCTTTGTCGCTTTTGATTGTTTCCCAAGAGAAGGAGGAACACCGTGGAGTCTTGAATCTCATAATCATCATACCCACTCTCTTTCATGGCTTCTATTAATTCCCTCTTTCTTGCAATTTCATCTTGGATGGCCTTCTCCCTATCCTTATTCTCAAACTTTTCAAACTTGGAAAGGTATTCTGTCCTAATAGGACCGAACATTTCATTTGGTGCTTCACATGGCTTTACTTGGCCTCTTATCCCAGCGAAGTGTTGTTTGAATTTGAGAATACCCCCACCTCCAATAGGTTTATTGCAAAATTTGCATATCATTTTTCCATCAATCACATCACAATGAGCCCATGGATTGTCCTTGGCTTTTGGAGCCAAGTTGACTTGAAATAATTTAAATTTGCAAAGAAATCTGCTGTTTAAAAAAACTTGCAGCTAAGAGAAATGGAAAACCAAAGCCAAATATAGGAAAAAAAATGCATATTAAACTATGATCTAAATATATGATGATATTTGGATGGACGCTACTTATGTAATCTTGTGTGTTGCTTGGATGTAGATTCTGGATTCTCACATTCCTTCAATGAAGCAACATGTCCCCAAGTAGAGCCAGATGTTGACCACACTTTGTCAACGACCCCATAGCAGTACACCCCCATTTTTCAAATGGGACTTATCATGTTCGAGGTTCATGTCATCCAGATGTCATCGACAAACGACAATTTTTATGAATAATGTAAACCCATTCTGCTGGTTATGATGTAAATGATCTAAGTAAGACCGTCATTGTATGTAACAACCTAGGTAAGCCTAGTATGTCGTTGATGATCTCTATCCTAGGAGGTTTTTTGTCTCACTGATTCACGAAAGTGATCGGCAGAGTTTTTCCCTCCAGCCTCACCCCAAAGCTAGGGTGGATTTTGTCATCAGCATGCTAAGTGAGTCCTAGTGTTTTCTATCAAGTCCTTGTAAAAGTAGTTTGAGCTACTTGGTCTACTAGATCATATTTTGAGTTGCAGAATTGGGTATTTATTTGAGGGTTTATACGAATGGGTTTTCCCCCTTCATGTATGTAAATGTATTATCTCATGTAAAAGAGGGTTGGAAAAATAATTATAATCCCCTCTCAGTCAATTAATTAAATTTTCTGGTCAATTAATTAATAAAATCTTAAACTAGAAATTTAATTAATTTAGGGTCCTAAGTTAGGATTAAATCTTTAAAGGCAAAATTTGTGGGTCTTTGGAAAATGATTTTGAAAGTCGCAGGCCAAGGGAATATTGAGAATTTTAAGAAATATTGGACTCTTGGGCCTTGGTGGTTAAGTCAAGGTCAAAATTTTGGGGTAATTAACTCAAAAATAATATTTTTGAGTTAATTAAAATTGAATTAAATGATAAATTCGTTTTTTCTCCAAAATTTTAATTTCAACGCTCCGGATTAAAAGATAATTAAATCTTTTGGACGGTTGAGATTATTTTGACGAGGATCATCCAAACTAGCCGTTAGAGATCTTGTCCTATAAATTTAGAGGTCTTTCTCATTCTTGGATCATCCGATCTCAGAATCGTGTACTGGTCTTGGAAGCTTTTGTGAATTTTCTGGATGAATAAAGCATAAAGACTTTGGGGTTACAAATCTTGATGTTCCTTCAGATCTATGTGGTGAATTGTCTCTAAACTCTGCTACTTTGTTTCTTGCATTTTATGGTTGATGGCCTTCATGGATTAATCTGCATACATGTATCGTGTGTAGTTTTCTGGGTTTATAAAATAACATTCTGATTTTTCTGAAAAGGTCTCATGTTGTTTTCTTAAATCTCTATCGATCTAAGATTCAGATCTAAGTGTGCAGAGAAATATTTTATAAGATCGAGCGTCTGGGGAAGTCTTCGGTTGGACCAGCCGACTCTCAATAAACATAAGTCCGAAAAGCTCATTATTTGTTGAATTCCAAGTCTATCTTACGAAATTGGTGATTTTGCAGGGTTTTCTAAGGCTTGTGCCTCTCCCAATTTTTTTTTTAAATCTCTGAAAATTGTGCTAAAATGGATTTCAAATTTGACCATGAGGGTTTTAAATTGTAAACTAGTTGTAAATTTGTAAATTTTCTTTTAAGACTGTAAGGGTTTAATCGTTTCTTGGTGTGTATCTTCAGATCTGACTGGTCTCTTGCAGTTTCAGAGTTCAAATCAGAATTTTTTTTAAAGATCTGAGGCAGATCCAGCCTCCAAAGGCCAGATCTGCCCTCAATTTCCAACTGTGGACGAATCTGGATATTGTTTCGATTTAAGGAGCAAGAGATCTGAGTTTAGATGAAGAAAATTTAAAATCTGCTGAGGAAATTTTATGTGTACTGGGTTTCAATCATTGCTTCATCTGTTCCCCTTTGAGATCCATCGATCTGCCTAAAGCAGATTCATCTCTGCCTTCATACTCCCCATACGCTGCCCTCACACTTCTTGCTATCCAACTTCCTCTTCCCCATCGATCTACATTAATCCCTTACGCTGTCCACTTGAGCCGCATCTCCTAACCCACGTTCATCCAGCTGTCTAGCATCTGCCTTCAAAACGCATTGCCAATCGAACTCACCTCCACGCTGTCTGCGTTACCTTCAAAGCCTGCCGTCAGCCTGCTCCCACATCCTCATTTTTCTATCTGCCTGTCCTCATATCCATCTCCAGCACCCGTCCATTCCTCATGCCGTTCGAGCTTTCAGATTCTTCTTTGCGTTGCAGTCGTGCCATACCTCCTCGCCGTCACTGCCTCTGATCAGTCGACCAGCAGCAAACACAAACGCACGCACATAAAAAAAATAAAAAAATAAACTAACGTTCATGTTTGGATATGCTTAGGTTTTAATTTTAATTTGATAAGCGTAGGTGTAGTGTAAAATTTTGATTTGAGTTTGTTTAAATATTTAGATCATAGTTTAATATTGTTAAGTTTTAGTGTGGTCGGTTTTAAGTTAGTTTTTATTTTTAGATTTTAACTTAGTCGAATTCTAATTTAGTTCTTTTAGAGTTTTAAGTTAGCGTAGATTAGAGTTGGTTTAGATTAGTTTTAGTTTAGGACTTTCAATTTTAAATTTTCATTTTAGATTTCGATTTTAATTTTTAGATTAGTTTTAGATTTGAATTTAGATATATTTTTTAATTAGTTTCAAATTTAAAAAATAATAAAAAATAAAAAATTCCAAAAATTTCTAAAAAAATTTAGAAAATACAAAAAATACAAAATTATAAATTTCCTGTAGTCAAATGTGCTAAAATTTTTATTCTAAAGTTTGACTGTGGAACATTTTGATTTTTAAACTGGGTTTTAATTGGAATAACTTATTTTTCGGAAATTTTCAAGCATCTGGCATTCGCATGTTATTGTTATTCATGGTTGTGGCATTTTCAATTAAATATCATTGTGATCAATCATGTTTTAATAAGCAGCAGTTAATCGTCACTTGCTTATAATTGCATAATGGGATTTTGTTTGACTCCGTAAGGCACTGATCTTAAACGTAAAATCTAATTTAGATCTGTGGAATCTCGTTCATTTTATCAAGTATTTGATGTTTTAGCTGTGTCTCCTGGATTCTTCATCCTCATTTCTAATAGGATCTACCTCCCTTAGCTTGCAAGGAGACAGCTTAAATAGAGAGATTGGGGATAAGGGTGAGAATACCCCCACCTCCAATAGGTTTATTGCAAAATTTGCATATCATTTTTCCATCAATCACATCACAATGAGCCCATGCATTGTCCTTGGCTTTTGGAGCCAAGTTGACTTGAAATAATTTAAATATGCAAAGAAATCTGCCGTTTAAAAAAACTTGCAGCTAAGATAAATGGAAAACCAAAGCCAAATATAGGAAAAAAAATGCATATTTTAGCCTACAAAAATTGATAGCATAGAACTAGAGATTTGATGGCAATAGCATAGCTGAACACATAAAAAATATTAATACATGGACGACAGTGAAATGAAGAATTTTTCAAGTGAAAATCCTTATCTGAAAATGCAAACTAGCTTCCTTAGCCTTCTCTTGAAGATGCCAACTCTACTAACAGCTCCAAACTATTTCCAAAATAACTCCAACTCCAACTTCAACGCTCCAAGATGACTGCTTCAGCAAAACCTCAACACTCTCCAAGCTCTCAATTAAACTCACAAAAGCTCCAATTGAGAGTGTACCCCTCCTTTTAAAGAATTGGGGAGGGTGTTTTTGGAGGGAAACAACCCTAGTTTTTGCTCCAAAACCACCCATTATCGTCCAAAACCACCCATTATTCTTCTGGGACAAGTTGGGGGTGGTGCAGAACACCTTCTTTGCTATGAGAGAGTGTTAAAATTGTAACCTGGATAGGTGTCTCTAGAAAGGCCTTGTGTCAAAGCATGCATAAAATATCTTGAAATTTATTTCGCATGTTTTAATTCTTTTTAAGTCATAACTTAGAAAAAACATGATAATTAATTTAATTAGGTATAATTGGCTTTGTAACCTAGATTTCCAAAGTTTCTAACTTTAGAAATTAATATTTCCATTTGACAAAATCAAAGAAAGTGATAACGTCAAATTTTGGCTTTTGATCTTTTCTTTGAAGATCTCATGGAGGAAATAGGGTTATGAGGGAAATTATAGATTGCTGGAATCAGTGGGTGAAAGACACATTAGAGTTGGATCAGATGTGAGAGAAGGGGGCTGATTTGGGTGAGGAGGAAGGTCGAGCAGATGAGAGAAGGGGCCCTCTTGTTCAGAGAAAGAGGGGCCATAGCCAGGTCGTATTGAGCAATGAGAGAGGGGCCGAACCTTAGGCCCTGTTTGCAGGAGAGAAAGGCAGAGTATTTGGGTGTTTCCTGCTGGAGGAGAGGCCGAACCTTTGGCTGAGATCTGCCGAGAAAAGGGGCCGTACTCTGCTGGAGAGAGGACGTACTTTAGGCTGTACCATTGCAGGTGAGAGAGGGCTGATTTCTGTGGCCGTTCTTAGCTGTACATTCTCTGGATTTGCTGCTGTAAGTATTTCCAGATTATTTTGTCTGAAGGTTAATAAAATTTATCTTTGCTTGTTTTTCCCTACACTGGGGTTTTTTAGGTTAAAAGCTGTATACAAATTTATGTGCTGGGATTTCTTGTTTCTGCTGTGCGAAAATTTGTTCGAAGCTTAGCTGTTTTAAAACCTATTTGTGCGTAGATTTCATATTTGAGTTTTCAGTAAAAATAAATTTCTGGGTATAAAAATTTACAGGCACTTTAATTGTTTGGCTGTGCTGAGAAAATCTAACAGACGAGAAGATCTTTGAAGGTTTAAACAAAATTTTCACATGTTGAAAGGGCCAACCTATGTTAAGTTGTTTTTTTCTTGTATTGTCAAATGAATTATGATACAATTCTCAAATTGAACTTCTCCGGTTACTTATCCAAGTATGTATTTGATTACAACTCCCAAGTTAAATTGAAATTCTGATTCTTTAGAATACGAGGAGAGTGACATATTTGTTCATAGTAAGGTTGAGTTTGGTAGGTTGAGTGGTTGTTGTGATTGGGATGGGATTAAGGTATCTTTGTAACATGCTGCTTGATCTTGATTTTTGGATACTCCCGATTCACTATAAGTTGTGTAGTCAATCCTTCATCATATACTTTGTTGTTTTATTGATGGATACTATTTTTTGAATAGCGGCACTTCGATTTTTAATTGTCATTGATTTCTTAAGTCTTTTTATCAATAGTTTTTACACATTTGACTTTTGAAAAATGGTTGATTCAATTTGGTTAGTGGACGTATCTAATGAATTATGATACAATTCTCAAATTGAACTTCTCTGGTTACTATTCCAAGTATGTATTTGATTACAACTCCCATGTTAAATTGTAATTCTGATTCTTTACAATATGAGGAGAGTGACATATTTGTTCATAGTAAGGTTGAGTTTGGTAGGTTGTGTGGTTATTGTGATTGGGATGGGATTAAGGTATCTTTGTAACATGCTGCTTGATCTTGATTTTTGGATACTCCTGATTCACTATAATTTGTTTAGTCAATCCTTCATCATATACTTTGTTGTTTTATTGATAGATAGTATTTTGTGAATAGCAGCACTTCGATTTTTAATTGTCATTGATGTCTTAAGTCTTTTTATCAATAGTTTTTACACATTTGACTTTTGAAAAATGGTTGATTCAATTCGGTTAGCAGACATGTCTTTGTTGACTTTTGGAATTGATATTTCCTTGCATTCAAATTTTTTAACATTAGTTAGCAAGGTTTACCTATGACTTTTTAGACAAGCTATTTCCTTATCTGCTTTTGGTAAAGCTTTGTCAAACTTCTGCATTTTTCTGCTTGAACTAGTTTTTTTCTTTTCCCTTTGAGGCAATTACTCGTCACATAAGACCGCAACATTTCGTAAAATTGGTGCTTGATCAATGGCTTGCAGGGTATTAGTCATTTTCTCAAGATTTTTAATCTCTTTCACTCAATCTTTCCTTATCTTCCGGCAATTGCGATTTCCCGTCAGTCGACCTCTTTGCTGAGAAATTGGTTGTCATCTTGTAGATCATGTATTTTCAGAGTTTACTCTACAAATTATGTTTGAATTTCTTCGAATTATTTCTTGAATGGAACACATTTATTTTTAAATAAGTGTTCCATGATTACTTTCTTCAAGTTGTGGTGTTCTTTGCAACTTGAACAGACCCCTTCAAAACCAGCTTGGCACTGAGCTCAACCTCTTGAATTCAAAAAAGTACTTTGTACCTTAAAAGGGGTTTTTATTCTATTTATATGTCTACGATACATATATATTATAATCTAACCATGATTTTATAGACCTTTGTAATTGATATACCTATCTATTTATATCATTGAAATAATAAACCCTTATGGATGCTGCTGATCTTCGAAGGTTTTTCTTCTATTTACTTTTTCTATGATACATATAACCTAACCATTATTTTATAGACCTTTGTAATTGATATATCTATCTATTTATATCATTGAATGAATAAACCCTTATGGATGTGGCTGATCTTTAAAGGTTTTCCTTCTATTCATTTTTTCTATGATACATATAGCCTAACCATTTTTTTATAGACCTTTGTAAGTAATATATGTATCTATTTATATCATTGAATTAATAAACTCATATGGATGTTTCTGATCTCCGAATTTTAACTTCATGATTTATTTGAATGTTTAACCTTTCATGTCAGCTTTTACCTTAACCACAGTTATGATGTTAGGATGTGATACGCCGGTCAGAGGTTTACATGATTTCGGTGATGTATGGTGAGTTGTATCTATAAGTCTCCTGAAACATGAGCTCCACATGACTCTGATTTTATCAATTAACTGTTTTGATGATGTATGCCCCAGTTTGTTCAATGAACAGTTCCGGTTTTCCCAATGAATACACCTTGTCTGCACTTATAATTTTATATATCCCTATGTTCTTTTATGCAGTTCTGTAATTTAATGCAGTCTCCCTTTGTTTGACAGTTACATGTCACGATAATTGGATCACAGTAGTGGAACATAGTTGGATGGTGGTAGTGATTCAATTTGATCTATCTATATATGTGTGTGTATGTGTGGGAGAGAGTATGGTCATCTTCCAATGTACCTTGCAAGCTGCATGTGTTAACTGATGCATTCTTCACAATAAAAACGCTTTGGAAATATAAAATATGGAATTGAGAAATAGATGCACACACACAAAATTGACACCGTTGTTTTTGGATAATTGTCCTGTGAAAAATCCCGAAGGGAAAACTAGTACAGAAGATGAGGATTTTATTATTATGCAACAATTTAAAAGAAAAATTACAACTGGTTGCTTAACTGACAAACCTCCGGAAATCTATTGGCAAAATATCTGGAAGACCCCCTTGTCTCCCTTTGCAATCAACTTGGCCTCTCCTATCCTGTTTGCACCTCCTCCTGGTCACTCACATTGCAACCCATAAATGCACACTGCCTGGCTGAATAGAATCGTACAGCCTCGGAAATGCCTCCAGGTGAGATGTCTAGCTGCCCTCTTCCTCTGGAACCAACTCACTCTGCCTCCGGGACTCTGATCCGACGACTGGCAACTGAAACAGTTCTCTTCCAACAACTTGCACTGGGGTTTCTGGCTATTTGCACTGCTCTGCACGACCTCCTCTGTAGATAATTTGGCTTCACTCTTTCCTGTCTCCTGAACATTGGAAATACTGAGGAAATCTTCCTCCGGAATCTCTGCTGCAACGCTTGCTCTGATGCTTTCCCTAGCTTCAACTGCACCCTTGCTGGATGCTACACACTGGGTAAGTCGAACTGCTCAAACTCACTGAATGCCCCTTCTCCAAGTCCTTGACTTGCTCTTATAATCATCTGTTGGGCAACCAACGACCAATATCTAATCCCAATCAATGTCTTAGATCATTTTGACTCCATCAATAGAATTCTCTAGAACAAAATCGAATTACCTTAATTAATTAACTTTAATTAACCAACTTCCCTAAGATAGACTTAAGAAATAATTAAATTTTTGGTTAATTAATTTAATTAAGGCATATCTGAGTCTTATCTCGCGAAACCTTTTCTGGGTTTTGGAGATCTCATGTTCCTTAGCCTCTTGGACATCATAGAGACTAGAACACATGTCCACTGCTACCATAAACTAACACTACTCTTGTTCATGTGTGGATGCTTTCTGTAAGGGCTTTTTAATTGGTTTGTACATATTACTGCATTTCTCTAACTGCACACATATCAATCAGAAAATTATCTTTTGGGAAGCTCTGGTAAGTTTTTGCAGCATCAGGTAATGCAGAAAATTTACATATAGCAGCTAGAATTCTAAGAATTGTGAGATAAATTCATTTGAGAAAGTGTTAGCAAATCAAGAGACTGCATGTTTTACATTTCCATGAAACTGAGCTGTAAGAATGGTTGCTGTATCCTGAGAAAGATTTCTGCACTTCAGGTTCTGAAACCCTAAATAGAAGTTATTAATGAATCATTAGTCGGCGTAACGACTAAAAGTGGATTCCAAAGAACTCTTGTCACTGCTATAGAGAAAATTAACATGGCACAAATCTTTGTTATCCCCCAAGTATGTTGCTGATTGTAGTTTGTCATGAAGTTTATCTTGTCTTGCAGTGACTTATTTATGTTGTCTTCAAGAATATTATGTTTTCAGTATATGATTACTTTATGAGTGGTGAGTTAAGTTGGAGTTTATTATTAGAAAGTTCTGATTGTGAAGTTTCCCTAGAACAGATGTAAATTATGACATTGTGTTTTTCAGTTATTTGTACCCTAGTACTCATATTAATTCCACACTGGATTTTCATGGTTTGTGCTTCAGGTTATTATTGGATATGCTGTCCTTCCGCTGACTACTCATGTTCAGTAAGTTTTCTACTTTTTTTTTTAAAACTTATTCCTTGTAGTGGTTTCTATTGTGATTTGCATTAATTAGAAAAAACGGCGGGAAATGCATGTTACAAATATTTCTGACTATAGTTTTACTACGCATCATTATATGTTATTCACACAGTATCTTAAATTTTTATGTTACGTTTCTCTGTAACAGTGGATGACCAGAATTTCATGGAACATACAAATTTTGCTTTATTGATTATGCTTTATGTTGAAGATGTTGCTTGCTGTCTTCTATCACTCATCTTTCTTGGGAATAACAAGAAATTTATGGTTTGGTTAAACTGATGTTAACCTTTTCTATGGTCAAGGTTTAAACTTTAAACAGCTATGTATTTCTCAGCTATCTGGTTAACCCAGAAGTGTTTTGTACAATTTCTGGGAAGTTGGTCTATTTTACTGACCCATTTTATATTTAATGAAGTTCTGATTCATGATGTCTTAGCACAGTGTTCCTGTTATGCATTCCAGCATTGTTTGAATCATTGTGACTTCTCTTATGAAAACCCTTGAACCAGTAATTTTCCAGGTTATCATTCCATCAAAACGATTGAAACTGTTACCTTTTCGTATCACTTAAACATGGTATCCAAAGTAAATGGGTCAAACCAGCATTTTATTAGAATGAAAAATGGAAGAAAATGTACAAAAAGAAAGAGAGAAATCATGTTGATGACCTTTAATAACTAATATATGTCAATGGGCTTGAAAATACAACAATAATAGTAGAAAAATAAAGAATGTCCTACAGCATCTCGAAAATGCGAATAAGGAATTTGGATGTGAAATCATTTTCGAAGTGAAGATTATAACATCAGTTTTACATGTCTATGTGGGAAGCTATGTTGCACGGGGACCTGTCCCCGCCATAATTTCATGCCGTTCCCTCCGTTCCAGCGTTCCGGGGACTTTGGAACTCGTCGGAAACGTTCTGGATTTGCTGGGGACTCCATCGAAGACTTGGGGACTTCAAGGCCGTCCCCTAGCCGTCCCTTGAAAATTCAAGGGTCTTTTTGGAGAATTCCAAAACGTCCCTCGATAAATCGGGGACTTCTGGACGTCCCCAATAAAATTTTAAATCATAAGTTAAAAAAATATTAAAATATTTCATTTTTATAAAAAAAATTAAAACAAATTTTAATAAAATTCAAAATTTTAAATTAAAAAAATGTAAATTCCTAAATTACATTTACCCTAACCTAAAGGCTAATGCATATACCTATCAAACTTAAAACATTTACGGTTTACCGTTTTACCTTTTGGCAGCTACACTAGTGACTATATTATTTTTAAATTTTAATTTTTGTCATTTTGGTTCTTGGACTATAGTCTATGACTATAATTTATAAATTCATAATCCATGGTTTTCTACTTCTAAACTCTTAATTTGAGATTTATATTTAAATTTTAATGAATTGTTCATGTTTACATCTTTATTAAATTTTAATACTATTTACTTTTACGCTTTAGCTGCTATTTAAATTTTGAAATGGTTCATCATGCATCAATGATCATAGAATGATTATGTAGATATTAGACAATAGTAGATTGTAGGTTATAAGTCGTATGAAACTAATAGTACTTAATTTATGCAATGATGACGAAATTTGTTTTTGTGATGCACAATTCTAAATGACGATTAGATACTATTAGACTATTAGTATTAGTCTTTAGATTTATCATTTTAGTATGTTATTTATTTTGATTCATGTTTAATTTAGTTTTAATTTTAATTTTTTAATAAATAATAAATATAATAAATAGTTGCCGTACTTGCCGTCCCCAACCCGCCGTCCCCTGAAAATTTGGGGGTGCGCTCTAGCCGTTCCAGAAACTCGATCCCCCGACACCTCCGTTCCCCCGTCCCCACAGCCAGTGCAACATAGGTGGGAAGTATAAGTTAGATGTATTTTGTTGCAGATATACTGACTTTGTCAATTGAGAGCTAACAGCAATACTTTGCTAGGTATAGAATGTGATCAAGCACATTGTATACATATGATTGATCCCTTTGCTTTTGGAAGGATTTGGAATTTTCACACTTGTTATAGATAGAAGCTCACTGTAAAGGCAATTTAGTGCGAAGTGGCATACACACACACACACACACGGATGGTAGAAATGCTTGTAAGGGCTCATGTTCCATTAATATTCCAGTGAATATTAGTTGTAATTGAACCAATAAGCTTAGGCAGAACCCACATTCTTGCATAGAGAATTGCTTTACGTCAACATAATTACAATTAACAGTTATGCAGGCCTGGTATGTACGTTAAGATCCCAGGCCAATTTTCATTTTTTAAAATTCTAATCTGGGACCAAACTGTCTATGACTTATAGCATTCCCTTTGGGATATAAGTTTTTTAAGGTTCAGCCTTTGGTTTTCATGGGAGTGACATTTGTGCTGAGAGTGTATACTATAGTACTTAGCAGTCCCATTGACCTACTTGTGATTTGTTGGCTGTTAAAAAATGTATCATATTTTATATATCTCGCTCATTCTTTTGATGATAATTGTACTAACATTCATTGACCTTGGGGTCCCCTGTTCCTTTAGCTTACTGTGTGAAAACCCGAGATCTTATGGACATGAGAAATCATATTTAATCTGCTTGTGGAGCTTTGCTTGACATTAGCCAGACAGAAATTAAAGAAAGATCACTTTTGAATGAGACTGGAGGATCTCTTTTAGGATAAATGAATGACTTTCTGTATGCAGAAAAGTCCTGCTAGAGCAATGGATGGTGTGTCAGATACTGAATATTCCTAATTATGGAAGTGGATATCTCCTGATGGAATGTGGCAATAATGATGTGCCATTTGTTAATGTTTTTGCAGCATCAAGCAGATATTCCCCGACAGGGTCGTGCTGATTTGACTAGTGGGGAATGGTACATTCACCCATGGGGCCATGCTAATTTGGTTAGGGGTGTATGGCCCAGGGGTAAACTTTCTCTCATGGGGTCATGCTGATTTGACTAGGGGAGATTGATACATTTACACATGGGGCCGTGCTGATTTGGCTAGGGGTGAATAACCCACGATGCTCACTTTGTGCTTCGGGATAGAATGATATATTCTTTTATATAGCGTGTTTGATTTGTTTATTGATTGGGTTCTTCACCCTACAGTGGGTTAAACAATTATACTCTAATGTTGTGTTGTGATGTAGGCTGCATTAGTGAAGGGGTTTCTTGTGATAAGAAGCCAACTTGATAGGTCTTTAGTATTTACTGAACTTTAGAGCTCTATTTAAATATACAACATGTGAGAGGCAAATAAAAACATAGCAAGCTCATTGATCTTTTCAAGTGGAGGAGAAATTCAGCAAAAGGAGAAATCTGTTGTCTTGGTTTATCTTCATTATTTTTCTATCTCTCTTGGAGGCCGCATATGTGAGACAAAATTGACTTCTGACCAGTCGAGTTTGACTACCTGTACAATTGAGTTTGATTAGGCCGCACATGTGAGTTGACCAAGCTGTTTTAGAAAACAAAGATCAAGTCATGTTTTAGTCTTAGCCATTGATTAAACTTCTAATTTGGGCCGTTGGTTCTCCAACGAGAAGATTATAAAAGAAGGCTTGAGGGTCATTTGGAAAACAAGCCGAGCATACACTCAGTACTTGAAGGAGATTGATTTTGAAGTAAGAGAATCCGATTTCAGTGGGAGAGTTGCAGGGCGAAGATTTTGCAGAAGCAGAAGGAAGGAAGGAGTCAACAAGTGATCGAGGTCAGCGACAGAGGGAAGCAGTGGGCCACTAGAGGCAGCTTTGGTCTGCAGCGCAGAGATCCCACGCAAACTTACACAATCCAGCGCTAGGATTGCTCAGAGAAACACGCAGACATGCACACGAGATAGCAGAGGTTGATTAAGGTGTTGGAGATTCGTCGGAAGACGCTGGGAATTTTGGCTCAGGTCTTTCTGATTTTATCTGTCAATAATTTTCCTTGTAAAGAAATCATTTGCTGAAGAATTAATAAAACTCTCATCTGCTGCACCAGTTTTCCCGCATTGGGTTTTTTCAGGGATAATTGTCCAAAAATAACTGTGTACATGTGATTGATTCTTGTGCTTATGTCCTTTACTGTTCATTTCTCTGCATATATATTTGTGAATGTTGCAGTAGTATTTATTTCGATATTTGCCAAAAGATTTATGAAAATAACTTATTGAAATAATATGTAGGAGGAATAAATCTATAACTGCAACTGCATAGTTTTCAGATTGAGAATTTCACATGGTATCAGAGCCAGAGATGAGTAACAGGAACGGAGAATCGAATAATAAACGAAAGTCTACTGTTGTAGCAACAACGCAAAAGGGTTCACGCAGTTCTCTAGGGAAGGAAAGAAGCATGGTAGAACAAATGGATCATAATGTCTCTGTTCTGGCATTCAAACTTGAAGAAGAATTTGCTTGCGTAGCAAGCACTGCTTCTTCTGATGTCTAGTATATTGACAGTGGAGCCTTTGTTCACATGACTGGAGTACGGGAATGCTTTTCAACTACCGAGTAGAGCAGATGAATTTTAAAATAACCATGGGTAATAAAGCAAAATGCACTCCTATTGGGAGAGGTAGCGTAGTTTTTCAGACCGAGACTGGAAATAAGATCCGGGCCACTAATGTATTGCATGTGCCTGGTTGGGGATTAACTTACTCTCAGCGTCTCAGCTTCAAAACCGAGGCTATGACGTCTACTTTATTGGCAATAGGGTCTACGTCAAACACCCCAATTGGAAGAGGGGACCGATCAGGGTAAGAAGCAACAAACTTTACAAGTTGCAGCTTGAGTCTCCAATGGCACTGGTTGGCAGCGCAGATGAAACGAAGCTGAATGAGCTATGGCACAGAAGAATGGGATATTTGCATCATGGGGCATTAAAAATTCTCCAAAAGATTGTTAAAGGAGTTCCAAAGCTGAGCACTAAACAAGATGATGTCTGCAAGGGGTGCGTATTGGGAAAATATGCCAAGGCAGTGTATCAAAGAAGCAACAATAGGGCCAAGGGTGTATTGGACTTGATACACTCAGATATCTGTGGACCAATGTCCACTAGAGCTCTTAGTGGTGCCGAGTACTTTGTCACCTTCATTGATGATCATTCCAGGAAATCCTGGATCTACTTTTTGAAGACCAAGGATGAAGTCTTCAGTTGGTTTAAAGAATTTAATGATGTCTGGGAAGTGGTCCCCAGACCTCAGGAGAGATCGGTTGTAGGATCAAGATGGATTTACAAGGTCAAGTATGCTGTAGATGGCAACATCAAGAAATTTAAAGCCAGGTTCATGGCTAAGGGGTATGCTCAGAAGGAAGGGATTGATTATGAAGAAACCTTTGCCCAGTAGCCACATACACTTCTCTCAAATTCGTGATATCCCTTGCTGCGTAGATGGGATGGGAGATTCACCAGATGGACATCAAGACGACATTCCTGAATGGGGTGATAGAGGAAGAGGTGTATATAGAACAACCAGAGGGCTTTGAGACACATGATCAGAATACTCATGTGTGCAGATTGAAGAAAGCATTGTATGGATTGAAGCAAGCTCCTAGGGCCTGGTATGGTCGAATTGACAACTACCTGCAGAAGATGGGATTCGTCAAGAGTGACGTAGATCCCACTCTACTATTTGAGAGTAGGGAGTGAGCCTCTGATATTGGTTTTGTATGTAGATGATCTATTCTTGACAGGATCATTAGGGCTCATCACAGACTGCAAGAAGGATTTGGTTGAGGAATTTGACATGAAGGATCTAGGACGGGTGCACTATTTTCTGGGGTTGGAGGTTTGGCAGCAAAATGGAGAGTTCTTTCTTGGCCAAGGAAGGTACACTACGAAAATTCTGAAAAAATTTCAGATGGAGGATTGTAGACCCATGACAACTCCAATGATCACCATCTGGAAGAAAATCGACACGTTCGAAGACGATGAGGCTGATCCTACGTTATATAGGCAACTCATAGGGTCCTTGATGTATTGGGTAAACACAAGGCTAGACATCTATTATGCTGTAAATACCCTCAGTCAGTTCATGGTAGAACCTAAGAGGTCTCATTGGGCAACAACCAAACATGTTCTCAAGTACCTTCAAGGAACAATCGAGCTTGGATTGAAGTACACCCGTAGCAATGATGTCAGGTTGAGTGGTTTCACCGACGTAGATTGGGCTGGGAGTTCAGTAGATCGGAGGAGTACCAGTGGGTATTGTTTCAGTCTAGGATCAGGAATGACCTCCTGGTGCAGCAGTAAACAGAAGTCCGTATAATTGAGCTTAGTAGAAGCAGACTATATGGCAGCCAACACAGCTTGGTGTGAGGTCGTATGGCTTCAAAAACTGTTAGTGAACCTACTCAAGGAGAAGATGGAAGCGACCAATATCTTATCTGATAATCAGAGTTGCATAAATCTCTCTGAAAATCTTGTGTTTCATGATTGGTCGAAGCATATTGGTATCAGGTGTCACTTAATTAGAGACTATGTACAACGTGGAGTTATTCAGTTGCAGTACACTCCAACAGGAGAATAGGTGGCAGACATCCTCACAAAAGCTCCGGGGAAGACTAAGTTTGTCTACTTCAAAGAAAAGATGGGGATGATGAAGAATCCTTTCTAGTAGCAGGAATGGATAGGATCAGTATTTAGAGGGAGCTGTTGTACACATGCAACAGTGACAGTAGGTAGTGTCAAAGGCAGAAGTACAGAGGCTAGCAGCGCAACAGATGAGGGGCAGCGTCCAGAGATTCGTAGTGCAGAGGGTGCTTCAAAAGTAGAGTAGCATGGAATAGGCATATTGTTGGAACACCTTCCTCGCTAAGAGGGAGTGTTGATTTTTGTAGCATCCAGAAGTGTTCCAAGTCTCAAACTTTGCAAGGAGGCTTGGACAACAACATTCCAAAGAACCCAGAAACCGTTTGTGGAAATTCCACTCGGTTCATGACTTGCTAAAATAATTAATTATTTTAATGAAGACCCTAAGTCTAAACTTAGGGAAATGAAATAATTAAAGGGTATTAATAAGTCAGAGTGTGAGTCTTCTAGAAAGCAAAGATCAAGTCAAGTTTTAATCTTAGCCATTGATTAAACTTCTACTATGGGCCATTGGTTCTCCAACGAGAAGGTTATAAAAGAAGGCTTGAGGGTCATTTGGAAAACAAGTCGGGCATACACTCAATACTCGAAGGAGATCGATTCTGAAGTAAGAGAATTCAATTTCAGTGGGAGAGTTGCAGGGCGAAGATTTTGCAGAAGCAAAAGCAAGGGAGATGTCTGCAAGTGATTGAGGTCAGGGATAGAGGGAAGTAGTGGGCCACTGGAGGCAGCTCTGCGCTGTAGCGCAGAGAACCCATGCAAACCCCATGCAGACTTACGTAGTCCAGCGCTGGCACTGCACAGAGGAACATGTAGATAGGCACACGAGATAGCAGAGGTTGATCAGGGTGTTAGAGATTTGTCGGAAGAAGTGGGGAATTCTGTGAGGTGTTTCAAATTTTATTTGCTATTATTTTTCCTTGTAATGAAATCGTTTGCTGAAGAATTAATAAAACCCTCATTTGCTGCATTGGTTTTCCTGCATTGGGTTTTTCCGGGGATAATTGTCCAAAAATAATTGTGTACATGTGATTGATTCTTGTGCTTATGTCCTTTACTGTTCATTTCTCTGCATATGTATTTGTGAATGTTGCAGTAGTATTTATTGCGATATTTGCCAGAAGATTTCTGAAAATAACTCGTTGAAATAATAAGTAGGAGGAATAAATCCATCACTGCAACTGTATAGTTTTTAGATTGAAAATTTCACATGTTTGAGTAGAGTTGATTGAGTTGATTTGATTGGTTTGTCCAACATTGACTCTTAGCTATTTGAATAGGTTTGACTGGTATTTTGACTTGTATATTGGCATAAATTTCTAGATGATTTTTCTGATTTGTAATCCTTGCTGAAAGATAATTTCCTCAAGAAAAAATTGTTTGGTTTTCTCACAAGGTTTGGTTTCCTAGGGTAAAATTTTTGTGTCTATTGTTAATGGCTATATTTCTATGACGTTTGTTGTTTTTGTCGCATTTACTGTTGAGATTTTCTGTGTATAATCATTTAATGAAATCAGTGGCTTGAAAAATATTGGTTGAAAATAATTTCGAAGTGATTGTTAGAGCAGAAAATTGTATTCTACTGCACTTGCCTTAAAATTTGAACCCCGGATCAAAGCTTTGTTGAAAGTAGGGTTGTGTGGGAGCAACCTGCTCCCAGAGTGCACTCCCTTTAAACCGCTCTTGGAGATAATGCTTAGAGGGTGATATTAATGACAAAGATCCCTATATAGATCCAGAGGTAATGGCAAAGATACGTTTGGATATTAATGCTTAGAGGGTGATATTAATGACAAAGATCATGATTTTCCAACAAGAATAAAAAATTAGATATTTCTCGTGGCAGCAAGAGGCCCAAGCTAAATTAGCTATAGATAGTATATTTACTTGTCTTTTCTAGTTTCTAGTAGTTTTTATAACTATTGACTCTTTCATATTTATTATGATATTTTTTGTAAATAATATATGCCAATTTAAGTTTGAAGTTTGAAGTTGGCAATTATAACTCATTGGTAATGAATTATGAATACGATGCTTTGTGAAAGTTGAAAGTTGTTTCATTTCATTTCATTTTATAATATTTCATTTCATGTTAGATGTTCTTTGTTGTAATGGTTACACTTAGCTTACAAGTACAACTTTGGTGATCAATGTTGGTAAATGTTATATATTGAATTTTGAAAGCTTGAAACTTTAAGATTGATGAATCACGAGACTCAATATGTTGTATGTTACTAACTTGTGGACGTCGTTGATGAAGATTATAACTTCTAGATGATTGATTTCATATGGTTCAATCTATGTTTTTATGATTTTTCCTATGTAATTCATCATTCTACATGCTTTGGTTGACATATATGCATCAAAATATAAAAAAATATATATATTATATAAACATTCGCTCTCGAACTGGGAGCTTCTGAAAATGTCGCTCCCTTTCCTGCTCTCGCTCCCTCTCCCAAGTAACGTTGGTTGAAAGATCAACCTCAAATCTCAATATTCAGACAACTTGTACATGTTTTAGTTCTCTTGCCAAGACGGTGCCTAGATTAAGAGTAGAAGACAGGTTGCATGGTGCTACAAATTTCAAATCTTGGAAGACTAGGATACTCCTTGTCTTGGAAGAAAATAATGTGAAGGAAATTATCTCAGAACCAGTGAGGAGAAAGCCAAGAATAAGAAGAATGAAGCAAAGGTTAAGAGGATATTGATAGATACCATCAAAGACCATTTGATTCCACATTTGTTGAGTTGAAGGCCACGAAAGAAATGTTTGATGCCTCGATGGGATTATTAAGAATTCTAGTAGGAAGCTAGCCTTGAGGCATCAACTTTGTTGTATCATGATGTCTGGTTCAGATTCGGTTGCAACTTATCTCATGAGAGTCTTCCAATTGAGAGACCAACATAAGGCCATTGGAGGTACCATTAATGATACAGAGCTTGTTACAGTGACTCAATATATTTTCCTTCTTCGTGAGATCCATTTGTACAGTGTATTTGTGCACGAGATGAGCTGCCCCAATTTTATCAACTTTGCACTGATTGTGTCTAAGAGGAGGCCAGATTGTTGTCCAAGAACAACTTGCAGAGACCTCAGGATGAAGAAACTAAAGCCCTTCTAGCTCATGCAAGGAAAAGAAAATGAAGAAGAAACCTTGATAAGAAGAATATACGTGGAAGATCAGTTCCAGTTCAAGAACAAAAAAAGGATCTTTTAGAGCTCAAGTGCTTTAAATATCATTCATTTGGTCACTATGCCTCCTAGTGTTGTCAGATAAAAAGGAAGGGAAAGCAACATGCATCAACAACTGATGTTGATGATGATCACGAGCATCTACCATAGAAGAAGATAAATGAATCTAAACTTGATGAGATTGCAGATGAACTTCAAAAGGAATATTTCTTTGTCTCCGCTCTTAAATGGACTATCACTGACAATAGTGATATTTGGATGGTGGACAATGGTGCTTCTAGGCATATGATAGGCTCATGAGATTCTCTCATGGATTTGACAGAAAGCGATTCATCATTGTAGGTGGAACTTGGAGATAATGCCAAGTATGAAGTGAAGGAAGTTGGAACAACTCCGTTTCAACTGGAATCCAAAGATCCTCTACACATGAGAGATGTATTGTTTGTACCTAGATTGCAGAAAAGCCTGCTCTCTATCTTAGCAATGGAGGATAAAGGTTACATAGTTGCATTTGTGGAGGGTTAAGTTTTTGTATGGCCTAAGGGCTTGAGCATAGACTTAGTCAGAGTGATTTGTGTTCGAGAGGGAGGACTTTGCAGATTGTTAGGACATCCAACTCAGGCTTGGGTACATGAAAATATCAACTTATGTGAGTTATGGCATGGGAGATTTACTCACCTGTGTTACAAGGCTTTGCCAACATTAACAAAGGATGGTTACTGTTGATTTTTCCCTACCACTTCAGATTTTGATCTATGTGTAAAATACGATCACAAATGCTTTGAATACCAATACTTCAAGCACTTTTCACAAGGGAAAATGTACAATAGTGAGTCAATAAAGTACATAAGAATTTGCAGGCCCCAAAATTGTTTATATTACAACTCTAATACAACAAACATAGGGCTCCGGTAGTAGGGATCATGGCCCTTACAATTAGCCAAGATAATTCTCGGGCTCGAGGTCAACAACTTTTGACTCTTAATCTACCCAAGAACAAGAACACACTTGATTTACTTGCTGACGAAGCGCTTGGCCACAACCCTTTCAGTCCACTTTTCTTGAACACTTGGCAGGTCATTTGCCACCTATACTCACAAAGAATATGTTCCTTCAGTACCTTTGCACATCAACTGCGCACAATGTCTTCTGCTGCTCCAGAAGCCTTGCATAATTAGCTTCAACACATGTGCCTTATTATAGTGATAATGTTGCTCCAAAGGTCACTGAACATAGTCTCAAATGTTTGGCCTGTCATAGTGGTGTTTTCCTTTTCAAATCGCTGTTCATGGGCTTAAAAGACAAGGTCTGCAACACAGTGATTTGTCCTCCACAAAATCATTGTACATTGGGCCTCAACCAATCAAACAAATCACATTGGGTAGGCTTCTTCCAAACCATTGTATGGCTACCTTCCTTAACCTTCTTGTTCAACACTCCTGTGTGAACATCCTTAAGGATACCTTCTACAATTAACCAATACAAAACATGAGCTTCTTATATCTCTGTTACACTTCGTTCCTTTCACTCCAAGACATTTTAAGGGTCTCGACCCTCCTTAAATGATTCTTCCTAGTGTTGAAGCCTTAGTGTGCCACCTGAGGCCCTTTTGACCCTCTCCTAGACTAGACTGAGGCCTGTTTCGGCCTGCTATAGCAGGGACATGTGTCTCGACTCCCTTTATAGGACATCGACCCTCTTTTCTTAAGCAAAACAGAGTCAAGATTGCCCTTTTTCCACACTTGGTCTTACACAAAACCCAAAACAGAGGTAACACGTCAATCCTTCTTAGTTCGAACTGCTCAAACATCAAAGAAGCTCGTACTCCTTCCAAGTCAACCTTCTTCAAGGGTTTGCGGCTAGCTCTTGTTCACATAAGGATGATTGCAATGTGTGTGTCAATGCGATCAACTTTATTTCTATATATAGTGTTCTTGGTGTGAAATTAACACGATTGGAACTATTGAGTATTATTCTACTGACTTATGAAGCTTATTTGTCTTTTGTAAATTTATTTATGGCAAATAACAAACAATCCACTGCAATATTCACAAATAAAAAGTCTGCGAAAAATAAAATATTGGAACTGAGAAAATAATGCACACACACAATAAATCCAAACCGATATTTTTGGACAATCGTCCCTGGAAGAATTCCAAAGGGAAAACCAATGCAACAGATGGGGGTTTTATTAAATAAATCTTTAGCAATTTAGGAGTGCAATTTAGGAGTACAATGATCTACTTTCCTGACATTGGCAAAGCTCTGGTTAATAAAATCTTCACTGGCCAAATAATCTAGAGGCTCACTGTCTTCCTCTGCAACTCGATTGAGCCTCTCCTAAGCCACTCGGAATTCTCCCTGGCACTCGCACCACCTGTCTGAAATGCAGACTTCAACTCTAGATAAATTAACACAACCTTTGGGAACCCTTGCCTGCAAGTCGTTTTGCCTCTAGCACCCTTGGCCCACTAGCTCTGCGTTTGTGTGATAGATCCAACTCTAGCTCACTAAATAAGCTCCTCTGCCACTCACTATCAAACTAGCCACTCGCACTAGTTGTTTTCATTCTCCTCTGTAGTTGAATTCAACCTCCTCTTCCTATCATTGGAACTGAGGAAATCTTTTCTGGAATCTTGTTCCCGAATCCCTACCGAACCCCACTACTAGTGTCTTCCTTTGCTAAAACTGCGCCCTTGTTGAACCGCTGCAACTGGGTAAGTCAAATTGCTGTTGTATCTTCGATTTACTCTCCTAATCTAATCGACTTGCTCTTATAATCTTTTGTTGGACAACAAACGACCATGATGACATCTCAATTGATGGCTAAGATCATCTTGACTCCATCAACTCACTCTTTTGGAATTCTCTAGAGAAAAATCGATTTCCCTCAATTAATTTGATTTAATTAACCAATTTTCCTAAGTTATACTTAGGAAATTTAATTGTTGGCTAATTAATCTAATTGAGGTGCTTTTAAGGATTTTCTAGCGAATCCTTTTTTGGGTTTTGGGGATCTCATGTTCCTTAACCACTTATACATCATAGATACTAGAATAGTTGTTTGTTGCTACTAAAAACTAGTATTCTCTCTTAGCGATGAAGGTGTTCTGCACTACTCCCATCTTATCCCTGAAGTAGAGAAACTTTGCCTTACCCAAGGCCTTCGTGAGCATATCTGCAACCCGTTGATCTGTGGGAACATGTTGTAGCAGAACCGATCTTTGCTTTTGATGTCCAATATCTGTGATTACAATTGGTTTCCATGAATTAGAAAACCTCCGGTAAATTTATTCCTTCACTCTTGCCAGTTGATCTCACCTTTTGGAAGCTAGTTGGGCCTTCGAAATCGATTCAACATTCCTTTCAGACCTTGAATCGACCTCTACAACTACGTACTAACAATTTACTGCTTCCACTTCAACAATCTCGCACTGCTGGGAAAATAACTCAATCTCCACTAGAAAATTGAACCAACGAACTGGGAATTGCTTCTCCTTTGCAAATTTCTTTGCTAGCAAAGTATCTTGTTGCTCTGACAACTCCCTCTGCCTTAGTCAACTCACATTCTTGGAGAGACTGAATCCTCCCTGAACTAATTCGCATTCTTCTTCTACAGATAATATCGATCTCACTTTGCCGCTTAGAAACTAGAAATCTTTGTGAAGAAAATCCTTTGACAATCACTATCCACATTGTTATCACCGCGCTACTCCGATTGTCCTGCTTCATGCTGTAAATGAACCAATTTGTGCTACTATTTCCCTACTCTGATCTCACATCGTGTAGAACATTTGCTTAAGTTTTAGCCCACCGAGTTTCAAGTGTTTGCATGATTTAATGTCCAAAACCCTGTAGAAATTTCTGAATCTTATACTTTATGCATAAATTATTACTGTTAATCCGGTTATGCTCCTCCTACTTTGACAAGTTATTAACTGAATAAATTCAAGTTAAAATCAAAGCAAAACACATAACATATCTCTACCAATCCAGATCTAGAATAAGCACATGCACACATCGACAAAGTGACACAGTTATTTCTGGACAAATAGTCCGCTGAAAAACCCAATGCGGGAAAACCAGTCTTTCGCTGCTGGAGGGTTTTATTATTAAAATATTTCTGAATACACAACTCTGGGTTCCAGATCTGGAAAACCCGACGGAGAAAACTCCAGATCTACAGCTCTCTGGTTGATCTAGGGCCAAAATAATGACTGATCCACACCCTCAAACGAGATTTATAAAACTCAGCCAAGATTAGGGCCTAGAAACCCCAGCGCTGTCCCTGAAAGGCTCTGCGTCAACCTCTGAAGCCCTTGGAAGCCTTTGCGTCAGCCTTGCATGGCCTCCAAACCCTCAACGTTGCTCCGGAAGGGACTGCGTTACCTTAGAATGGGTGACGCAGTCACTACGCTGCCCCTAAGGGTCTCTGCATAACCCCTGAAGGGTTTCCTGAAAATTACACTGTCCTTGCTGCTGCTGTCTTCCTTGTTGCTACCTTCCTTCTGCCTCTTGTGTATTCTAGACCCCGGGATCAGATCATCCACTTGGTCTAAATTCCCCTCTCTGCAACCGAAATACTTATGAGTATTTTTAGCAAACCCTGCCCTAGATTCTTAGCTTAGCTTAAGTGCTCTGCCTCTGTGTATCTTTACAAATGGCCCCAAGCCTTTCCTTTATACTTTTCTCGTTGACAAATCAACGACCAATGTCAGATCTTGAATCAATGGTTAAGATTAAAAGAAAGCTTGATCCATGTGACTTAAGACAATTTCATCACATTTTTAATTAAATTCACTTTAATTATTTTATTTTCCTAAGTTTTAACTTAGGAAATACATTAAAATAATTAATTAATTTAATATCTCCTAAACTAGATGAAATTTTCCAAATCCATTTCTGGGTCTTGTAGATCAGGTGAACTCTAGTCCTTCCTCAAAATATGGGACCTAGAGCACAACTTATGCTACCCAAAATACACAAAATCTCAACAAACCCATCATAAACATGCGACTCATATAACATGTAAATTTTGCATTTTACTTGAAACAAAAGATACTCTATTCTTTTAGTTTTTCAACAATTGGTACAAGAATTTTTGAAGGAACACACACTTAGAAAATAGAGACAATATTGTGGTCTACTGACGATGGAAATACCCACAAGGGGAAAACTACTCTTCAAGGAGGAATTCATTTTCTTTTTTAGAATTTTCTTGCAACATTAAATCCAACAAGAAAGTCAACATATCTCTTCCCTCGAAGAAGTATCTCCGAGGTGCTTTTTCAGTGGATTTCATGACTAATAATTTTGGCTCATAGTTTGCTCACTTCTAGCGAACAATTCGGTCCTCTTATAACTCCTCTGGAAACCGAATCTCTGATCAGTCAAGGGTTTGCTCTAAAGCATGATCTTGCATAACAAAGAATACTCGCACCTGTAACTTGAATCTTTTCCCTGAACAATAATCTTACATATCCTCAAAGATTGGCTTGAGATACTTGTTGAATACACTCAGAAAACTGGCTCAAAAACCTTGCTATACAACCCCGAAAATCTTATGTTTCATGTGGCTATCTGATGGAGAGTTTGTTTGTTGTTTGAATGTTGAATCTGTCGAGGTTTAGACATGAAAGAGGTTATTTAAACTGTGAACAAATGGGATTAAACTATCACCTTGAGATTCAAGCTTCCTGCTTTGCTTGAACTGGGCCTCCAAGAGATCCAACTGTTGTGGTCTTATTTCTTGTTCTCTGTTGTAGAATTTCACACACAAATTCTCTTCCTCCTCTTGCTCTCCTCTCCTCAATAGCTTCTCATGAGAATAATGAGAGATTTTCTCCTTTTCCCTCATTTGTCTCTCTAACGTGTAGAGAACCCTAACCATTAAATCAAATGGTTGAGTTAAATCTCAGCTCCTTAGATAAAGGGTGGAGATCACTCCCTCTCTTGACCCCCTCCCTCTGGTGGTACCCATAATTTAATGAGCCTTCCTTGTACTTTTTAATGTTTTATTACTATTATCACTTTTTCTCTCATAAAGTTACTTTTAAAATATAAAGTCACTTTAATAGTATAAAGTGTACTTAGTACTTTACACATAAAGTCACCTTTAGGAACACTTGCGACTTTAATAACTTAAAGTAAATGTAACATAGTACAAGTCTGATAAAAAGTACTTCAGCTCCTTGATATTAATAAACTGATAATATCACTTAAACAAAAGATAATTAATGTGTCTCCATAGGCGAAAAGGATAAATGCCTAGGAAACACCTACTTGGCACCCTAATTTTCAACACTCCCTCTTACCGAGGAAGGTGTTTGTCACCATTCTCATCCTATCTCTTTAGAATACTGCTTGCCTCTTGGCAATGAATTGGTGAGAATGTCTTCTACCTATTCATCAGTGGATATATACTCATGCTTCAGAACTCCCCTCTAAACCTAGTCTCTGATGAAGTCGTATCTAATCTCAATATGCTTTGACCGGTCATGAAATACTGGATTTTAGATTATCATAGTATGCCGTATTTGATCTCATCCTCTGACGAATTAAACCAAATAGCATCTTGTGAAGCCAAAGTTTCAGCAACCTGCTTGACTAGTTGCCATATACTTTGCCTCTGTGCTGCTTAATGCTACTGAACTTTGTTTCCTGTTGAGCGATGACACAACTGTTGAGACCAACGAGAAACAACACTTGAAAGTACTCTTCTTGTCACTAGCTCTACTAGCCCAACCTGAGTCTGTGCAACCAATCACTCTTACTCCATCTCCTCTAAAATAGTCCAGACCATAGTCCACTGTGTCATGTTGGTAACTCAATGCATGTTTCATAGCCACGTAGTGTGAAAATTTCTGAATTTACTTAAAGAAAAACCCTACTGTTAAATTCTTGATTTACTTCTCCTACTTACATAAGTTATTGATCTGAAATCTTCAGCATTAACATCGAAGTAAACACATTAAGAACCTACACATGCAGATCTAAATTGAATAACGTGTTCAATGACAAAGTGACACACAAGAATTTTTAGACAACTGTCCCCGGAAAAACCCAATGCAGGAAAATCGATGCTTCTAGCTTTTGGAGGGTTTTTATTATTAAGTAAATTCTAAGTACAATAGATCTGGCCACGAAATTGGTTAACCCGATAGAGAAATAAATTTGTAGCAATACCTTTATTCCGGAGACATAAAATTTGACTGATTCACACCCTCAAACGGGATTTAAAGAACTCAGCCTTTTCCGGCCTCTAGAAACCCTAACACTGCTTTGAAGCTCTTTGCGTGAGCCTCTACGTTGCTCAAGAAGGGCTCCCGTCACCCTAGACTAGATTACATTGTCCCTGTGCTGCCCTAGCTGGGCATGCGTCAGCTCTTCTCGGCTCCTATTGCCTCTGTGCTGCCCCTGCTGGGCTCTCGTCTGTTCTGCGTAGTTGCTGCCTTGGTCTACTTCTTCTCTGCCCTTGTTGTACTCTTGGCGTGGGACTAGACCACCCCCCTTGCCAATACTGCCCCTCGCTACAACTAGAACACTTCTGAAATTCTTAGCAAACCACGCCCTAGAATTTCAGCTTAGCTTTAGTGCTCTGTGAGTGTGTGTGTTCTCCAATTGACCCAAAGCCCTCTTCTTATACTTTTGTCGTTGAAACTTCAATGGACGTGATCTAATCTTGAATCGACAACTAAGATTAGAAGATGCTTGATCCACATCACTTAAGTCATTCTTATCACATGTTTAATTTAATTACCTTTAATCTTTTAATTTTCCTATGTTAGACTTAGGGTCCTTAATTAAAAATATTAATTAATTAAATATCTATTAAGCAGGATGGAATTTCCCAAAATGCTTTCTGGGTCTTGGAGATATCATGTACTCTAGTCCGTCCACAAAGTTTCAGGGCTAGAGCACATCCGATGTTACCCCAACATCGCAAAATTTAAACATGTAGTGCACTCTCCTGGGCTCCAACAGAAGCTAACTCAATGTGTTAAATGGTAAACAAATATCTGGTCTAGTGTTGACCAAATACATTAAAGAACCAATAAACTGATGATACAAGGTGGGGTTTTCCAACTCAGTATCTAAAACATGTGGCTTCTTCCAGTTGGTGATCATAGGAGTAGTTGTAGGCCTGCAAACCTCCATACGTAATCTCCTCAAGATATCACCTGCATACTTGCCCTGGCCAATCAAGATATGCCCATCCGCTTGCCAAACCTCCGACCTCAAAAAGTAATTCATCAGTGCCATATCGGTCATATCAGACTCTGAAGAACGATCTCTCTAGTAGTGTTGGATGAGTTTGTCCTATCCTGTAATAAACAAGTCATCCACATATAGAACTAGGATGAGTGGATCGTCACCAACCTTAATGAAATAGAGGTTCGGATCTGAATCACTCTTCTAGAAACCCATCTGTTGCAAGTAGGCATCTATCATCTGGTACCATGCACTTGACGCCTGCTTCAGTCCATAAAAGGCTTTTTTGAACCTACACACATGAGTCTCCCTTCCATGCACCTCAAAGTCTTGTGGCTGCTCAATGTAAACCTCCTCGAGAATAACTCCATTAAGAAAGGCGGTCTTCACGTCCATTTGGTAGATCCTGCAACCCCTGTCAGCTGCTATAGAAATGACTGCTCTAATGGAAGTGTAATGAGCAACTAGTGCAAAGGTCTCCTCATAGTGAACTCCCTCTACTTTTGAGAACCCCTGTGCCACAAAACAACCTTTAAATTTCTTCACGTTACCATCTGCAACATGTTTGATCTTGTAGAGCTACTTGGAAATCACCATAGACTTCTCCTCAGGTCTTGACGCTACCTCCCAAACATCATTCTTCATGATGGAGGCATGCTTCTCCACTGATCCAGATTTATGCAGGAACACAATAATACACGGAAATAGACATACACATAGAGATGAAGCGGAAATAATACTTCATTTCATTAGTATCAAATAACAAAAATATGCTTACAGACATAATGGAAATAAACTCGCTAGGGTGTTGGTAGCTTATCTCTGAGAAGAGATGTGGCGGCTACAAGCCTCTGAATTGTGTTACCATGCGGCTCGAGGGCCTATTTATTATTGGGAAACAATGGAAAATTCTAAACGTCTAAAAACCTAACCCTAGGAGATGAAGCGCCAAAACTATGGGCCTTGTTTGGCTAAATTGGTGTTTCAGCTACCCAGGGACGTAACTTTGGCATACGATCTCAGTTTGACGTGCACCATACGTCATTAGAAAGATTTATTCGATTACAACATTTGGTGTGAGCAACATGGGTCTCGGTTTTCCCAAAAAGCGTCATTTAGGGCCTCAAAAAGACTTCGGAAGTTCAAGATACGATAAATTACTAAAAATAGTAAGTTGTGCTGAAACTAAAAAGCTGAAAGAACTGATGGTGGCATTTCAAATGGAATAGGTGGGTGGCCACCAATATCAACCTGGATCATTAGGGCCCCAAACCGGCTTCGGAAGTTCCGTACCCAAAAACTTGCTAAAAATAGTAAGTTGTGCAGAAAGTGCAAAACTGAAAGAATCGATGGTGGGGATCCAAATGGAATACGTGGGTGGCCACCAGTATCCACCTGGATCATTCCTCCCCCCTTAGGAAGCAATGGTCCCCATTGCGTTGAGATCCTCCATGAGATGAGGCATATTCTGTTGAACTGGGTATTAGATTTGTCGAAGATATCATGGACTTGCGGGCAGACAGGTTGGATGCTTTCAGTAAATTTGGTTTTTTTATTAGCCTTAGAGAGTACATGTGTGGATTCTGTCTGTGTAGTCGCATGAGGTATGGCAACATCAGGTGGCATTGCGTCGGGGGTCAGATCAAGGGTGTGCTTGTCTTGATAGTGTAGAGGAACCTTTGTGAGTGAGGAGAAAATGTCCTCGTATTCCTCCATGATTTTGTCCATCTACTGCAGCTGTGCAAGGGAACTGTAAATTTTTGTAGATATTCTATGCTTGATGCAACTTTACTTTTTATCCCCAATATCAAACAACAATCACATAAACAAGAAAGTAAAATGCTGATAGAACATACCAGTAGTAAATTTTCGCAGATGTTCTATGCTTTATGCAACTTCACTTTTTATCTCCAATATCAAACAACAATCGCATAAACAAGAAAGTAAAATGCTGATAGAACATACCAGTAGATCGACAAAAGACAAGCAAAAGATTAGACTTAACTTCATCAACGAAATATATGTGTTGTGGAGCGTTACGAAGGTCAACAGGGTGCTTCAACCAGCAAAGTCTCAATACGGTCAGCTAACTAGAAGTGTCACACGACCCTCTCAGACAGCTATATTAGTCAACCTAAAGTCAACGTTGTCCTAGTCAATGGTCAACGCAAAACAACTAAAACAAAAAGTTAACGCAGCCCGATCAAAGTCAATGGTCAACCTCGATTTTTGTGCGAATAAATGTAGACTGCAGAAATAAGAACTTTGACCAAGATTGGAGTCAGTTTGACCATGCGTTGACCAAAGTCAATGCTAGTCAACTCTGCGCTTAAAACCCTAGGTCGAAAACATAAATTCTTTTTGCTGCATTTCCCACGTGTGGAGAAGAAGAGACTCCAAGTGATGATCGGACCAATCAGATGAGGAGAGAGAATGTGTGATGATGGATGAGTGAAATGACCTCCAACGTTGACCTATACATATCCATCAGTGAGGGTGTGTGACACATCTGCTGGGGATGCAAGCCTACATTTCAATTCTGGCCGACTGGCACATATTTTGAATAAATTCAAAATAAATGTTTTGCTCATCGGATCAAGATGATCTTTAGATCGATCTTGCACCTCTTCGAAAGAGGAATCCAATAAAAATATTGGCATCTTCATCTGAGCTTCACAACATGGAGTTTGGACCTAGTTGTCCAAAATTAACACTCCCTCTCAACTAGGGAGAACTCCATTCACCTGTGCCATCCAAACATCATGCGTCATTCCACCATAACTTGCTTTGCTGGCTTCTTTATTTTAGAACAAAAGAGGGTCAATCACAAAGACATTATTCCCAGCTGACAAATTCAGCCTAGAGGTTTGAAACCTCTATAGGACTCAAAAGAGTCAATACCAACCCGAATTCAGTTGGAGTCCGAAACGTCACTAGACTTGATCCCAAATCAAGTGGTTGGACACGTGCTATCCTCTAGACATAGAGAGTACAACAATCTCCGATGCGTCCATCTGTCTTTGCTACTGGTCTCTAGCTTTTCCGACCTCACTAGCCAAATGAGAGGTACTTCCCATGAGTTCGGGACTCAATGGGTAGGATGCATACGGGGCACAGATCATGAGAGGTGAACCAACTCAACATCATAATGGTGGGGCAGAAGCAACACAAGGTTAGACAAGCCTAGCCTCGTTTGTGCTTATAGCTCTGAGAAGCTATCCCCAAAGTCCCCGAGAGCTCTAAGAGCTCATCGTCCAGTAGGAACCTCAGCATAGGGTCGTTCCACGATACCAAGATTCTCACGGAGGGTTAGGAACTTGACCTTCCCCAAGGGCTTTGTGAGAATGTCTGCAAGCTGCTCATTAGTTCCTATATGATCGACCCTTATGGCGCTTCGCTGTACCATATCCCGGATAAAGTGGTACCTGATATCAATATGCTTGGATCGATCGTGGAACACGGATTCTCGGACAATGGAATGCCACTCTGGTTATCACAAAGTATCACAGTGGTATCTAGCACATGCCCAAACAGCTCACTGAAGAGCTTTCATAATCAGACTGCTTCACAACAGGCCATACTTGCTGCAATGTATTCGGGCTCAGTGGTGCTCAAAGCCACCGACTTCTGCTTCTTGCTCATCCATGATATCGAAGCAGACCCCAAGTGTGAAGCAGCTTCCCGATGTGCTCTTACGATCCACCAGACTACCAGCCCAATAGGCATCAGTATATCCATGGAGTGTCACGCTCCCGACAGTGTATATCTCAGCCCATGGTTTGTCATGCCCCGAAGATATCTCAATAGATTCTTGCCACCAACTCAGTGAATGTGATGAGGTTCAACCATATGTTGACTCAAAGTGTTCACTGCAAAACGTATGTTCGGACGAGTGTTCACTAAGAACATCAGGGCCCCTATGAGTTGATGATACTCAGTGGGATTTTCTAGCACGGGCCCAGCATTGCTGCCACTCAACTTCTTAAAGTTGAGTTCCATTGGTGTCGACACAGACTTACAGTCCATCATTCCAAATCTTTCCAGGAGCTTCACAATATATTTCATTGGGAAAGGAAAATCTCGCTAGGTCTTTGCTAGACCTCCAAGCCTAGGAAGTAATGCATCAATCTCAGGTCCTTCATCCCAAACTTAGCAGTGAGCTCCCTCTTACAATGATGAATGAGAGGGTCAACATCTGTTAGGAAGAGGTCGTCCACATACAGCACCAGAACGAGAGGCTTTTAAGTTTTATCTATCAACCTTGAAGTAAAGGTTCGAATCAACATTACCAAGATCTGGGTGCTTGCTTCAACCCATAGAGGTCTTTCTTGAACTTGCAAACATGGGTGTCCCGATCCTTGACTTCGAACCCCAGAGGTTGGTCCACATACACCTCTTCCTTTATCGCACCATGCAGATATGCAGTCTTCACATCCATTTGATGAAGATTCCATCCTTGCGTCGCAACAAGGGCTATGATAGATCAGATGGTGGTATATCGAGCCACAGGTGCAAATATATCATCATAGTCTACGCCTTCCTTTTGAGAGAAACCACGGGCAACGAATCTTGCCTACTACCATCAGATCCAAGCTTGATCTTATAGAGCCATTTCGAGGTGACAATTGCTTTGTCCTCCGCTCTCGAAATCACATCCCAGACATCATTCTTCATAATGGACTCATATTCTTTATGCACAACATCCTTCCAGACTTTATGCTTTACGGCTTCTTCGAAAGATCCAGGCTCAGATTGTACGATTGTACTCATGGCTGCAAGATACCCTTGGTATCTATTCAACTTCTTACTTTCACAAAATGTACCCCTTGGGGCCATATGTCTCTCGGCATCCTCGAGATTGTCCCTGAGCCATGATCATTTTCTCTTCATTGACGGAGGTGGATCAATACGGCCCATTGGTCCTTCAACATCACACATCGACTCATCCTTAAGTTCTCCTTGATTACCAGGCCTTACTTCATGATCTTCCTCAGATCTCAGAAGATTGATTAGTTTCCTCTGGGAAGCATCTTTGTCAAAGGTAACATCGTGGCATATCTCCACTTCCCTTTGATCAGGCACATAGACTCTATAGGCCTTTGAAGTTTTGCTGTAGCCCACAAACATTCCTTTATTCCTAGAAGCATCCAGCTTGCTCCTTTTCTCGTTCGGTACATGAAAATAAACAAGACATCCAAAAAATCTAAAATGTGAGACGTTAGGTTTCTTACCTGACAAAACCTCTTCAGGAGTTTTGGAATCCAGAGCGGAATGCGGGCATCGGTTTTGTATGTACACAACAATGTTCGAAGCTTCTCCCCACAGAAACTTCCGAAGACCTTGGTCACATAGCATGGCATGGGCAGCTTCCACAATGGTCTTGTTCTTTCTTTTAGCAACGCCATTTCGCTCATGAGTATACACAGGAATTGTCTCCCTCTTGATGTTAGCTTCTCTACAAAATTTCTTGAACTTGTTCGTCTCATATTCAGTGCCATTATCGGTCCTCAATATCTTGATCTTCTTCCCTGTTAGATTTTCCACCAAGGCTTTGAAGGTACGGAACGACATGAAAACCTCATCCTTCTTCTTCAAGAAGTATATCGAGGTTTTGCGAGAGTAAGTCATTTATGAACGTCATATAATAAGAACATCCTCCCAAGGATGTCACGGCCAGCATACCAGACAGATCAGAATGTACCAATTGCAAGACATCAGATGTGTTTGTGACACTTGAGGGGAAGGGTCCCTTGGTATGCTTTCCTTCGGCACAACCCTAGCATACACCTTCATGATCATCCTTGAATTCAGGCATCGCCGACACTAACTTCCTTGCTTCGGGAAAGACTTTGTAATGAAGGTGTCCAAACCTCCGGTGCCATAGTTCAGTCTGTTGGATAGTATCACATGTCATCGCTTCCAGTGGACTTCCTCCAACCTGGTAGAGGGGATCAACTCTAAACCCAATCATGATAGCTTCCTTTAAACTTTTCTTCCAGATGCGCACCTTCCCATCAATGACTGCCACATTGAAACCTTTGTCTTCCATGGCCGAAATAGACACAAGGTTCTTCTTCAAATCAGGAACATATTGTACATCTTGCAGGCAGAGGACTTGACCTTGAGACAAGTGGAGGGTCCCAGTCCCTGTCCCTTTCATGGGATATGTGGCATTATCTCCAAGGATAATTTTCAGATTAACATCCTTTTCAATCATATTAGAAAGTGCTTCCTTGAACCCAGTGATGTGCCTTGAGGCACCACTATCTAACAACCAGACATCCATAGTGTCGGGTGCAAATGCAATAGAGAGGGCAGATACAAGAATGAATTCATTTCTTTTGTCATCAACAACATTAGATTCCTCATACCTAGAATTTCACGACCTTTTGAATGGTTGCCCATTTCCACCAGAGGGAGCCTTCCTCTTTCCTTTGAGCTTGTTGTTCCTTTGATTGCCATTCCTCCAGTTGTTGTTGTTATCATTATCATTAGGAGAATCCTTCTTGAAAGGGCATTCTCTAGCATAGTGGCTGGTCTTGTGACATGTGTAACATTTGCCTTTCTTTCCCTGGGCCCTTGCTCTTCCTTTGTTCCCCAGACCACCATTGTTCTTCTTCTTAGCACGAGTAGTGAAGGCAAGATTTCATTCATTTTCATATTCCTTCATCCTTGTCTCTTCTTGTACACATCTTGATAGTACTTCGTCAAAATTAGGTATCACATTGTTATTGAGAATGGTAGTATTGAATACATGCCATTCAGAGGAGAGACCTTCAAGTGCAGTGAGAACCATTTCTCGATCGACTATTGTCTCCCCAATGGCCAGAGGATTATTTCTGATTTCGATCAACTTCAGAAAATATGATTGAACGGATTCATCCCTGCCTTTCTTCAGATTCTTCAGTTGGTTCTTGAAGAAAAGGACTTGATTTGCATTGTTGGCGTTGAACACGTTGAGCAACTTATCATACATCCCCTTGGATGTGCCCAGCTTAGAGATGTAGGCTACCAGACTCTTATGAATTGAATCCCGGATCATGAGATTTGCTTTGATTTCCCCCTTCTTATACTTTGACTTGGTGGCAACAAGTGCAGTGGATGGAGGCTCTTGGATTTAACCCTGCACATATTCCATGACATCTTGGTCTTCCAACATAGGATCCAAAGACATCTTCCAAGCATGGAAGTCTTCCTTCCTAGTCAATTTGTCATCAGCTTTAAAGCCATTATAGTATGAGGTACCCATGCTCTTCTTCGGTGATTGCTACAAACTTGGGCGTTCTCTTCACCTCAGCTCCGATACCATGTAAATTTTCGTAGATGTTCTATGCTTGATGCAACTTTACTTTTTATCTCCAATATCAAACATCAATCACATAAACAAGAAAGTAAAACGCTGATAGAACATACCAATAGATCGACAGAAGACAAGCCAAAAATTAGACATAACTTGATCAACAAAATATATGTGTTGTACGTTACGGCGGTCAATATGATGCTTCAACCAGGAAAGTCTCAATATGGTCAGCCAACCAGAAGTGTCACACAACCCTCTTGGACAAATATATCAGTCAACCCAAAGTCAATGTTGTCCCAGTCAATGGTCAATGCAAAACAGAAGCAACAAAAATTCAACGCAGCCCGGTCAAAGTCAATAGTTAACCTCGATTTCTGTTCCAATAAATGCGGACTGCAGATATCAGAATTTTGACCAAGGTTAGGGCCAGTTTGACCATGTGTTGGCTAAAGTCAACGCTAGTCAACTCTACGCTTAAAACCCTAGGTCGAAAACAAAAATTCATTTTGCTGCGTTTTCGACGTGTGGAAAAGAAGTGACTGCAAGCGATGATCGAACCAATCAGATGAGGAGAGAGAATGTGTGATGATGGATAAGTGAAATGACCTCCAACGTTGACCTATACATATCCATCAGTGAGGGTGTGTGACACATCTACGGGGGCTTCAAGCAAACATTTCAATTCTGGCCGACTTGCACATATTTTGAATAAATTCAGAATAAATGTTTTGCTTATTGAGTCAAGATGATCTTTAGATCGATCTTTATCTCAGCATCACAACATGGATTTTGGACCTAGTTGCCAAGATTAACACTAGTGGATCGATAGAAGACAAGCCAAAAATATATATGTGTGTTGTTGCGTTACAACGATCAACAAGATGCTTCAACATACAAAGTCTCAATATGGTTAGCCAACCAGAAGTGTCACACAACCCTCTCGGACAACCAGATCAGTCAACCCAGAGTCAACGAAAGTCAACGTTGTCACAGTCAACAGTCAACGTTGTCACAGTCAACAGTCAACGCAAAATAGCAGCAACAAAAAGTCAATGTAGCCCAGTCAAAGTCAACATCCAACCTTGATTTTTGTCCCAATAAATGCAAACTGCAGAAATCAGAATTCTGGGACAGATTTGGGTCAGTTTGACCAAGCATTGACCGAAGTCAACGTTGGTCAACTCTGCGTTGAAAAACCCTAGGTCAGAAAACCCACGTTTGAGGAGAAGAGACTCCAATAGATGATCGAACCTATCATATGAGAGAGAATGTGATGTGATGGATGAGTAAAAATGACCTCCAACGTTGACCTATTTATATCCATCAATGAGGCTGTGTGACACAACTGTTGGGGCTTCAAGCCTACATTTCATTTCAGGCCGACCTGCAGATATTTTGAATAAATTCAAAATAAATGTGCTGCTCATCGGATCAAGATGATCTTTAGATCGATCTTGTACCTCTTCGAAAGAGGAATCCAATAAAAATATTGGCATCTTCATCTAAGTATCACAACATGGAGTTTGGACCTAGTTGTCCAAAATTAACACTCCCTCTCAACTAGGGAAAACTCCATCCACCTGTGCCATCCAAACATCGTGCGTCATCCCGCCGTAAATTGCTTTGCTGGCTTCTTTATTTCAGAGCAAAAGTGGGTCAGTCACAAAGACATCATTCTCGGCTGATAGATTTAGCCAAGAGGTACGAAACCTCTATAGGACTAAAAAAAAAGAGTCTCATACCAACCTGAAGTTGGTTCACCTGACCCGAAGTCAGTTGGAGGTCCGAAACCTCACTAGACTTGATCCCCGATCAAGTGGTTGGACACGTGCCATCCTAGACATAGAGAGTACGACAATCTCCGATGCGTCCATCGCAAAGGATAACAGTGGCATCTAGCACATGCTCGAACAACTCACTGAAGAGCATTTGTAACCAAGTGGCTTCACAACAGGCCATACACGCTGCAATGTATTCGGCCTTAGCGGTGCTCAATTTTACCAACTTCTGCTTCCTGCTCAAAGCAGACCTAAGTGAGAAGAAGCATCCATATGTGCTCTTGCGATCCACCGCACTGCCAACCCAATTGGCATTAGCATATACACGATGTGTATCTCAGCCCATGGTTTATCGTGCCTCGAAGATATCTCAACAGATTCTTGGCACCAACCCAGTGAATGTGATGAGGATCAACCATGTATTGACTCAAAGTGTTCACTGCAAAACATACATCTGGATGGATGTTCCTTAAGAACATCAGGGCCCCTACGTGTTGACAATACTCGGTAGGATTTGCTAGCGTGGGCCTAGCAGCGTTGCCTCTGAATTTCTTAAAGTTGAGTTCCATCAGTGTCGACACAGACTTATAGTCCACCATTCCAAATCTTTCCAGAAGCTTCACAATATATTTTCCTCGAGAAAGGAAAATCTCACTAGGTCTCTGCCAAACCTCTAGGCCTAGGAAGTAATGCATTAGTCCTAGGTCCTTCTCGATCTCAACAGTGAGTTCCCTCTTACACTGATGAATGAGAGTGTGAACACCTGTCAGGAAGAGGTCGTCCACATACAACACCAGAATGAGAGGCTTTTCTCTATTAACCTTGAAGCAAAGGTTCGGATCAGCATTACTACGAGTGAAGCCCAGCTTCACCAGGTAGCTATTTATCCTCTCGTACCAAGCTCTGGGTGCTTGCTTCAACTCAGAGAGGGCTTTCTTCAACTTGCAAAGATGGGTGTCCCAATCTTGGACTCCGAAGCCCACAGGTTGCTCCACATACACCTCTTCCTTTATTGCACCATGGAGAAATGCGGTCTTCACATCCATCTAATGAAGATTCCATCCTTGCGTAGCAGCAAGGGCTATGATAGAACAGATGGTGGTATATCGAGCCACATGTGCAAATATGTCATCATAGTCTACGCCTTCCTCTTGAGAGAAGCCACGGGCAACGAATCTTGCCTTGAACTTTTCAACACAACCATTAGATCCATACTTGATCTTATAGAGCCATTTCGCGGTGACAACTGCTTTGTCCTCCGATCTTGGAATCCCATCCCATACATCATTTTTCATAATGGACTCATATTCTTCGTGCATAGCATCGTTCCAAACTTGATGCTTTACGACTTCTTTAAAAGATCGAGGCTCAGATTATACGATTGTACTCATGGCTACTAGATACCCTTGGTATCTATTCAACATCTTTCTTTCATGGAATGTCCCCCTTGGGGCCATATGTCTCTCGTCATCCTCAAGAGTGTCCCTGAGCCATGATGGTCTCTTCCTCATTGAAGGAGGTGGCTCAATAGGGTCCATCGGTCCTTCAACATCGGACATCGTCTCATCCTTTGGTTCTTCTTGATTTCCAGGCCTTGCTTCATGATCTTCCTCAGATCTCGAAAGATTGATTACTTTCCCCAGGGAAGCATCTTCGTGAAAGGTAACATTGTGGCATATCTCCACTTCCCTTTGACCAGACACATAGACTCTATAGGCCTTCGAAGTTTCACCATAGCCCACAAACATTCCCTTCTTTCCAGAAGCATCCAACTTGCTCCTCTTCTCCTTCGGTACATGAAAATAAACAGGACATCCAAAACTCTAAAATGTGAGACGTAAGGTTTCTTACTAGAGAAAACCTCTTCAAGAGTTTTGGAGTCCAGAGCGGAATTCGGGCATCGGTTCTGTATGTACACGACAGTGTTCACAGCTTCTCCCCATAAAAACTTCGGAAGACCTTGGTCACATTGCATGGCATTGGCAACCTCCAGAATGGTCTTGTTCTTTCTTTCAGCAACGCTATTCTGCTCAGGAGTATAGATAGTTGTGGTCTCCCTCTTGATGCCAGCTTCTCTGCAAAAGTTCTTGAACTCGTTTGTCTCATATTCAGTGCTATTATCGGTCCTCAATGTCGTGATCTTCTTCCCTGTTAGATTTTCCACCAAGGCTTTGAAGGTACGGAACCACATGAAAGCTTCATCCTTCTTCTTCAAGAAGTATATCTAGGTTTTGCGAGAGAAGTCATCTATGAACGCCATATAATAAGAACATCCTCCCAAGGATGTCACGGGAAACATACTAGACAGATCAAAATGTACTATTTGTATGACATCATATGTCTTTGTGACGCTCGAGGGGAAAGGTCCCCTTGTATGCTTTCCTTCGACACAACCTTGACATACACCTTCATGATCATTTGTGAACTCGAGCATTCCCGTCACCACCTTTCTTGCTTCGAGAAGGGCTTTGTGGTGAAAGTGTCCAAACCTTTGGTGCCATAGTTCAGTTTGTTGGATAGTATCACATGTCATTGCTCCCAGTGGACTTCCTCTAATTTGGTAGAGTGTATCAATTCTAAACCCAATCGTGATAGCTTCTTTGAAACTCTTCTTCTAGATACGCACGTTCCCATCAATGAATGCCACATTGAAAACTTTGTCTTCCATGGCCGAAATAGACACAAGGTTATTTTTCAAATTAGGTACATATAGTACATCTTGCAAGCAGAGGACTTGACCTTGAGACAAGTGGAGGGTCACAGTTCTTGCGCCTTTCACGGGATATGTGGCATTATCTCCAAGGATAATTTTCAGATTAACATCCTTCTCAACCATGTCAGAAAGTGCTTCCTTGAACCTAGTGATGTGCCTTAAGGCACCACTATCTATGAACCAGACATCCAAAGTGTCGGGTGGATATGCAGCAGAGAGGGTAGATGCAAGAATGAATTCATTTTTTATCATCAACAACATTTGATTCCTCAGACCCTGAATTTCTCGACCTTTATTAAGGTTGCCCATTTCCACCCGAGGGAGCCTTCCTTTTTCCTTTGAACCTATTGTTCCTTTGATTGCCATTCCTCTAGTTGTTGTTGTTTTCATCGTCGTCAGGAGAATCCTTCTTGAAAGGGCATTCTCTAGCATAGTGGCCAGTCTTGTGACATGTGTAACATTTACCTTTCTTCCCTTGGGCCCCTGCTCTTCCTTTGTTCCTTAGACCACCAAAGTTCTTCTTCTTAGCATGAGCAGTGAAGGTAGCATTTCCTTCATTTTCATATTCCTTCATCCTTCTCCGCATCTTGATAGTAGTTCGTCAAAATCAGGTATGACATTGTTATTGAGAATGGTTGTGTTGAATACATGCCATTCGGATGAGAGACCTCCAAGTGCGGTGAGAACCATCTCTCGATCAGCGTTTGTCTCACCAATAGCCAGAAGATTATTCCTGATTTCGGTTAGCTTCAGAAAATATGATTTGATAGATTCATTCCTGCCTTTCTTCAGATTCTTCGGTTGATTCTTAAACAATAGGGCTTGATTTGCATTGTTGGCCTTGAACAATGTTGACCAACTTATCATACATCTCCTTGGATGCCCAGCTCAGAGATGTAGGCAACCAGACTCTTACGAATAAAGACACTGATCATCAGCTTCGCTTTGATTTTCCCCTTCTTATACTTTGACTTGGTGGCAACAGGTGCAATGGATGGAGGCTCTTGGATTTTACCCCGCACATAGTCCATGGCATCTTGGTCTTCCAACATAAGATCCAATGTTATCTTCCAGGCATGGAAGTCTTCCTTCCTAGTGAATTTGTTATCAGCGTTAAAGCCATTTTAGTTTGAGGTACCCATGCTCTTCTTCCGTGATTTCTACAAACTTGGGCTTTGTCTTCACCTTAGCTCTGATACCATGTAAATTTTTGTAGATGTTCTATTCTTGATGCAACTTTACTTTTTATCCCCAATATCAAACAACAATCACATAAACAAGAAAGTAAAATGCTGATAGAACATACCAGTAGAATGATAGAAGTCAAGCCAAAAATATATGTGTGTTGTGTTACGACGGTCAACAGGATGCTTCAACCAGCAAAGTCTCACTACGGTCAGCGAACCAGAAGTGTCACACAACCCTCTCGGACAGCCAAATCAGTCAACCCAAAGTCAACGCTGTCAAAGTCAATAGCCAATGTAAAATAGCAACAACAAAAATTCAACACAACTCGGTCAAAGTCAACGTCTAGCCTCGATTTATGTACCAATAAATGCGGACTGCAGAAATCAAAATTCTGGGATAGATTTGGGTCAGTTTGACCAATTGTTGACCAAAGTCAACGCTGGGCAACTCTGCGTTGAAAAACCGTTGGTCAGAAAACAAAAATCTTCTTGTTGCGTTTTCCGACGTGTGAGGAGAAGAGACTCCAATAGATAATCGAACCAATCAGATGAGGAGAGAGAATGTGATGTGATGGATGAGTGAAAATGACCTCCAACGTTGACCTATCTATATCCATCAATGAGGGTGTGTGACACAACTGCTGGGGCTTCAAGCCTACATTTATTTCAGGCCGACTTGCACATATTTTGAATAAATTCAAAATAAATGTTCTGCTCATCGGATCAAGATGATCTTTAGATCGATCCTGCACCTCTCTGAAAGAGGAATCCAATAAAAATATTGACATCCTCATCTGAGCATCACAACATGGACTTTGGACCTAGTTGTCCAAAATTAACAGGAGCCCTGTTTCGAGGTTGTGTCCACAATATTCTTCTTTCGTTGTGACCGAGTTGTAAGGAAAATAAATTTCCTGGTTTGGGAAACAATCTTACTGCATTGTTTTGCAGTAGTCAAAGAGATGACAGGAGGCAGTACTACCTCTGGTATCCTGTACAAGTTATTTCCCAAAGTAATAATAACAGCACGAGGCCTAGACTCATACACAACATGTCGCCTCCAGAAATATATTTGGCCCAATAATACATCAGACACATCAGGAGGAGCAACATCACAGAGTACCTCATTCGTGAATGGCTTGATGCTTTATGGAAGGTGGGATGGTTGGCGAATGCGGAGATCTCTTCCTTCGTGAAGCCACCCAATGGTATACGGGTGCGGGTGTGCCATGGTCGGTAGGCCAAGATGCTTAACGATCTCTGCTTAAATGAGGTTCTTTATGTTTCCTCTATCGACAAGGAATTGTAGTGGATAACCCTTCACCCACATCTGCGAATGGAGGAGGCGCTCCCCCTTCTTTGGATCCTCCCCTTGGAGCTTGGTGGTGGCAACAATGGCACTGAGATCTGCATCAATGATCTACTTCCCTTTGTCATTGCCTTTGTCTGGTTCTGACTCTAGATTAGATAATGCATTTGATTCGGGTGCCTTTAGTTCGGCCACCAACGACAGTTTGGTCCGACATTCGTTTGTGCTTGAGTGCGACTGTTATGAAATTCACACCACTTCCCCGTGTCCTTTGGATTTGTGGTGTTGTTCTGAGTCGCCCCGCTTTGGCCTTGCCCCTTGTTCTATACGGTTCAGGGGCGCCTTTTCCTGGATTCGGATTCGCGGATCCAAATTCTTGCTTCTTCTACTTAAATTTTTGCTCGTTCTTGGCCGCATAGCGATATGCCGTGCCAAGCGATGTAATGTTGAGGAACTCCATTTCCTCCTGAATGTATCTGTGTAGAAAACTGCGGTACTTGAGCACCAAATGTCTCTCGGAATCTTTAATACACAACTTTGTGCGCAAGGTATGGAACAAATTCGTCAGTTTGTGCACATCTTGCTCCCTTTGTTGCCGCAACATGGTCCATTGGATGTACTTGTCCTCATAGCTCCCAATGGGGTAATATTGTTCCTTGATGCCGTCTTGGAACGAATTCCAAGTGGGTGTGGCTGAGAACACAGAGGGTTCCCCCTCGTCCTTTTTCTCACAGTAGGTTTCCCACCAGTCCTTGACATGGGTGGCGGCTTTGAGGAGTGTAAAAGTAATATTTTCTCGGTCGGAGAAATCATGGAACGAAAATGACCGGTCTTGCAAATTCAACCATCTATCGACGGTGTCTGAATCTATCTGGCCTTCAAATACAGGAATGTCAAAGTTTACCTATACCTTGAAGGGAGTGGCGCCTCCAGAGTGGTTATTGGATGCAGATGTGTCGTAGGTGGGAAATCGTTGAAGGATCTAAGCAAAGTTATCCATCATCGTGTTCCTTTGTTTCTTTAGGGCCTCCTCGAGCAATATTTTGATAGGATCTCCTGCTCCCTCGTCTTTTTTTTCTTCCGCCATGGGAGGTTGTCGGGGTTTGCGAGGCTGATCTTGCAAGGGTTCAACGAGATCGAGCCTTATCTCCTTATACCCTGATCGCGTTGGGGACATGGAAATAAAAACAGAGAAAGTTTAGACTGCTCTAATACCACTGTTCCAGATTTATGCAGCAATGGAACAATACACAGAAATAGACATACACATAGAGATGCAGCGGAAATAATACTTCATTTCATTAATATCAAATAACAGATATATGGTTACAAACATAATGGAAATAAACTAGCTAGGGCGCTGGTAGCTTATCTCTGAGAAGAGATGTTGTGGCCACAGGCCTTTGAACTATGTTACAATGAGGCTCGAGGGCCTATTTATTATTGGGAAAGAATGGAAAACTCTAATCATCTAAAAACCTAACCCTAGGAGATGAAGCGCCAAAACTATGGGCCCGTTTCGGTAAATTGGTGTTTCAGGTTCCTGGGGACGTAACTTTGGCATACAATCTCCGTTTGACCTGCACCATACCTCGTTAGAAAGATTTATCCGAGGATTACAACTTTTGGTGTGAGAAACATCGATCTATGGACACATGTTACTCCTGGTTTTCCCAAAATGCGTCGTTTAGGGCCTCAAAACGACTCCAAAAGTTTAGGACCCGAAAAACTGCTAAAAATAGTAAGTGGTGCTGAAATTGAAAAACCGAAAGAACTGATGGTGGCGTTTCAAATGGAATAGGCGTGTGGCCACCAATATCCCCCTGGATCATTAGGGCCCCAAAACGGCTTCGGAAGTTCAGGACCTAAAAACCTACTAAAAATAGTAAGTTGTGTTGAAAGTGCAAAATTGAAAGAACCGATGATGGGGATCCAAATGGAATAGGTGGGTGGCTACCAATATTCACCTGGATTATCAACCATGGCATCCCTCCAGATCTACTGGCTGGCGACCTCCTGCTAACTAACTGGCTTTGTCTCCACAACATCTGCCAAAAAACCACCCAACCTCTTTGATGGCCTGCTCTTCTTCACTGACCATATGGGTTTTCCGACTGTGTCTTGGGCTTCCTTCAGGGTGTCACGAAGCCATCTTGGCTACCTTTTCCTAGTAGTAGCCTCCTCTGCTGGTATGGGAAAACCTCAACTGGAGCCTTTTCTCCTGATGAAGAAGGCTATACTATGGCCAAAGGTGATCTGGGACTCCGAGATCCAGCATCCGACGATCCTGCACCAGGTGTTCTTGCACTCGATGATGCTAGAGTCTTTGAACCTATCACCCCTGAAGAAGGTTATCCTCCTCATCCTTGTGTACCACTTGAAGATCCTGAAAGCAGTGGCAAGGCCCCTTGCTAAGGAGCCTGCTGCTCTACTTGATCAACCTCCTGTGACCTCCTGAAGGTCCTCTTCTCCTCAAATCTCACATTTCGCCTTTGGACAACTTTCCTCTGTGTAAGAATATATATGCAGTAAGACCTGCTGATCTGACTGCAACCCACGAGAATACCCTTCTCTGTAGTGCGTTCCGACTTCGTCCTCTTCTCCTTAGGGACTTGTGAGTATGTAAAGCACCCAAAGATCTTGATGTGCCCAACCTCGGGTTTCTTGGCGATAAACACCTCCTCAGGAGTCTTGCTCCCCAAGACTCTGTGTGGGATATTATTCTGCAGATATACTACAATGTTACATGTCTCAGTCCACAAGAAGAAAAGTAATCTCTGATCATGCAACATCGCTCTAGCTACACCAACTACGACCTTGTTCTTCCTTTTCGCCACCCCATTATGCTGGGGGTTATAAGGGACTATGTACTCCCTCTTGATGCCCACAATCTTGCAAAATTCCTTCATCTCCGTGGAGGTATAATCACCCGCATTATCTAATCTCAACTCCTTGTTTTTTTTCCTCGAATGGTTCTCCACAAGAGCCTTAAACTCTTGGAATCTATTGAAGACCTCATACTTGGCCTTTAGAAAGAAAATCTAGGTCTTGCTGGAGTGGTCATAAATGAAGGTCACATAGTTCACATCCACTCAATGATACATGAGACATAGGCGCACAAATATCATAGTGTACCAAGTCAAGGATACTTGCAGCTTTTGGTGTTGTGAAAATTTCTGAATCTACTTAACATAAATTTCTACTGCAGAGATCGGGGTTCCTGATCCTACTCGTGTTTTTACATTTAGAAGTTATTTCAAAAATATTCAGAAAACATCGAAGTAAACACACTACAGATCTACACATACATACAGATCAAGTACTGAAGAATTAAGCACACATGACAAAAGACACACAATATTTTTTGGACAAATCTCTCTGGAAAAACCTGTGCAACAACTCTTGAGGGTTTTATTATTATGCAGAATTCTGAATACAAACAAGGACACTAGTAGTCATTTTCCCAACAGAGAAATATCGACAGGTGTATCTCTATCTCTCGAGACAGAAAATATGGCTGATTCAGCTAGGGACGAGGAACTCCATAGGTGCCTACGCAGTCACTGTGTTACCCTTTATTGTGGTTGCATCACCCCTTTTGGATTTGCTGAATACGAGACCTTTCTGGCCTACTAAAACCCCAATGTTGCAGTCTCTGGCTCTACGTCAACCCCTCCTGGCCCACGTCACACTTTTGTGACTGCGTTAGCCTCTACGCTGGCTTTGCATTAGCTTGGCTCGGTCTATGTCACCCCTGTTGGGTCTACGTTGCCTCTGCATCACCCCTCTTGGACTGCGCTGCCTCTTTGGTACGGATCTACCTCTCTGCAATTGTATTGTCGGCCTCGGATTTGAAATACCTCTGTCGATCTACCCCTCGCTACACTACAAGCTCACTCGAAAATTCTCAGCAAACCGCTCTCTAGAATTTCGATTTAGCTCAAGTGCAACTACTATGTGTGTCTTCTCCAACTGACCCCAAGCTTTCCTTTAATACTTTTCTAGTTCACGAATCAACAATTGTGATCTAATCTCTAATCGACGACTAAGATTAGAAAAGACATGATCCTCACCACTTAGAACATTTTCACCCACATGTTTAAATTAATTTCCTTTAATTATTTAATTTCCCTAAGTTAGACTTAGGATCTCCATTAAAATAATTAATTATTGGAATAACTTAAGTTCCGGGTGGCATTTCTCCAAATGATTTCTCGGTCTTAGAGATTTCATGTGTTCTAGCCCATCCACAAAGTTTCGGAGATAGAGCACATCCGATGCTACCCAAAAATCGACACTCCCTCTTAGCGAGGAATGTATTGTAACAACACTTAACTCCAGAAGCGTTACTCTTATCCATGGCATTGGTCCATTGCATTGCTGATGTTCGACCTGTTGCCCCTCATCCACTGCACTGCTGCCTTCTGTATCTGTAAATTTTTGTAGATGTTCTATGCTTGATGCAACTTTACTTTAATTACAACAATCACCCAAACAGTTACGTAAAATGCTGATAGAACATACCAGTGGATCTGTAGAAGACAAACCAGAAATAGGAAAAATGTGATGGTGCGTTACGACGGTCAACAGGATGCTTCAACCAGCAAAGTCTTCTTGATCAGCCAACCCAGAATGTGTCACAACAATCCTCAAATCAGTCAACACAAGTCAACTCCAGAAAAGTCAACGCTGTCCAGAAAAGTCAACGCAGGGCAGCAACATAAAAGTCAACGCAGCTCCAACTTCGGTCAACCTTTTGACCTCAGTTCTTGTGCCAAAGTGTACGGCCTGCTAAAATCGAAGTCTCCACAAATTTTGGGCCTCTTTGGACCATGCGTTGACCAAAGTCAACGCTGGTCAAACTTCCTAGAAAACCCTAGCTGCAGCAAACTGCGTCCTTCTTGGCTGTAGTAGCTTGTCCTTTTTCCCACGTGTGAGCCGAATTCGTCCTCCAAGAAGCTCGTACTAAATCAGAGAAGAGAAGAAGATGTGATGAAATGAGATGAGTGAAATGCTCTCCAACTTTGACTGTATTTATATCCATCATTGAGGTGTGTGACACATCTGCTGGGGGTGCAAAACCTTAAGGCCGACCTGCACATATAATTTATTATAAATAATAAATTCAAAATACATGTTCTGCTCATCGGATTAAGATAAATTTTATATGGATCTTACACCTCTCCGAAAGAGGAATCCAACAAAAATATCAGTATCTTAATCTGAGCATCACAACATGGAGTTTGGACCTAGTTGTCCAATTTTAACAGTATTGCTGCCGAGGACTCTGCCACAATCACTGCCTCATTTGTACTGCAGCTCCCTCTCAAATGCTGCATCATGCTGCCCATAGAACTGCCATTGCTAACTGCTGCACTACAACTTAGTTGCTGAGAAGCAAGCAATTGAAAAAACATCGCCCAAAAACCCTCTGTTGCTAAACTGCGTTGACCCTCTAAAGCTATGCGCTGCTGCTGCTCTGCAATGACCCTCTGAAGCTCTGCGCTACTGCTGCTCTGCACTGCTTAAGCACTGCCCCTCTGTGTTGCTAAAGTTCGATCAACCTCTGCGTTGCTGAAGTTCGATCAGCCTCTGCGCTGCTGCTTCCACGCTGCTGTTGCCTCTGCACTGCGCTGCTCCAATTGGTATCGGTATCTAATTGTTTCCATCATTCTAATTGGCATAAGAACCTTGGTTATTAGTGCTCTCATTATTTTCATTCTTGTTTCATTGTTAATATCTATGTGTGAATGATAATCTCACATTGGCATTAAGACAAGTGTTCTTTATTTGAAGGCTTCTAATCTAATTGAATATCTCTTGAAATATCTTGGAAGATTTCTAATTTATTGGTATCTTGTATTGATAACCATTGGCTAGATGTTCTAAGAGGATAAGTGCTCTTCTTGTCATTTCATAGTTCATGTTTTAAGTGGATATCTATTGTCAACTCTATATTGGTGTATCATCCTGGATAGCATCTTATTTGTAGGCACTTGTATCATTGAACACTTTGTTGTGTTTAAAATTGTCTTTCAATTCATTGTTAAGTACTCCTGTTGTAAGATAATCAACATCCTATGAACATTATACAATCTTAACATCAAGAATCAAGATCATTCACTCGTAACTTTGCATGTCATCCTAAGAGCTAGTCTTGCGTTTAATCTTAACATCAAGAATCAAAATCATTCACTCGTACCTCCAAGCATAAGCTTGGTTGATAGATAATAGGATCACCTTTCTCACCTGCCTCGAGGAGCCTAGCATCTCTTTAGTGGTTAACATGGTGACCTTGCAGTTGTCAGAGCCATAGTCTTTGCAGCGCCGGAGGCACAGGGTGTTTAGTACCTAAGGGGAGGTATTTTTAATCAAGCCTCGACTTGCTTTTCCATGGCCTATTTCTCAGAGCCTAGTCTAGAGACTGTGAAAATTTCCAAATGTTACTTATACAGAAATCTATTGTTAGATCTGGTTATACTTCTCCTACTTAAGCAAGTTATTAATGCTGAAATCTTTAGATTAACATTGAAGTAAACACATAACAAACTTTCACCGATTTAGATCTAAAACAGAAAAGTACATACACAATAGACAAAGTGACACTAGATTTTCTGGACAATAGTTCCCGGGAAAACCCAATGCGGGAAAACCGGTCTTCTGGCTACTGGAGGGTTTATATTATCAAGTAGTTTTCTGAATACAAAAAACCTGGGCACCACAATGGTTAACCCGACAAAGAAGAGATAGATCTGCAACTAACCTATTGTTCTGAAGCCAAAACCTTGACTGATCCACACCCTCAAACGAGATTTACAAGACTCAGCCAAATTCTGGCCCTAGAAACCCCAGCGCTGCTCTTGAAGCCCTCGCGTCAGCCTAGACAACCTCTGAGCTGTCCTGGAGAGGGCTGCATAACCCCATAATGGGTGATGCAGACTCTACGCTGCCCCTGAGAGTCTCTGCGTAAGTTAGATGGGTCCACTGTTGCCTAGCGTTGCCCCATAAGGGACTGCGTAGCTGAAGCTGCCTCTGCGCTGCACAACTGCTGTCCTCTCTGCTGTTGTTGCCTTTGCTTCTCTGCGCTGCCTCTGGAAGCTTCTCTCTGTCGCTTGCTGACTCTCCATTTGCCTAAACTACCCCTCTCTGCAGTTGAAACACTTCCGAAAGTTCTTATCAAACCCTGCCCTAGAACTTCAGCGTAGTCTCAGTGCTTTGCCTCTGTGTGTGTGTTCCAAATGACTTCAAGCCTTTCCCTTATATTCTTTTCGTTGGGAAACCAATGATCATGATCAGATCTTGAATCAATGGCTAAGATTAAAAGAAAGCTTGATCCGTGTGATTTAAGACAATTTCGTCACATGTTTTAATTAATTACCTTTAACAATTTAATTAATTACCTTTAATAATTTAATTTTCCTAAGTTAGACTTAAGATCTATAATTAAAATTATTAATTAATTAATTATCTCCCAAATCGAATGAAATTTCCCAAATCTTGTTCTGGGTCTTGGAGATCTCATGTACTCTAGTCCCTCGCTACCTCTGGAAGCTGCTCTCTGCCTCTTGCTGACTCTCCATTTGCCTAAACTACCCCTCTCTGCAGTTGAAACACTTCTAAAAGCTCTTAGCAAACCCTGCCCTAGAACTTCAGCTTAGTCTCAGAGCTTTGCCTCCGTGTGTGTGTTCCAAATGACTTCAAGCCTTTCCCTTATACTCTTCCCGTTGGGAAACCAACGATCATGATCAGATCTTGAATCGATGGCTAAGATTAAAAGAAAGCTTGATCCGTGTGACTTAAGACAATAAGTTAGACTTCATAATTAAAATTATTAATTAATTAATTATCTCCCAAATCGGATGAAATTTCCCGAATCTTGTTCTGGGTCTTGGAGATCTCATGTACTCTAGTCCCTCCACATATTTTGGGAGCTAGAGCACATCTGATGCTATCCCAACACTCAAGAAAACTCAACAGAGACTAGCTTCAAAATCCTTAAGAGGAAGGATACACGTAGACTATGCATGTAATTAAAAGCATTCAAGCAGTGATTGTTCTTTCGGTCATTTGGTCCTTAATTGATATAAAACAAGTAAGTTGACTTAATAAGGCACTGGTTTCATAAGTCATAAAATCTATTTTTTAAACGCTTGCTAAATCAACCAAATGGCTATGCCATTCAATCGTGTCTCCCAGACTTGTTGGTTGCCAACTTGTCTTTCATTTGTATCTTCCATAGGGACTACACCCCATAGCCTGCTGTTGGGAGACAACGAGAATGGAGTGGACGAGCATTAGAGTGATAACCCTTGCCTTGAGCCGTTGTCGCACTGTGCCTACAGAATCTGAGCAACAACAAGGCCTTTCCTAGGTAGCTGCAGGGCTAAGAGGCCTTGTAGGAGGGCTTTTAGCCCCAGCTGCTAGCCCTATTAGGCATTTTCTCTTTATCATATTGGTTTCTTGTGGGGTTTTGCAGTGATTTCAGCCAAGTGGTGGGGTTTTGCGGAAATTCTTTTGCTGATTTTTGTGGTTGCAGGTTCGGAACATCATTGAAAATTATTTGGCATTGATTTATGGTAATTTGCACCAAGAAATTTGCCGGAGTTGCGAAGCAAGTTTTCAACCAGCTGTTGGTACCTTATGTACAAACATAGGAAGGCTTCAACCAGCAAAAGTTTTTCTCTGTCAGCCAGCACTTTCATGTGTCACACCCATAGCCCTCAAAGACAGCTGATCACAAGTCAACGGAAGTCAAATCAGGGACAGCGCAGAAAAGTCAACGCAACAAACTAGGGCTTCGGTCAAACAGCCCGAAATTCCTCAATTTTAGTGCCCAGCTGTACGGCTTCCTAAAATCGAAATTTCTGCAGACGATTGAGGTCAAATGACCAAGGTTTGACCACGGTCAACGCTGGTCAGCACTGCAGCAGAAAAGCCCTAAACAGACAAGTGCGGAAAACAGAAAGCCCTAAACAGATCAGCGCAGAAAACAACAGCTTTGCTCCACACATGTGAGAAGAGAAAGGCCATCAAAGGTTATCGAACCAATCAGATCATAAAGAGAGAATGTGTGATGAGATGATGAGAAAATGACTTCCCAGTCTCTCCAATTTATATTCATGAATGAGGGTGTGTGACACATCTCTTAGGCATGTGGGATGAATCTGGCCGAACTTGCACATGTCGAACAAAATCAATGTTCTGCTCATCCAATCAAGATGGTCTTTAGATCAATCTTGCACCTCTCCGAAAGAGGAATCCAACAAAAATATGACCATTGTCATATGAGCAGTGCAACATAGAGTTTGGACCCAGTTGCCCAAAATTAACAGATATACATCACTTTGAGGCTTGATCTGAGCATAATAAGTCGTATCTATAGCTTCTAAGCAGTCTCATAAGCATAGGTAATGATTGGAAGGTTGAATGCATCATAAGCATTGGTAATGATTGGAAGGTTGAATGCATGCATTTTCTAGCTTATTTTGGGCTTTGAACATTGTTTTTGACTGCTGATATAAAATTGCAGCCCTGTGAATACAATGTTGCAGCAATGATAAATCACTTATAAATTTGGCTAATAAGCTCTCATAATTCATAATCATTAATGGTTGATGTGATTTAGGATCAGTGATAGTCATTGGCATCTAGTTTCACTGTTGCATCCTCACACACCAAGTGCTCTAACCAAGTTGGTAAGTGTTTGATTTAATTGGCTAAATTAGTGTAAGTGACATTGTGGATTAATGTTCTAAATCTCTTACTATTGGATAAGTAGATACATTGCTCATTGGTAAATTGGATATCTCTTGTGGATCTCATAATGAAGTTTAGTTATAAGTGTGATAAGAGAATCTAATTGTGTATCTTGTCATATTGTTTGTTCATTGACTATAATCTTGAAGTTGCTAATTGTATCAAAGTAGCATTGTTCTTGTCCTTTAATCAATTGTCCATTGATATCACTTGTTAGATTTCTGACACTGTTAAGTTTGAGCACTTGTTCTTGTTGTGGTTGAGATTATCATTCATATATTATTTAAGTACATTATTGTAATAATTGACGTTCATCTAAGTACTTAAAAACATTAAGTAATCTCACCTTAAGGGCACTCATTCATCTCTTGCATTTTCATATTAGGATTAGTTCCTTGCGTTAACTAATTTACTTTCCAAGGCTAAGCTTGGTTGATAGAGAGATAGGGCCACTCTTCCTCTTTTTAGCTTGTGAAGGATAAACCCTCTCTAGTAGTTAAGACAGTGACCTTACAGTGATCAGAGCCACATCTCTGCAGTGCCAGAGGCATTGCGTAGTTAGATTTGAAGGGTATGTATCGTTAACCAAACGATTGCTTGTTTCCCCTTGACTTCTCTTTACAACTTTAAAGACTACCCTCAAAATAGCTAAGGATCAAGGGATTCACTTAGTTAGGCATATAACTAAAATAAACCAAGATTTTGCATCTCACCTAAGTTGTACGACTTGCACATCATATAGGATAACAAAGCATCTCGAAGCAGCAACTGTTCATTCGGTCATTTAGCATATAATTGACATAAAACAAGTAATTGACTCCAGAAGGCACTCGTCTCACACTAATCTAATCTAATGTTTAAAACTTGCTAAATCAACCAAGTGGCTAGGCCATTCAGTTGTGTCTCTTGGACTTGTTGGTTTCCAACATGTCTAGAATTCTCATATTCCATAGGGACTACCTGCCATAGTCTGCGGTTGGGAGACGGTGAACGGAGAGGCAGGGATCATAGTGACAGTCTCCGCCCTGAGTCGTTGTCACACCGTGCCTGTACAATTTGAGTGAATACAAGCCTGGAGTCTCACCAGCTCAAAATAAGACAATGAAATGTTTGTGCTATATACTGCTTTTTGCAAGTTGGAACATGCAACTGCTTTTGCAGTTTCTCTTAATTATTCAGAAATTGACTGAAGTTTCTTCTTACACATTTGACAGGTTGCGATCAGATATAAATTTGCCGATTATGCGAGAGTTGTTACCTCATTATCTCCAAGAAACAGTCAAGGTATTATCAAATATGTTATCTTCAATTGCTGAGATTTATGATCTTTAACGAAGTACACCATAAAAGGATTGTGATGAGTTATATATATTATATTAAAGCTATTTTTAATACTCTTATGTGATAAATCTGCTCTTACAAATATGCTCTTCCTCAACCAGTCTTTGATTTTTTGAAATATGCAAGAACGAGCATAACTATGTAGGTTACAAGCTCCTTGATGCTAATGTCTAATATAGAATAATTCTGTTGATGTGATATGGACTTTCTTGTTGCTGCTATCTGTGTGATTATGAGACTGATCCTTCCAATTTTCTCAAATTCCCAATTTGTAGGAGAGACTGGAGTATTTAGAAGATGGGAGACTTGTTTTCAAGTTGCGATTGAGGTTATGCTCATCCTTATATCCAATGAATGAGCGGATTAGAGATTTTTTCCTGGAATATGATAGACATATTCTTCGAACAAGTCCTCCTTGGGGTTCTGAGCTTCTTGAGGTAATTCTTTGACTAACTATGGTCTAGGGTGACAATGATAAGAGCCAGGGGACTAATCTGGTCTCTCTGCTTACAATGGTGTACCGTGTGTTACCTGATTGCTATATTTTTGTTGGTTTTATTACATGCAACTCTACTGCCTAAATTGTGGTGGTGCTATTTTCATATTTGTGGGAAATTTTGGTTTTAATTGTTTGGAAATATAAAATTTTACTACTGATTCTTGTCAACTTTATTAAAAGTTGAAGTGTTGAAGTGATAAAATAAATTGGCAATTTTGGATTCTTCCATGAGATGTCTTAATGTGTTGGTAAATGGGTGGGTCTAAACTTTTAAAGTTTATACATGGCAGATATCACTGATTGCCTGGAGGAAAAGGATATTTTCTTTCTTACGTTAGTACAGACGTGAGATTTTGCTACATCTGTATGGCCTTCAACTTCAATATTATTCTTCTACAATGATACAAAAATTCACTTGTCTTATTGACAATTGTTTTAATCTATCACGTATCAAAGTTGCAAGTTATAATCTATGTTCATGATGAAGGAAATGTTCAAATAAATGTGCTTTACTTTAGGTTTGACAGATCTGACTGATTCCTCATTAGAGACATTGTTATTTTCTAGTGTGCTATGTTAATTATTTAATGTTTCATACCCCTATTTCTAGATGTGTGGTTTCATTCTGAAATGCCACTAGAAGATTCAGCTTCATTTTAATGCCACATTCACCTTGAATATTGTCGCCATTTTTTGGGTGGAAAATGCTTCATATATGGCATTAAAACTCAAATGCATATACGTCAAGTGCAACATATCCAGGTCGCATAGAGTGTTACACAGGGTCCCACATGCCTATGTAGGTGTGGAGAGCTACCATATGAAACTAATTTTGATTATATGTAGCTTGGCATGATGTATATTGCATTTCAAGAGTAAATATGATCATTCTTAACTGGATTTGTTCTGGGCTTTGTGGATCTCTTGGGCTAGATAATAAATCTTGGATTCCTTTTGGTAAATAAAATTGATCCTTGAGAACGGGGAAATGATTATTGGGTATTGTCCTTATATATATTATTTTTAGTCTCTTTTATTTTCTCACCTGATTATTTTATGAAATTTATTATTTTGCTGCTTCCGTGTGTATCAGTAATTTGTATGTAGGTCTGTTTTTGTATGGTTGCCATCTTTAAATTTAATAATTAAAAATAATAGAAAATTTGTCCTTCTGACAATTTGTTGGCATATGAAGTGTAGAAATGAGGACCAATTCTTGTAACTGACTAATTGTTTTATTATATGTCTTGGGAAAATGCATGACATATTATTTAAAAAATGAAATGCATATATATCAAGTGTAATGTGTACAAGCTGTAGAAATTTATGTTCTCAACCCCGGTTTTCAGTTTCTCTTTATTCTCCCATAAAGTTAAATGCCCATTCCCATAGCCATACATTCAACAAACTGGAAAATTAAATATTTTTTGAAAACACAAATTCTGGAAATTTCACAGTGCTGAAATGCAGAAATAAAAACTCAGAAAAATAAATCAGCCCCACACAGAATTTTGACATGTTGATTTTTGGTCAACTTGACCCTGGATAAACCCCCTACAACTCTTGGGGAAAACCAGTTCGAAAGCTTCTTCTTATTTCTGGAAAATGCTTTTACAGAGAAGTGAAATGTACAGGAAAAATTTCAGCAAACAAAGTGCAGACTTTTCTTATTTTCCCTTGCTTGCTTCCGCCTTGGAAAACGTGCCAAAGCAGCAAAAAGTTCAAAACAGAAATTTATTACAGAATTTAACAGCCTTGGAAATCGTGCCCAGTACTTAGCTGTATGGCCGTACGGACTGTACGGAAAAGCACAACAAATATGCCTCCTCGAAAACCTTGCTAGCTGCCCCAAAAACTGTGCCCAGCCACCTTGGAATTGGTGCCTTTAGCTAGCTATACCTTCACCTCAATTTCTGTGTTGTCCCTCTCCTTGAAAACCATGCCTAAAGCTGCTACACGAACTGCTGCCTCGAAAATTGAGCTGTTGTACGGACTTGCTTCCTCGAAAATCGTGCAGCCTCTTGCTGCCTCGAAAAACGTGCAGCCTCTTGCTGCCTCGAAAAACGTGCAGCCTCTTGTTGCTGTACGGACTGCTGAACTCTTCCTCTCCTTCACCTTCTCAAGCTCAGAAATTCTCCAACTCTCTCCTCCTCTCAATCTGTTCATGAAAGAATGAATGACCTTTTCACTCATTTTCGTCCTTTAACCTAACCCTAAGTGACTTTTGGGGAATCTCTAAATCTAATGGCTGAGATAGCTTTAGATCTAGGGCTGAGATTAAATGCTCATTTAAGTCTCACTTTCTATTTTTTAATTCACCCCACTGAAGAGGTACACGGAGAATCAAGCGTGAGCAAACCGCTTGATCATGGACAGAGTCAAAGATCATGTCGTGCCACACATCGCTGGGAAGAACACGACAAATGAGATGTGGACAACCTTGGACATGATGTTTCAGGTTGGCTCTGTCCAAAGAAAGATGCTTCTGGAGAATCATATGTCGTTGTTCTAGATGCAGAAGGGTGAGGAGATAGATCCCTTCCTCTTCAGAGTTCAAACTATTTGAGATGAATTGATTGCTGTGGGTACGAATCTAGATGAGGGGTTCTTGGTGAGAAGTGCCCTGAATGCAGTCATTGAGGAATGGGAAACGTTTGTCTAAAGCATCTTGGGCAGGGCAGCATTACCATCCTGGGTGGATATGTGGGCAATCCTTCGACATGAGGAAATCAGGGGGATTACCAAGAGGCAAAGCAGCAACAACGGGACAGTGAAAGTAAAGAAGGAAGAGGAGGAGGATGCAACCCTTGCATCAAGGGAAAGGAGGCAGGAAGGGAAGCAGAAGAGGAACATATCCAAGGTATGGGGCTTTAATTGTGGCGAACTTGGACACTTCGTGAACCATTGTCCTAAGAAGAAGGACAAGGGATCTTTTGAATCAAAGGCAGCATCAGCTAAGGGAGACGATGGGAGTGATGATGATGTAGCCATGAGTGGTCATGAGCCACGAAAGTGAGGCGATATTGATTTGTAGAGCAGCTATAGATGGAGATGGCAGGATCTTTGAGGTGCCCAACTCTTGGATCGCATACAAGCTACGAGAGCCTTAAGACGGTAGCGAGACAAGTGGAGTCGTGGGTGTAGGATATCACAGTGAAGCGGAGGGTAGTGCTGGACGCTGTAGATGGGAGAAGGGAGTGCAGAGGCAGCAACAACGTAGAAGCAACAATGCAGGGGGGTTGATGGGAGTTCAACAACTCAGAGGAAGCAATGCTTACATAGTGCAGTGGCTTCAGGAAGATAGTGCAGTGCAACTGCCAAGGGAGCTTCAGTGATGAGATGCAGCTCGACTGACTTGTCTGTCAGTGATTGGGCGAGGGTCCTTCAGTTGCTTACTTATCAGCAACGAAGTTGCAATGCAGCAATTGGCAGCAGGATGCAGCGATTTGAGAGGGAGCTGTAGTATGGATGTAGTAGTGTCAGTGGTATTGACACGAGCAACAGTACAGGAAGCAACAACGTAGTGGTTGGAGGGCAAGAGGCCAAGCATTAGTAGCACAAACACTGTTGTCGAGATCTGGCAAAACTTGGTGTGGATGTATTGCTAGAGCACACTCCGTGCTAAGAGTGAGTGTTGAGATTTTGATGTAGCATCGAGTGTGCTTTGTGAAAATTTCTAAATATGCTCAAACAGAAACCCTACTGTTAAATTTCTGATTTACCTCTCCTACTTACATTAAGTTATTAATCTGAAATTTTCATAATTAACATCGAAGTAAATACTTTAACAGCCTACACATACAGATCTAAACTGAATAACATGCACAATGACAAAGTGACACACAAGGATTTTCTCGACAACTGTCCTTGGAAAAGCCCAGTGCGGGAAAACCAGTCTTTTGGCTGCTTGAGTGGTTTTATTATTAAGTAGAATCTAAGTACAACAGATCTGGGCACCAAACTGGTTAACCTGACAGAGAAATAAAAGAATTGCAGCTATACCTCTGTTTTGGAGATAGAAAAATTGACTGATTCACACCCTTAAAACGAGATTTACATAACTGATCCCTTTTTAGTCTTTAGAAGCCCCTGCGCTGCTCTGAAGCCCTTTGCATTAGCCCCTGCGGTGCTCAGGAAGGCCTTGCATCACCCCAGACTAGGTTACGTTGCCCTTGCGCTGCCCTTTCTATGCCTGCGTCAAGCCTGCATAGCTCCAGATGCCTCTGCGTTGCCCTTGTTGGGCTCTTCGTTGAGCTGCGTAGCTACTGCGTCTGTGCTATTTTAGTTTGCTGCTTCTTTGCCTTTGTTGCACTCTTGGCCTGGGATCAAACTATCCCTCTCGCCAACACTGCCCTCGCTGCAGCTGAAACACTTACGAAATTCTGAGCAAACCACGCCCTAGAATTCTAGCTTAGTTTTAGTGCTCATCCATTGTGTTTGTTCTCCAACTGACCCCAAGCCCTCTTCTTATTCTTTTCTCGTTGAAACATCAACTAGTGTGATCTAATCTTGAATCGACGACTAAGATTAGAAGATGCTTGATCCGTGTGACTTAAGTCATTTTCATCAAATGTTTAATTTAATTAACTTTAATCTTTTAATTTTCCTAAGTTAGACTTAGGGTCCTTAATTAAAAATATTAATTAACTAAATATTTCTTAAATAGGATGGAATTTCTTAAATTGCTTTCTGGGTCTTGGAGATCTCATGTACTCTTGTCCCTCCACAAAATTTGGGAGCTAGAGCACATTCGATGTTACCCCAACACCTCAAAATCTCAACACTCCCTCTTAGTGAGGACAATGCTCTAGCAACAATACTTCACCTTGAAGTTCTGCACTGATCTCTGGTGTGGGTCTTTTCGTTGATGCTTGGCCTGCTGCCCTTCATCATTGTGTTGCTGCTGCTCTTCTGGACTGCTGCCCCTGACACTGCCACCGGCACTACTACATCCATACTGCAACTCCCTCTCAATCTGTTGCATCGTGCTGCCAACTGCTGCACTGCAACTGTGTTCCTGAGAGTAAGCAACTGAAGTTCTCCTGCCCAATCTTTGACAGACAAGTCAGTTGGGCTACATCTTCATCACTGAAGCTCCATAGGCCACTGCTCTGCTGTCCTTCCCGGGAGGTCGTTGCGCCGCCTAACTCGCATTGCGTGCGTACCCTCGCTCGGCGCTATCTCTCGCGTTGTGGTCTCCTACGCCGCTACCGAACCGCCGAAACTCGCATCGTGCAAGGCACCCGGACCGCGCTACCCCTCGTGCCGAGGTCTCCTACGCCGCCGGCCGCGCCGCGCCGTCCTCCCGATGTTTTCATGCCGCCGCAACTTTGCACTACGCCGCCGAAGGCATCGCCCCCTATGCGCCGGCCGTGTCCGCATTGCGGGGCCGTTCTCCCCCAGCATCTAGCCTCTCGCCTTGCTCCATCCGTGATCCCCCTCCTCTCGCACCCACCCCCCCGACTCTGTCCTCAAGCACGTTGTAAGGCTCTCTCGTTATGAATCTAATTCATAACTAAAGTAATACATATAGTTATTAATAGAATAAAATAGAATAAATGTAATTACTAACTAATCAATTAGGATTATGTTAAATAGTCATTAGGTTAATGAAAAGGCATGTCTAAAAGACATGCCCATTCGTGAAAAGGTACCTGCATGGGTATAAAAGCAAGACCTCATTGTAATCATTCAATCATGTCATATATCATATTAATAAAATATTTATTATTATAAATACCTCTTGTGTATTTTTATAATTAAAGCTATTTCTGCTATCAAAGTCAACAAGCATACAAGTCTTCCGCTACAGTATTCAAATATACAATGTCGTTACAAAGTAGTATTAGAGTCATATTTTTTTGTTTCTTTACTGTTGTTGGCAATGATATTTCTAGGATAAAAGGCACATATATGTCCTACTAAATATTTATCTCCACATTTCCAACAATTCTCTTCCTTTTTATTTTTATTACGCATTGGTGGGGGAATATATTTGGTTGACTTTTCCATGGATGTTTTACTTGATTTCCCCTTTGCATAAATGACTTCTTTCTCATTATTACAACATTTTTCATCTTTCTGTTTCTCATGTTTTTCTTTTCTATTACGAGAAATTTTTTTAAGATCTGCAGAAATTTTTTTAAGCTCTGTAGAATTTTCTTTTAAACCGTTTGTGATTTCTGCCCAAGAATTCTCTACTTTCTGAAGCTTTTGTTGAGCTTTCCTAATCTTCTCAATTATTTCTTCTCGTAATGACACATAGTGTGGTAGTTTATGTCCATAGGCTTGTAAACTACGTTCGTAGGCTTGTACAACAATGTTATGTGCCATTGCTTCAACTTGTCCCTAACTTGGCTTCAAGATAGCTCCGATACCACTGTAGAATTGCTCGACTTGTTGTATGTTGTTTAAAATCGGAGACCATGGCTTTCGGATCATTGTTTACAATTTATGGCGGAATAAAGATAGCGAGACGAAGCTCGATTTCGAATCTCAGGGCGATGATATTCAGATCAGAAAGTCTCCGGATGAAAACCCTAAACCAAAAAGATTATTCCATTTTCTGCACCAACAACACATTGCTGATCGATTTCGTTACTCACTCCGAGCCTATTTGTCCATTTTATATCTCCACCGGCCAAACAGTAAATTTTCCATCACTCTGCGCGGGCGGATTGTGGAACATTACGATTTGGAAAGCGACATGAAATTTACTAAATTACAGGTCTTGAATCTGCCTAAGTTCAACCAGGAGTATGACAATATGTTGTCTGAACCAATCGAGAAGCTTCCAGAAGAATTGTACAACTTATTGGACCAAACGAAGGCTGAGAAACTCTGTGTTGATTATCACGAGCAAGTTCAGGTGGAACGAAAAGTTCATGAGAAGCTCATAAACTCAACAGTGACTGTGTTAACTTACATAGAGGAGCAGAATAAATTGGCCTCAAAAGAGCAGGCAATAATAGATGGATTTCCTTTGATGGCATATATGAATGAATTCCTTACAAAAATTACGTAGAAAGAAACAGACCTGCTGGAGAAAACAATAAATGTCGACACGTCGATTAGATATATTGATAATGTTATGCGGTGTTTGATTTTGACTTTGAAAACTTTCAAAAGAGCAAGGTTTTTTTTATTTCATGGTCATTAATCGTGATCAAATACCGAGCCAGTTCAAAATCGTGTGAATCGGGTGCTCTATCCGTTCCGTCGTTCTGGATATGGAAGGGATTATGCCTTCAATGCCAGCAAACTATTGTTTACGGATTACCACACACATTAAAATGGAATGTGCAGTAAAGGGACACGAGAAGGGACATGACTATTTGAATGAACCTATAGTCATAAAAATAAATAAACAAAAATAATTTTATAAAAATGGTTAAAGTAATTTAATTATAAGTTACTTTAATAGATTTTTATAAAGTTACTTCTATATATATGTATATATATATACGTATTAGTTTTATTGTTATAACTATTATTAATTTAATTAATTAAAATCACTATTTAATTAATTAAATTAATGGAAAAAAAAAGAGAGGAAAGTACTATGTGATTTAAAAAAAAATAAAAAAATAAAAAAATAAAAAAAATTCACATGGATTTAGAACAATGTGCAAAATACACAGATGGTACCAAGATTAAAGACATTCTTAGCAGAGACCTAAATGGAAAAAAATTGTCGAATTAAGCTTTGAGGACAAAGCTTTTCAAGAAGGAGGCAATGTTATGAATTTAATTCATAACTAAAGTAATAAATATAGGCATTAATAGAATAAATAGAATAAATATAATTACTAACTAATCAAATAGATTAGTGTTAAATAGTCATTAGGTTAATGGAAAGGCATGTCTAAAATACATGCCTATCTTCAGGAAAAGGTACCCCTCGCATAGGTATAAAAGCGGGACCTCATTGTAATCATTCAAACATGTCATATCTTATCAATAAAATATTATTATTATAAATACCTCTTGTGTATTTTTACATTCTTAAAGCTATTTCTCGCTATTAAATCAACAAGCATACAAGTCTTCATACAAGAGCCCAAATATACAAATTTTCCGCCCAAGTCAAGACGTACTCCCGTAGCTCATATGTGATCCAAGAGTTGGGCTACTCAAGGATCCTGCCCTCCACTCTGTAGCTACTCTACAGATCAAGATCGCCCCACTTTCGTTGTTCATGAGCGCTAATGGCTACGTCATCTCCGGAGCCATCGTTTGCTACAACAGCCTTGGAGCTAGAAGCTTCCATGTCCTTTTTCTTCAGAGGAAAATTGCTGGCGAAATGTTCTAGTTCGTCATACTGGAAACACTTGATCTTTGACAGATCACGCTTGTTTCTCCCTTGTTGCCTCTTTGATTCCAAGGCTGCATCTTTCTCTTCTTCCGTCTTCACTTCGCTTGAACTAGTGCTGTATTGTCTTTTGGTCATCCGACGAATTTCATCTTGTCGGAGGATAGCCCACATGTTGTCCTAGTTGGGAAGGTCTGCTCTGCCCAAGAGACTTTCAACAAAAGTTTCCCAGTGCTCTGTGACTGCATTAAGGGCAGTCCTCACGATAACATCATCATCTACATTGACCCCCAAGCTAGTCAACGAATCCTGGATCGATTGTAGTCTGGATAGAAAAGGGTCTATCTCCTCTCCCTTCCCCATCATGAATAACCGCAGCTGGTTCTCCAGAAGCATCTTTATTTGGACAAATATTCCTTCATACAATGTGGTTAGAGCTACCCACATCTCATGAGCCGTTGCCTTCTCGGCTATGTGTGGAACGACAGGATCTTTCATTCCATCCATAATGAAGCACTTGGCATGTGCCGCTGTGTCTTTGTGCTTCTTTAGAAGCTTGATATCAGTTGGTGTTGCTAAGACTTTCTCTGCGTACTCCCTCAAGCTGTATGCCTCCATGACTACTAGGATTCTGGCCTTCCAGATTGCAAAGTTGGACAGGGCATCCAACCTATCCTGATCAGGTAGTCCATGTGGCGCCATCTGTTCAGAAGTTTTGTTGGAACGAATCCTCCTCTCAATGCTAGAGACTCGGATTTAGGGTCCTTGGCGAGACATGCACCCTCTGCTCCCTCTGACAAGTGACTCCTTCTCTTGGAAGTCTGCCAAAAAAAAAAGAATCAACTTCCTTCGATCCTTTGATCGATCTACAAATCTCTTTGGTAGGAAATATTTTGAGAAGCTGTTCTACACCCGCTCTTTGTCAACTTAGCTGAGGCTAAACTCTGCAATGACAAAATTTTCACCCCACCAGCAACTGCTGAAGGCCTGGAGCTCAGCTTCTGGTTCTCGACAATCTGCACAACAATTAGCCCCTAGACTCCATCACCGTGGCTGGCCTCTGCGTGAACAGACTAGCATAGTGCAGCCTTTGTGAAGTGACTGCGCAACGCAGGCTGCTCCTTCGTCCCTTTGGATGACTCTTCGCTGCCTCTCCGTCACGCATTAAGGACTGCGTCAACCCTCTGCGTGGCTCTGTTGCCTTTGCATCCCTCTGCTGCTGTGTTGCCTCCTCTGGGTTATCTGCTGCAACTGCTACTTCTTTGCTTCTTTCTACAGGACAAATTCTTCAGCCTTCTTGCTAGAGACTCAACTAGATCTACAATCGCTCTGATATCATGTGAAAATTTCTAAATATGCTCAAATAGAAACCCTACTGTTAAATTTCTGATTTACTTCTGCTACTTACACTAAGTTATTAATTTGAAATTTTCAGCATTAACATCGAAGTAAATACATTAACAACCTACACATACAGATCTAAACTGAATAACGTGCACAATGACAATGTGACACACGAGGATTTTCTGGACAATTGTCCCTAGAAAAACCCAATGCAGGAAAACCGGTCTTCTTGCTGCAGGAGTGTTTTTGTTATTAAGCATAATCTAAGTACAACAAACCTGGGCACCAAACTGGTTAACCCGACAGAGAAATAAAAGAATTGCAGCTATACCTTTGTTCCGGAGACAAAAAAATTGACTAAATCACAACCTCAAACGGGATTTACAGAACTCAGTCCGTTTCAGTCTTCAGAAACCCCAACGCTGCTTTGAAGCCCTCTACATCAGCCCCTATGCTGCTCAGGTAGGTCCTGGGTCAAGCATGCGTAGCTCCTAATGCCCCTGCATTGACCTTGCTGGGCTCTTGGCTGAGCTGTGTAGCTTCTGCCGCTGCACTGTGTCGGTCTGCTGCTTCTTTGCCTTCGTTGCACTCTTGCCCTGGGATCAAACCATCCCTCTCGCCAATAATGCCCCTCGTTGCAGCTGAAACACTTCTGAAATTCTTAGCAAACCATGCCCTAGAATTCCAGCTTAGTTTCAGTGCTCTGCCATTGTGTTCTCAAACTGACCCGAAACCCTCTTCTTATACTTCTCTCGTTAAAACATCAACGACTGTAATCTAATCTTGAATTGACGGCTAAGATTAGAAGATGCTTGATCAGTGTGACTTAAGTCATTTTCATCACATGTTTAATTTAATTAACTTTATTCTTTTAATTTTCCTAAGTTAGACTTAGGGTCCTTAATTAAAAAGATTAATTAATTAACCATCTTTGAGACAGGATGGAGTTTCTTAAATCGCTTTCTGGGTCTTGGAGATTTAATGTACTCTAGTCCCTCCACAAAGTTTGGGAGCTAGAGCACATCTGATGCTATCCCAACACCTCAAAATCTCAACATGCTCTAGCCTTGAAATTTTGTGGAAGGGCTAAGACACATGAGATATCCAGAACCCAGAAAACGTTTGGAGAAATTTCATCTGGTGTATGAGATATTCAAATAATTTTTTTTAATGAGAACCCTAAGTCTAACTTAGGAAATTAGAAAATGTTCTAAGTGATGCGGATTAAGTAGTCTTTTAATCTGAGCGATCGATTAGAGATTAGATCACGACTATCGGTTTTTCAACGAGAAAAGTATAAAGGAAAGGCTTGGAGTCAGTTGGAGGATACACACACATTGGCAGAGCACTGAAGCAAAGTCAAATTTCTGGGGTGGGGTTTTGCTGAGAAATTTGAAACGAATTGCAGTGCAGTGAGGGGCAGAGATCGACGAGGGATGAGTTGATGCAAGTCTGAGAATACAACAAGATGGAGAGGCAGTGAGTACCATTGAACGTAGAGCCAACCAAGAGGACGTAGTTCAACCAGCTCCACGCAGAGACAACATAGAGGTTGCGTAGGCCCAACTAGGGTGACGCAGACCCAGCCAACACAACGAACGAGCCGTGCAACACCAATCATGTTGACGCAGTCCCAGCTGGGGCAACGTAGAGGCAACACAACACCAATCAGGGGGATGCGTTGGGGACGTTGGCCAGTTGAGGGCTGACACAGAGGCTACATAGGCAGTGCCGGGGGTTCCAGTGGGCCAGAAGGGGCTCGTGATCTGTAAATCCTATTTGAGGGTGTGATACAACCATATTTTATGTTTCTGAGTGAAAGGTACTTATTGCCATGTAATTTCTCTGAAGGGCCAACCATTTCTGGTTCCCAGATTGTTGTATTCAGATTCTGTATAATAATATAAACCCTCTAGACCTGCTGCACCAGTTTTCCTGCATTGGGTTTTTCCGGGGTCATTTGTTCGAAAAATCATGTGTAATCTTGTGACATGTGTGCATTGTTTTGTAAATGATCTGTAGATGTGTAGGTTGTAGTTTGTATTTGCTTTAGTATTTTTCTGAATATTCAGATTAATACATTGTTAATTAATCAAAGATGTAGGTGAAGTAGATCGAGATACTGTAGTAGGGTTTCTGTTTGGAAACTTTCATAGGGTAGAGCTCATGTATCGAATTTTGCCTACGTGCTAATTATTTTTTGTCATGACCATCTTTTGCATTTTGTGGTACAATTTCCTGTTGAATGTGGTCATTTATGTCTTTTTTCCTTCTTTTAGCTGCTTCAACCTCTTGGGCATTGTTCCATGCCTGACCCTAGGTGGGGGCAATGGGATAGGGAGGCTGACCCCATGTGGACCCACAGAGGCAATTCGCCCCAGGTGGGAGAAATGATGAATGTGGGTATAGTGAGTGGAAAGGGAGTAATATATGCTAAAAAAGGAGCAGGATCACATGTCCAAAATCGAGGTTTCCCAAGTAGTACCATGCTGGAACCAAATGGTCAATAAAGGAGATCCCACGGGACTAAGATCCAAGGGTAACATCCAAAAGAGATCAAAGGGATAGGAGGACAAACTAAGCCCACTCTTTTCGCCAAATCCCCCCATCAATCCATGCCTGGAAGTGTCCATGATAAGTAAACCTAATAATTGCCAAATGACACAATACACCTTTAGATTCGGGAGGGCCACCTTCAAGCTTACGATCAATACGAATGGGTTAGGGACCACATGGCTGGCTTGGGTGGCGGGGAAATGGCACAATGAGCTAGTTGAAGGATGCAAGGGGCTACTGGCTGCCGACTGAGGTCCATCACGGAGATAAAATTTCTCCTAGGGATATCACGCACGAAGTGGTGGTTAACATGATGAATTTTTGCCGAGTATGATACATTCTTGCCATAAAGCACATCCGAAGTGCTCAAAAATTCATAGAAAATATTCATATATATGTTGCTAGTGAATAAATGTTGTCAAGTGTCTCTGGAATGCTCCTAAAATTGTAGGATATTAAATTTTGATTAGTTTTCTCCTAACATGTTAAAATCGACAACATTATTGGGAATAAACATTAATACTTTCTATTATTAGCATTACAAGAGATACATTGAGAATGAAACAATAACTTAATCAAGGAAATTACAGTAGCAACCATGGAACAAAAGTGTCCATTGCTACTTTGTATTCAGTTATTTGAGAAACACAATAGAGAAGAAGATATGGTCACATCAGAAACACTCCAATTTATTGTGGGAATCCTCAGTACCAAGTCGAAACCTCATTGTTAACGTCTTCAATTTTCAAAGATACAATACACTGGGACATGTCGATGTGGCAACCACTTGGGTGGTGTTCATGTTATCGACCATAAATAGTACAACATTTCTCTATCCTGAAGATGAACCACAATCATAGGTTCAAAATGTGGATAAACAATTTTCATGAAATGCGATGGATTCGAAAAACTACTTTCCATAAGTCTAACTATTGTCATCCTTATATAGATGTCCATTTAAAGCAAAGATGAAAAAATCGCTATCAGATATTATCGCCGAGGGGAAAAATCGTAAAAATCGGGAAAAAATCGGCACATACAAAAATATTCATTTTTTTTCAATTTTTTTAATATCTAAAGCATCTACAGCATAAAATAAATGCATTGACACATAAATATGAAAAAAAAACTAATATATAAGATGTGTAATATCATGTCTAGTGCTACATCACACATAAATGATAAAACTGAATCCTGTCCTGAATACTAAGTCCTGAGTCTCAAGAGTCAACTCAGCCTCAAAATATCAACAAAAAATATAATAATGTATCTCATATCATGAGTCATAATGTCAACAATCATATACAAAGGAATGTCAATGCACCATATAACCTATGGTCCTATACTATTGATTTCCTCTGCCCCTCTTGCGAGAAAATACAATAGCTTTGCCTTTTTCTCTAGATGAAGAAGCTGGCGGGACTGGCAATGGGCTCTGTCGTGCTCTAGAAGTAAAAAATGAAGCACCAGAACCGGAACGGGAACCTGAACCACTAGGAGCTAAAGGAGGCAGACCACGTCCTCTACCGGTAGTAGTGGTAGGTGGTGTCACCTCCTCCTCCTGCTCCTCCTCCTCCTCCTGCTGCTGCTGCTCCTCCTCGTCCTCCCCTCCACTACCTCCTGCTCTATCCAATCAGGGGCTGACTCCATGACAGGCCTCTCAGCCTCAACCCTCCATTCAGCAGTGGTGTCAATCGCATCTAAAGAGATGGCCTCCATATCAGGGGTCCTCTCAAGTTGTCTCACCCACAATCTAAGATTGTAGTAGACGTAAACCATGTCATTGAGCCGCTGGGCCTCCAACCTATACAAGGGTCATAAATTAATAAATTAAATATTTAAAAAAAAAAAATTTAATGAATTCAAAAAATCAGTTGGAATATTTTAAGTTTTTTACCTGTTGCACTTTTTGGTGTGTATTTTTTCAAATACACTCCAGTTGCGCTCGCATCCTGAAGCGCTACATGTTTGGCCGAGTATTCTAATATTGAATCTTGTCCTGAATACTAAGTCCTGAGTCTCAAGAGTCAACTCGGCCTCAAAATATCAACAAAAAATATAATAATGTATCTCATATCATGAGTCATAATGTCATATACAAAGGAATGTCAATGCACCATATAACCTATGGTCCTATACTATTGATTTCCTCTGCCCCTCTTGCGAGAAAATACAACAGCTTTGCCTAAACTCACAATCCTATGGATTACCTTATCTTAGACTAATCACAATACTGTTACATCAAAACTTGGTCAAAATTGCTCACTATGCCAAAACCCCATTCAACACATGAGAATGTTCACTTTTGTGTGAACCAACAAATATTCAAGGGAAAGTATGCAGACATTTAAGGTATCTTTTTTTGTAAGTAGTTTGAAATTTTTTTGATTTGATTTTGGTTTTTGATGCCTGTGTATGTACTCGTGTAGACTGTGCATGCACTTCTGTTTTTTAGCAAAAGCATTAGCTTGGCACAATGTTGCATGAAATGCTCCCCCCTTCCCCGATCCAAACCAGAATCTGCGTCTCATACGGATATGTCGGGGATCTGTCGTCGGATTCGCGGTATGGAAAATTTTGGAACCGTGGATCGGGTCGACAAACCCAATTCTTGGAATTTTGGAACCATGTCGGCCCAATTCGCAGTTTCATATTTCCGAATGGTGGATATACCTCAAATGCGTGGCGGATCGGGCAAGGATTTGTATGGATCTCGAGTGGATCCGATGCCCTACTGGCAGCTCTGCGCGACTGACCCAAATAACTTTTTTTTTTTTTTTTTTTTTGTCTAACTTGAGTTTGGGGTGGGTTTACGTTGAGTTAGGGAAATGATAGATGGGGATAAAACTCATTTTCCACTCTCATTTCCGCATTCTTATGTTTTTGGAGAGCTTGAATAAGCATGGTTTTGAAAATCGCGATAAATTGAAAACATCGCGATTTTTTGAACAAAACGATATTATCGGCGATTTTTTTCAAATTGAAAAAATCACTACTGAGTCGTACGATAAAAATCGTGGCCTCTGAAAACAACGGGTTTTAAGTAGTAATTTTGATTTTGATTTTTTTTCCTCATTTCTGCATTGAGAAGTTTGCCAAGGAGAGCTAAGGACTGAAGGTGAGCTAAGGAGGAGGATAGGTGATCTACAAGGGCAAGAGTGAACAAAATTGAAGGATTTTAGCAAGCCAAGCCAACAAAATTCGAATTTGGACCAAGTTTCTTCGGCAAAACGTTTTTTCTAGGTACGGGCATCAATTTTGACCCTTTTTTTCGTGTTCTTCCATGGGTTTCTATCACCCATGTATTTTTCATCATTTTTGATTGCATTTGGTTGTGTTTTTTTTTTTTTTTTGGTTTTATTGAGAGTAGAGTGTTTATTTTGGTCAAAAATACAAAAAATTGATTGTTAACTTTATTTTTTATATTTCTTCTTGTGCTCCTAGTTTATTTCCATAATTTTTGCTTGAGTTTCAAGTTTCAACATGTATTTTTTTCCATTATTTTTGCATTTAGTTGAGGTTTTTTTTTTTTTGGTGAAAAAATCAAAATGTTGTATGTAAAATTGTAATTTTTTTATTGTATTTTTTAACTTGCATTTTTTCTTGTGCCCTAGGTTCAAATTTCAAAGTTCATCTTACAGTGAAACTCAAGAGTCGAGAGTTCAACAAATTTACAAACATACCAAGGAAATTGGATCCTTTATGGGAATTTGGTGAACCCGATCAAGGGTTTGACCGATCAAACTTGAGCTGCAAGTTATGTGGTCAACACATGACAGGGGGGATATATAGGTTGAAATACCACCTGACACAAATTCCTAGACATGAAGTAGGCCCTTGCATAAATACCAATCCAGAAATAATCAGAAGAGCCAGCAAATCATTGGAAGAAATAGAAACAACTAAACTTACCAAGGCAGCTCTGAAGAGTCAAATATCAGGGTTTAGAGTTGACCGTGAGAGTGGTAGTGATTCTTTAGCATCAACATCCTCTACAAACAACCCTGTAGGTGCCTTCTCATATTTTGTTCCTAGAACCACTCCAGGTGCACAACCATCCATCTCTTCACTTATTAAAAAAAAGGAGAAGGAAGAAGCTGACAGGTTATTGGGCAAACAGTTTCTTTGGAGTGATATTCCTTTCACTATTTCCAGGCACAATTCATTTTATTAGGCTACGATTGATGCTATCGCTGTTGTTGGCTCAGGATACAAAGCCCTTTTATATGATGACTTTAAAGGGCACATTCTTCAAAATGAGAAAGCTGACTGCACCAAGAGATTGGAGGAGTTAAGGGCATCATGGGAAGTCACAGGATGCATTGTGATGTTAGGTGGTTGGACTGATCAAAGGGGTAGGACCCTTCTTAACTTCTTGTTCAGTTGTCCCAAGGAGACAATGTTTATGAAATCTGTTTATGCATCTGCACATGTCAAAAATGCACGATTATTATTTGATTTATTGGATGTGTTCATCCTGGAGGTGGGTCCCAAAAATGTTGGCCAAATCATAACGGACAACACTGCAAACTATGTTGCTGCTGGCAAGATGCTTATGGAGAGGCATCCGACAATATTTTGGACACCTTGTGCTGCACATTGCCTTGATTTGATGTTGGAGGACATAGGAAAGATTGATTTTGTCAAAGATATTGTAGAGTCATCAAAGAGAATTACAAAATTTATATATAATCATGCATCTGTGCTTCATTTGATGAGGACATTCACCAACAAGAAGGAGTTGGTGCACCCTGCTATTACACGATTTGCCACTAGTTTCATATCTTTTTAATCCTTCTTGAATTCTATGTGGGATTTGAAGAGAATGTTTCTTTTAGAGGAGTGGCGTGCTTTGACTGTCCGCCGCAAACTAGAGGGAGAGGCCATCTGCAGGTTGGTTTCATATCAGGAAAGCTTTTGAGCGGGAGTGCAAGAGGTGTGCAACGTTATTGAACCTTTGGTAAAGCTTCTTAGATTGGTTGATGGAGAGAAGCTCGCAATGGGCTACTTGTATGAGGCCATGGACATGGCCAAAGAAGCCGTTCGCAACTACTATGATGATAAGGGTGATGAGGGGTTTCAGAAACAACTTCTTTTATGGGAAGTGATTGATGACCGATGGAACAACACACTCCATCGTCCCATTCATGCTGCAGTGGTCTTCCCGAACCCCAAATTTGCTTACTCATGTAGTTTCCTATTTAATGCTGAGGTCATGGATGGCTTTTTCACTTGTGTTCAGAAGATGGTTCCATCTTCATTAGAACGTGCAGAGATATCCAAAGAAATGGAGGTGTACAGAATGGCAGGTGGCACCTTGAGCTTTGACATGGCTGTCCAGGATAGGACTACTAAAATGCCAAGTAAAATTTTCATTATTTTAAAAATTTTCTTATGTTTGTAACTTTATGAGTTTATCTTATTTGTTGTAACTTGTAACTTGTAGATGCATGGTGGAGGAGTTACGGTGGCAGATTACCAAAACTCCAAAATCTTACCATTGGAATACTGAGCTAAACATGTAGCTCTTTAGGATGCGAGCGCAACAGGTTAAAAACTTAAAATATTCCAATTGATTTTTTGAATTCATTAAATAATTTTTTTTATAATTATTAATTTATTGTTTATAATATATTTTACAGGTTGGAGTCCCAGCGCCTCAATGAGATGGTTTACGTCTACTACAATCTTAGATTGTGGGTGAGATAACTTGAGAGGACACCTGATATGGAGGCCATCTCTTTAGATGCGATTGACTCCACTGCTGAATGGAGAGTTGAGGTTGAGAGGCCTGTCATGGAGTCAGCCCCTAATTGGATAAAGCAGGAGGTAGTGGAGGGGGAGGAGGACAAGGAGGAGGAGCAACAACAAGAGGAGCAGGAGGAGGAGGTGACACCACCTACCCCTGCTACTGGTAGAGGACGTGGTCTGCCTCCTTTAGCTCCTGGTGCTTTAGGTTCCGATTCTGGTGCTTTAGGTTCTACTTCTAGAGCACAACAGAGTCCATTGCCAACCCCATCAACTTCTTCATCTAGAGGGAAAGCTGTTGTATTTTCTCGCAAGAGGGGCAGAGGAAATTAGTAGTATAGGACCATAGGTTATATGGTGCATTGACATTCCTTTGTATATGACATTATGACTCATGATATGAGATACATTATTATATTTTTTGTTGATATTTTGAGGCTGAGTTGACTCTTGAGAGTCAAGACTTGGTATTCAGGACATGATTCAGTTTTATGTGTGATGTAGCACTAGACATGATATTACACATCTTATATATTAGTTTTTTTTTTTTTCATATTTATGTGTCAATGCATTTATTTTATGCTGTGGATGCTTTAGATATTAAAAAGACTGAAAAAAATGAATATTTTTGTATGTGCCGATTTTTTCTCGATTTTTACCGATTTTTACGATTTTTTTCCCTCGCCGATTTAATCCCGTTCGTGATTTTCAAAACATTGTGAATAAGAGAGGAGAAGAGAGCTTGGAGAAGAGAGGAGGAAAGAGCTTGAAGAAGAGAGGCTTGAGGAGAGCTTGGAGGAGTGAAGGAGGAGGAGCTTGGAGGAGTAAAGAGGGGCTTCCATCTACAAGAGACAAAGAGATAAGTGAAAACCCCATACTCCCTCGTTTTTATATCATTTATTTGTATTTTTTCTCCCCCGTCTCCTACTCTTTCCCATTCTTGCTTCTTGCTCATTTTATTGCAGGTTGTCCTTTTATATTCATATTCCAAAATGGTGTTCTGTTGGCTTCTATGTATCATTTCACTTTTGGTTTTCATGATGGCAAGGGGGAGTAGGGATAGAAGGGAAGAACAAGAAGAGGATAGTGGTCCCCATATGAGTGACCCAATGTTTGATGAGGAGGAAGGGGTTGAAGAGGACATTGAAATGCTAGAGGGGAAAGCTTCATTGACACCCTTGTGGAATTTTGTGACCAAACTTGAAGGGGGAAAAGGTGGTGGAGGCTACAAGTTTATGTGGAGGAAAACCATATAGTAGTTCATATACCCATGTGAGGAGGCATCTTTGTGGTGTGTTGGACTGTGATGATAAAAAGAGTGCCGTGGGGATAGAAATTTTTTTAAAGGTTTCAATTGAACAAAGAAGAAAATACAAATAGAGGAAGTTGCACAACAGAAAATCAAGTAACATAAAACTCATTCTGAATCAAGTGCAACCTCTAGATTTGGTAGCTTATCTCCTCATGGTACTTCTGCAACATCTAGAAGTAGAAGAACAATAAGGGATTTCCTTAATGTTGTTGGGAGGGATGATGTGGATTGAAAGATAGTCCAGTTTATTTGTGCTTGCAGTGTATCATTCAATGTGCTTCACTCTCCCTATTGGCATGATATGGTTAATGCCATCAATGAAGCCCCAAAAGGATACAAGACCCCAACTATGAGAAAGCTAGACCAATGTTATTAGAAAGAGAAAAAGCAAAGGTTCAAAGAGCTTTGACACATTTTACAAATGAGTGGGTGGATTGTGGGTGATCCATTGTATCAGATGGGTGGACAAATGTTAGAAACCAACATTTGATAAATGTTCTCGGTGTTTTTGCTAATGGTGCTGTGTTTATTACATGTCACGACTGCTCCTCCAATCAGTGAAACTTCCCAAAACATTGCAGATCTCCTATTGCAATCAATCAAAGATGTTTGTCCTAATAATGTGGTTCAAGTGATTACTGATAATGAGGCAACAAGAGAAATTATTGAGTGTTCTCAACCACACATCTTTTGGTCTGGTTGGTTGGTGCACACATTCAACCTTTTGATGCATGATATTGTGAAGCATAAAGAATGTGGATGGATTAATGAGCTTTACAAGAGAGGGAAGCAACTCATTAAACTTATCACAAGGCATACAAGGGTAAACTACTTTTATGACACTTCAAGTTGCAACTGCTAAACTTGCAAAAACAAGATTTGCAAGTTATTATCTCACCATCAGGTGGCTAGTGAAGGTGAGACAAGCTTTACCTAATATGGTGACATCTGAATCATTGGAAGACATTAACACTAATAGAGATGGTGCTAATGTAGCCAAGGACACAACTCTTGATAGTTAGTTTTGGTCACATATTAAATATGTTTTGTAATTCACCAAACCAATTTATTACATGATGAAGTTTGCAGATTCAGAATGACCAATAAAGACATTGTTGAGTTTAGATATATCACCTTGTACAATTATATTCATGCGGAGGTGGAAAAACGATGGGATATGCTAAACATTCCTTTGCATGCCTTAGCATATGTTTTGACACCTAAATACTATCATCCATCATGGCTTTCAACACCAGCACCTGGGGGGGAGCAGGAGAAAAACACACCTAGATCCAAAGGTTCTAAATGGTTATATGAAAGCGTTGGATAAATTAGTCCCTAATGAGGAGTTGTCTGCCATGCTACCGAAACATTTGAGCAACCCTACGCTTAGCACTAGCCCATTTGGGAGCATGCATGCAATTAGAGATCGAGAGAATTTATCTTCTCTTAAGTGGTGGAACATGCATGGAGGTGCTAATCAACTTCTACAAACTTTGGCATTGCGAGTGCTATCACAAGTGGTAAACACTTCTTCTGCAGAGAGGTGTTGGAGTTCGTATTTTGTCATCCACAATGTTAAAAGGAACAAGTTGAGTTTATATAGGGAAAAGAACTTGGTTTAAGTTTCACTACAACTTGCGATTGTTGTCCCATTACTGTGATGAAGCAAAGACTAATAAAGACCTTAAGGTTTCGGACAAAACTCCAGGGGAGCCTAGTTTGGAGGATGGAATGTTGCGATTAGAGCAATGGGAGGATGCTCTTATCTAGGATAATGATGATTGAGTTGAGATGCCTCCTCCATCCGGTCCCTTGGTTCCCAAGTTCCATGCTTCAATACCAACAACAGGGGATTCATCTTCTTCAGTTCCACTACCACAACTTCCAGAGCCACCATCTTCTTGTTCGTGGTGGAAGGAGGAGGGATTAGTAGATATATTCACAGTTTACTACTTGTGTCATAGAATAGACTTGTAGTCTTGTTGTGAATTTGGACTTTTTTGTCTTACTCTTCCTAGTTCAGTGTGTACTTGAGTCCTGGTGGTGGCCGAGTGGCCTATTTTGTAAACATTATTATTTGAATTTTGGACATGATTCATTTTGACAGTTGCTCACTTGCTAGATATGTTACTTGAATGTTTGATGATTTTATCTTCTAAATGTTTTATGTTTTATGATATGCTTAAAAATTTGTTGTATGTTTGTAATTGCTAGAATCTAGATGGTAGATGCTTGAATAATTAATCATTGATATACAATGGAATCATGGATACCATATCTATCTTGATTTATGTAGAAATATGCATGTTTTCATGTCTTCTACAACAAATTTGGTATTTGGGATGTTTTTTTTTGAATATATATATATAGTAGACGCTTCTGAGACGCTTCGCTTCCTAGATCTTTGAGAAACGACACTACCGCATCCCTGCTTCCAAAAAACGTCTGCGCTTTGTGCAACATTGGCTGGGCATAGTTGATCCCAGTTATATTGCTACAGTGTCTGGTTTGGATCATAGAGTTTGTTTTGGTCACGAGCTGCTAATTAAATGTACCCTAGCAAAGCCTTGTTAATTAATTGTAGGTTGCCATTGAAAGCCTTCAGGTACCTGCAAGCAGCAGGATGAAACACTTAGTTAATATTTCTTCCTACCATTTCATGCATGTTCTGAACAATGGCAACCAGCTAAGGGAAACTAGCCACTGGCCAATGAGGGTTTCTTATCACTAGCAACAGGAAATTTGGATTGTAGGCCAGATAGTTTACTGCAACTGGCGGAGAGGGATGTTTGGTGACAAGCCAGCAAGTCATGATCTTGCTTAGATACCCCTGTAGTGAATCAAACTGTTCATTATTGGAGCGATCACTGCACAATGAGACAAGAGCCCAGATAATCTGCAAGGATAAAATTATTATATATTATGAAGGGATGGATCACGTTGAATGGTAGTGACCGGAAGAGACCTAACTAATAATATTTAATTAGGTTTATCATGGTATCGATATATTATATTGATTTATAATTATTAATATGCTTTGTTTATTACATAAAGTGTAACCTGTTATTCAGAACTACTATCCTTGTTTCGGTTTGGATAATGATTATTGACATTTGACATCTGTTATATTGTCTCTCTAGTTAGGAAGTGTATTTACTATGCTATTACAAATCCGGTTGTTTCTCTATATATCTTATAGTGGATTTTTTGTTTTTTTTACAGGCCATTAACAGCTTGAAAAATGTTGATTCAACTGCATTGCTGCAGTTTTTACAACCCATCTTGAACATGCTTCTGCACCTGATTGGAGATGGTGGCGAAACCCTTCAGGTTTGTCAAGTTCTAGGTTGGCTATATAAATTTGTGTATTCTCAGCATAGTTCTGGGTCTATCTTTGTGCTTTTTCTTCCTGAATGAAAAAGTTGATGTATTGATTAAGAAATCCCCCTGTGGTTTTATTTGATGAATGATGGGAGCAACCATTCTGAGGGTTTATCTTGGGCTGCATTTGGAGTTAGCAACATGTTATTAGGTTGTAACACAAACTTGTATATCTTTTTCGCTCGATGAAAAGACCCTTGTATTCATATCTTACTGCAACTGAAATGACACATGTCCTGAATTGAGATCAATGGAGGAAGACTGACACATGTTTTGCTTATAAATGAGACTTGATTTATATCATTTTATAGGCAATTCAGAAGATATCTGTGCAGTTTAGTTGTTCTCTGGGTTGCCTGGTTTTGTTTGATCACTGACATGATGTTCAATATTTCTTATATTGCATTGTTGTGAAAGGCTTCCAGATCTCAGCAAGGTGGGATATTTCAAGCACGTAGCTTTGTTTTACTATATAAAACTATTAATTCGAAAAATAAATGCTGACTATACTGGAGCACCCACAAGTAGAAGTCAACTATTCCTTAATACATTGGATGTTACTGGCTCAGAGTAATGGTAGCCTTCATAATATATAAATAGCATTTCTGTATTTACTTGTCTTGCTAAATGATTTTGTAATTCACAGGTAGCTGCCTTCCGTGCTATGGTTAACATTTTGACAAGGTATCATTCACTTTATGCTCAACTTTCACTCTTTAGTGCAAAGTTTTTTTCAAGTCTTTATGTCTCTGCTTTTAAATGTGCAAAATTCTCGAGGAAAGTAACCATAGTTCAATTGAATTAATGTGAATGATATCATGACTCTAGCTTTTCATTTCGACTAGAATATGATATTATTGGTTGCACGGCACCAGCATTTTACCTGTCCTTTTAGTATCAATGTTAGTCATTTCTGGATTGTCGTCAGTATACTGCTCAAGAGATCTTATCTATGAAGATTTACAGAAGGTGAAATGTGCACTGAAATGTTTAGTTTTGCTGGTTGTTTCGTTTGCACTCTCTCCACTAAATGATGCGTACTTTAAATATAAGCTTTTAGTTTGCTATATGAGATATGCAGGCTTTGAATTATGATTCCTACTTATATTGTCAATTATTTCCAACTTTACATGATTAAATTATATAACATTGATGAATTAAATTGTAGAATGGGACTAGGTGGGATTTTGGTCTGACTGAAAAGTTCTCATTAGACATTAACATAATACAGGCTAAAAGAATGAAATAAAGCTGTCATAATAGTGTGTGTGGTTGCCCAAAAGCATTAGTTGGAGTGGTATCTGTAGACATGTCCAAGACATCAAGGCATCTATGACCCTAATTAGAATGTAACTTTTAGATAATGTAGATCATATTTGATGTCCAAAGGTGACCAAAAGAGTAGGTGAATGGGACTAAAGAATACAAGTTTTGTGCGAAATGTTGGAGTGCCAAGGCTACTTGTGAAAGCTAAGGGATAAATAGATACAAGCAAAAGTAAGATGAGATAATATAGGATCATTCTACTAATGTCCGACGAGTGACGAAAAATGTAGGTCCATGAGACTGTTGCTGCACAAACTAACAAGCCTAATAGATAGGCTAAAGCTAGAGGACACAAAAACACCTTGGGACAAAGGGCCACTGTCACCACAGACTATGTCCCCTTCTCTTCTCGGATTTTCACCAACGGGAGGAGTCGCAATATCTCTCAGTTGTGATACATGTTCCTAGGATAGGTTTTAAGTGAGGTAAGGTGGCTCACTCAATGGAAAGGTTCAATGAAAGTAGGAGCTTTGGGAGAAGCTAGGAGGCCTTCCAAGAAAAATCTCTTGAAAGGAAGACTATTCGAGGCCTGGGTCGAAGTAGACAAGAGAAATGGTTGTGAATGATATACTTCAATAAGTACTAAAGCTTGAACCTTCAAGAAATCCCCAAGTTGAAGGACAATTTTTAGTGTCCCACTTGGTATGATAGCTAGGTCATCAGTTTTCTTGAGATTCCACCGTCAAAATTTGTTCAAAACTTGCAGATGCCTAGAGGAGGTATTAAGGGGAAGGCTTATCCAATTAGAATTGAAAACACACTCCTCTAGAGAATTTTGTACCAAGCCCTAGAGAGGCTTCCTTAGCCTTAAAGGGACGAAGAAAAGGAGCAATAAGTGGGTGATAAAAGAATGATTTCTCAAGTATGTGTGATCACCAAGGATCTAAGACTAGTGCCTAGCAATTGGGAAGATTGGAGAAAAAAATGATCTCGATTTGAGAAATTCTCTCTTCGAGGAGAGATAAAGGCGGCTTCGCTAGCCCTAATGTAGGCAACTTCTTAGCTACTCTAGGAATTTATACCTCGCTGGAAAGAATAACTGGAGTTTCTAGGATGCAATAAAACAACCTCTAAGAACATTAATTCATTCATTTATTATCTATGAGTAGCACATGCAAAATTTCCAATTGCTTCAATGTTCTAACAAAATGGGCACATATAGACAATATTCCACATATTAGACATTTATTAGATCATAATTATAGCATTGAACAACACTTACAAGATAATGAAGAATATATCCATGCATCAAATTGCCAAAGAGAAGCTCCAAGAGAGAAAACAAATTTTTCCAAGTGTCAAAATGAATAAAAATTCATCCAAATCAGTTGATAAAGTTGCAGGCCAAAAATCTCTAATGAGGCTAGCCAAAAATCCAAAGTGTGATGATCTCAAATGAGAGTGAGCCTCTCAGATTTATACAAGACTCGTAAGTTCAAATTTCTAATGAGGAAGCCCCATAAAGTGTTAAAATAAGGTAACAAATCCTTGGTTACAAGCCAACCAAGATATCTTTAACATTAATTATTATTTTATTTCTCTTTTAGCCCATGTAATTTATGCGAAGTGCTTTCCAATGCCATCGTTGAGGCCTCATGTGCTGGAGATGAGAGTGAGGGCCTACAAAATAATGTATAAGAGAGGGCTGCCCTCTAAATGTAGCGAAACATCTACAAACCCCAACTTGGGCTCTGCGTGCTCCAAATGGGTTTCATGGGTCTGCAAATAGCCAAAGATCATGTCGATGCTCCATCAATGAGGGCTAGAAGATGATATGTGCCCCGCCATGTCTCCCTACGAGAGTCACAACCTTCTACGGGCCTTGGAGCAGTTGGCATGTGTTGGGTGCAATGTGTAGTTGGCTGGGGAATGTGGTTGAAGCGCATCATCATCTTTGTTTAACTGGGGCACGAACAAGTAATGTGGTGGTGTTGAAGAAGCGCATGGTGTAGCAATCAATGGTCTGCATGGCTCGCGGCCGATAACTTTCAACGCTCGCCTTACAAGTGCCATTATGATCCTCTCGAGGGCTTGGATCCCGTATGTGGAGGCCAAGTCCAAGATGAAGACCCACCTGCTGTGAAAATCTCTGAATGTTACACTTATGCAGAAATCTACTGTTAGATCTAGTTATGCTCCTCCTACTTAATTAAGTTATTAACTGAAAATTTTAGATTAATATCGAAGCAAAACACATAACAGACTTTCAACAACTCAGATCTAGAAAAAGTACATGCACACATAGACAAAGTGACACAGTGATTTTCTGGAGAAATAGTCCCTGGAAAAACGCAATGCACTATAATATTTCTAATATTTTGACTATTTTGACTTTATAGAGTTAAAATATAAATAAAGTGGGTGAAGGGGACACTTAGCTCACACTTAGCTCTCTTCATCACCAACGAGTCTATATCAGCATCTTCATCAAGAAATCTACATCATCATTGATTCCATATCTTCATCATCATCGATTCTACATCATCTTGATCATCAAGGAGTGTACATCTTCAACGATTCTATGTCATTAGCGAGTCTACATTATCATTATTAGCCTCATCAACGAGTCCATGTCATCATTGAGTCAATGTTATGATAACGAGTCCATGTCATCAACTAGTCCACATTATCATCATTAACATCATCAACGAGTCCATGTTATCATCATCATCAAAGAGTCTAGTCCAATTCATCATCAACAAGTCCATGTCATCAACTAGTCCACATTATGATCATTAACATCATCATTGAGTCCATGTTATAATCATTCAGATCACCATCAGCATCAAAGAATAGACCTCAAGGAGTTCAGTCATCCACGTAATCAAAAAATATTGTCTATATTACTATTAGAGAGATAACTTCGTCCATGTTATCAAGAAGTTAAACTTGTTCCTCAAAGAATCCACATTATCAGAATCAAAGAGTCATATAGTCAGCAACAAGAGGTCCTCATAAGCAAGGATTCCACCCGTACTATCAACAACATGGAGTCTATTTCATCAAGAATGACACATCATCATAAGGCTTATATTATCCATATCATTATGGAGCACTTAACATCAACAAGAAGGAATTTGTGTTAGGTTCATTAGTCTTAGATGTTTCTTCAAACCCTACATAGGGATTTAAAAATCATAGACAGACCAATCGCCAGTATTAATTAAAAGAGAGAAATACAAGATACTTGTCTTTTGAGATCATGACAACTCCCTCTTGATCTTTAGTCTTCTTGAATCGAACCTACCAATCAACCTCATCATCAATATGTCAAATCTTCCTAGGAACTAGGGTTTTCTTTTATTTTAGTGGAAGAAATCCATCCACAAGGCCATGGTTTTTATTTTCAGCCCTTTTGATTTGATAGGGTTTTAAGTTTTAACCTTATACCCTTATGTTCTTACAAACTTTAACAATAATCTTCATTGTTCATTGTTGTATTCTTCATCATTTTTAACAAAGGCAAACCAAGAGTATTTCAAACCATAGAATTTTCATGTTCAAACCCTTACTAGAGATCTGCAAGTCTAAAACATTTTAAACCCCAAATATTGCAATTTCATTAGGCCTCAAATTCTTAGCAATATTTTGATCAGACTTAGAGAGGAAGCATGGTTATCAAATAGAGTAATTATTTCCAATGACCATGGTTCAGTTCACAAAATACCATTTGCTTTGCGTTTTGCAACTAATTTGACTGTCCATGGTAACACATTAGAGACATTGGTCTTGAAGAGAGATAAATAACATTTATAAATTTAGCAGACCTTTTGCTTCTTAGAGTTGGGACACAACTTGCAGTTAGATCAACTTTTATAGAGTCCCCAACTATTGTTTGATTGCTCCATAAGTCAGTGTGGAACTTGAAGTGGATTATTAGTAGACTTTGACAGATCATATTCTTGAAAAGTTGCAGAGAAGTATGGCTTCGAACATATACACTAGACCTTACAGGTGGCCCAGGCTAGGATCTGAAAATTTTAAGGGTAGACTTCTTGAATTTTTGTTCAATCATATCGGCCTTATTTGAAATGGAGAATTGATGTTGATTGATGTATAGAACCTCAACATAGGATCAAACTTTGTGTATACTTAATAGATATAGTAGCATTGGACAAATCAATACAATCTTATTATGGCACATAAAGCGAGAATGATAGTTATGGGGACTCAGATTGATTATAGAGATAGAATTCAACCTACGTCACGATCCTTCAAACAAACTTTATGTTTGACATTCATCAATACTAACATAGACATAAACACAACCTCAATGTAGCATAAGAGATGTGAATCAGACAAACTATAAATTTCAGAGTGCATGTCTTAGAATACAGACAATAGAGGATTGATATGTATCATAAACAAACTTGGATCAAAAAGTTCATAGAATTTCATACCTTAGATCAGTTCGAAGAGTAAGTGATTCCACAAAAGTTTTGTATAATGATCCACGACTTGCAAGACATGCCACTGAAAAATTTGGATCATTTTTGTTAAATTTGGACAACTAGGTCCAAACTCCATGTTATGATGCTCAGATTAAGAGGCTAATATTTTTATTGGAATCCTCTTTCCGAGAGGTGTAAAATCCATATAAAATATGTCTTAATCCGATGAGCAGAACTTATATTTTGAATTTATTATTTTTAATAAATTATATGTGCAAGGTCGGCCAGTTTTGTAATGTAGGCTCGCATGCCCAACGGATGTGTCACACACCCTCATGATGGATATATATACAGGAAAAGTTGGAGAGATTTTCATCATCATCACAACTCACATATTCCTCTCTCATCTTAGAGTACGAGCTACCAAGAAGGACGAGTTTCAGCCACACGTGTGAAGGACGAAGAGGACAAACTGTACGGCTAAGCTGAAGTACGGATTTGCTGCTAGGTTTCCGTTAGGAACACCGCCGTTGATTTCGAATAACGCTTGTCGAAACAAGTCAAATGGTGGAAGGTTCGATTTATGAAGGCCGTACTACCTCGGCGGCGAAAATCGAAGGTCAAAGGGTTGACCGTTTTGCCGCCGTTGCTGACTTAGTTTGCCGCTTCGTTGACTTTCTCTGACTGTGAAACTTTTTGCAAGAGTTGACTTAGGTTGACTCATCGTTGACAAGGGTTGTTGTGACACATGCCGGGTCGGCCGACCAAAGGAGACTGCTGTCACATCTCACAAGGACTTAAACGAACACATTTTTCCCCGTTTCTCGATTTGTCTTCCGTAAGAGATCTACTTATATGTTCTATCTCGCATTTTGCTTAACTACTTGTATGATTGCGTAAAAGAAAAGTGAAATTACTACCAGTGCTTATCTACAAAACTTTACAATTTTACATGCCACCTTGGAGAAAGGCATAGAATTTTTGCAGACTTTATAGACTTTCACATATGATTATAAAGACAGAAATCCTTAGGTCACAACTTTCACGGTGAGGCTCACATTTGAGATATGGACAATAAATGACAAACTTGATTCATATGCATGGACAAATTTTCCACAGAATTGATATGACATTCCATAGAGAGAGACAACTTTGCATTGCTTGTGATGATAGTATTTTATGATTTATCGCACATTTAGATCTATTTTCAAATTTGATTGACTTCACTTTGGATCTAAATATACAAACTTCAGACCTCATGAATAGACTTCATGAACATACTTTACAGTAGACTCGACTCTTTCGCTAGAAATAATTTGATCTCGAGGCATAGAGTATTTTTTGGACCTTCTTACTTGAAATCTTGATCACAAATAATTCGGCTTCTTCTTAGCAATTCGGCTTCTAGACTGCTCTTCATTCTTTTTCCAGCTCTGATACCATGTTGATTTTCTAGGTTACCTTCAAGAATAAGGTTTTTCTTCATTAGATAACTACTTCAATGATCAATTAAACATTTGTTTCACATAACATTAAAATTCAATATCATTTAGGCAGTTATACAAAAGAAAAGCATCGACTAATATATATGAAAGGGCAGTAAAGTATCCATAAAACAACGAGACAAGAGACACAGAAATTAGGCATGCAGCCAGGGTAAAACCAACAAGGGGAAAACCCATAAAAGTTCTTCCTTATGAGTGAGAGAGAGAGTTTCCAGATTCATCTATACATCATAAATAAGCATAGCATAATAATAATCAAATCAATAATCAAAATCATGATGAAGTGTTGTTTTGAAAACCATGTTCCTGAAGTTTCGACCCTCCCTAGAATTTTGGCCACCTCCAGAAATTTTGACCCTCCTTTAATTTCCTTGGATCTGAGGTATGTATGTTAAAATTTGTGTGTTGAAATGAGGAGAAATGATCTCCTTTATATAGCCTTCAAGTGGGGTTGAATGGGTGCCTCTTAGGGGCCTAACCGACCTATTAATTTTTTTAGAGGCAAGCTTAAAAATTTAATCTTTCCATTTCTTTTTCAACATGAAATTACTGACCATGGCTACCATATTTTCCAACACTGTTGACGATTTATTCGAAATTATGCGAACATAACTGCGTCATTGATGAATCTTTTAAGCAAAAATTCGTTCATATGGGATGATCAAGCAGAACAATGTTTTGAAATATTAAAGGAAGTCATGTCTTTAACACTGGTGTTATCAACCCTTGATTTTTCAAAACCTTGTATTATTGAATGCGATGCTTCCGGGTTTGGAATAGGAGCCATATTAATGCAAGATGACCATCCAATAGCTTTTGAAAGTAGAAAATTAAATAAGACGTAGTGTTTGAAATCAACATAAGCCAAACATATGCTTGCTATCATGCATGCCCTAACCAAATAGCGACAATCAAATTTTTGATACATGCGGATCATAATAGCCTGCAATACCTTTTACAACAAAAAAACACATTCAGTAGAACAACAAGAATGGTTGGTGAAAATAACTACCTTTGATTTGGAATTCCTTCATGAGAAAGGTAAAGGCAATGTTGCAGCTGATGCTCTATCTTGAAAAGAAGAATACCCATCATTACTTGCAATTTGAACTATAATCCCTGTTGGACCCATTTTGTTGCAAGTCTAAGGAAGCGGTGATCAAACTTTTTTAAAGATCAGAATCATCAGTCAACCAAATATTATATCATTGTAAACGCAATTTCTGCAAGTTGTAATGTAAATGATGCTAGTATGACCGTTTAATTATGGAACAACAGTTAGGTAAGCCTTTGATTTTGGCGACGAATTTCATCCTATGATGTTTTTAAACCTCACCAATTATGTGTGTTTCGAAACATGGATAATCGACAAAGTTTTTCCTCCAACTTAAACGCTAAAGCTAGGGTGGAGTTTATTGACAAGATTTTGGGTGAGTCCTAGTGTTATATTGAGTCTTGGTAATAGTGGTTTGGGAATGATTGAAGCTATTTGTCTAAACTATTTTATTATAGATCTCTTGCTTTACTAGATCATATTTTGTTGCAGAATTAGGTAATTATTTTGAGGGTCTATAACGAATGGGTATTCTTGCTTTGAGGGTTGAATTTGTAATTATATGGTGTAAAAAAATATTTTAGTGCATGGTCCCTCATACTTAGACCCCATGGGTAAAATATTTGAGGGTGAAAAAAGAATTAATCCCCTTGTGTCCAGTAGTTAATTTTTCTGGCAAAGATAAAATAAAATAAATTCAGAGAAATTAAGTTATCTAAGTGGAAAATGACGAAAAAATAAGTGGGTCAAAAAGAAGTTTATTTTTGGAGGTCCCCCACCAAGGCAAAAATGGATTTTTTAAGACAAATTAAGCCCTTGGACCTTGGTGGCTCAGTCAGCCAAAATTTTGAGGAAATTAATCCAAAAAATTAATTTTTGGGTTAATAAAAAATGGGTTTTATGAGAAATTCGAAATTTCCCTCAAAATTGATATTTTCGATGGCAAAGATTAAAAGATGATCAAATATTTATCAACGGTCGAGATTATTTTGACAAGGATCAAGCTAACTAGCCGTTATTTTCCACCAGGATGATTTATCTATAAATTAGAAGCCATTTACTTCTTGAGACAATGGTGAGTTGGTTTTGGAGATGTAAATTTGTAATGCTAGTATTGATCCATTGGTTTATTGGGAAAGTTTGAATAGCATAATAAGTTTGGGGTTCAGTTCATGGTGTGCTTGTCTCATTGATCTGTGGTACATGCTAGTTATGTGTTAATCCTATATTGTGCTAAATTTTAACATAAGCTTGTTATTTAATTTGTCGGTGATAAGAACATTCTGTTGGTAAATTTTCAGTCTATCTTAGGTGATCTGATTTACCATATGTCTAACAAGTTTGCTTGAGAAATATTATAGAGATTTGCAGGTACACTAGCCCTCAGGCACCAAGTTCACGGACTGTGGGCATGAGCCAACCTTGTTTGGGCTCCAGGAAATTTATGTGATTTTCTTACTTCGCTAAAGACTTTGGTTAATACTCCAACTTTTGAAATACATTGAGCCATTGTTATTTAAAAAAAATTATTTTCTTAATAAATATTTTACAAGCCTTGTATATTTGTAAATATCTTGTGAATATTTTGTAAAATATTATTTTTCTAACCCTTGCTTTGTTTTATTTTATTTGTATATATTGTGGTTTTGGGAATTTTATTTTTCATTTGTGCAGGTGAGCTTCAAACTTAATCAAGGAAATTGTGCTGGGGTTTTGAGCTAGATTTAGGCCCTTGAGGGTAAGATCTTGTCTCCATTGAATTTGCTGGGCCAAGGCCCAACATTCGACGATTTTGCATTGATTTGGGCAGTTATTGAAGATCTGAAGTGAAATTTATATTTTGCTGGGGTTTGAATTTTTCTTAGGGCCTCCTAGGCCCAACATTGCCTCCAAACCCGAGCTGCAACCCTTGCTAGCCTAGCCGCAGGCTTGATTTGGCCTCTTTTCCCTTGCCGTTGGCCCCATCTCCCTTCCTATCAGCCTTTCATGGGCTATTACACTTAGCTGAAGGTATTAGGCCTTGCGACAAACTTTTTTAGAGCTTTAAGTCCTAGATGCAACTATTAGGGCTTCCCTCCAACCTTCTTCCCTTCTCAGGTCCTCTTGTCAACCTTCCTAACCCTTACGACAAGCCTTAGATGGCTTGTATTCCTAGGCGATAGGCCTATCTTGGTCTTTTGCCCTCACTGCCCTAGCCACTAGCTCTTTATTGCCGAGGATTGCCCTTACCCTAACCTCACCTACCTCTTCCAATCATCTCTTTGGGTTTTCATTTGGTTTTCCCTCTAATATGTGTGTTTGCAGTGATTCTTTTTGGTGATTGCAGGTGGTCATCTCATTATAGGAATTCTGTTCGAGTTATTCAAGCCCTCAACACCTACTATTTTGACCTTTAAACCTCTATGTCGTCATTGTTTACTTACAACCATCTAAATTTTTATATAACAATGGAAAAAATCCGATTAAATGACATAGAAATCACTCATAAGGTTCCTAAGACACTAATAATTCAATCACATTTAGTGGGTATTCACTGTTTGGCTTCTTTTCATAAAACTTGATGACTGTCATACTTTTTAGGATTGCATATTAAGATCTGATTTATCACTGTGGCATTGGCATCTAAGGGAAACTATTTCATTAAGAATTTGAATCTTAATTCTTATGCAGAAATTCTTTCTGTTAATCCGGTTAAGCCTCTCCTACTTATACAAGTTATCGATTGAATAAATTCAAGTTAACATCAAAGCAAAACACGTAACAGATCTCTACCAATTTAGATCTAGAATAAGCACATGCACACATAGACAAAGTGACACAGTTATTTTTGGACAAACTGTCATCGGAAAAATGCAATGTGGGAAAATCGGTCTCTGGTTGATGGAGGACTCTATTATTAAGAATATTTCTGGATACACAACTCTGGGTTCCAGATTTGGAAAACCCTACAGAGAAAACTCTAGATCTGTAGCACCTGTCTGATCTAAGACCAAAAATATTGACTGATCCACACCTTCAAACAGGATTTACAGAACTCAGCCAGATCTAGGCCTAGAGACCCCAAATCTGCCCCTGAAAGACACTGCGTCAGCCTCTGAAGCCCCTGCTGGGCTTTGCGTCAGCCTTGGCTAGCCTCCAAATGCTCAGAGCTGTCACTGGAAGGGATTGCGTTACCCCATACTGGGTGACGCAGTCACTACGCTGCCCTAAAGGGTCTTTGCGTAAGCACTGAAGGGTTTCAAGAAAGTCACTCTGTGCCTTGCTGCTGTTGTTGTTGCCATCTGCTGCTGCTGCTGCCACTGCCGTCTGCTGCTGCCGTCTGCCGTCTGCGGCTGCTGTTGTCTGCTGATGTTGCCTTCCTCTGCGCTGTCTTTCCTGATCTCTTCTCTGCTTCTTGTGTATTCTAGACCCCGAGATCAGATCATCCCCTTGGTCTAAATTCCCCTCTCTGTAACTTAAACACTTGAGAATTCTTAGCAACCCTGCCCTAAAATCTTAGCTTAACTTCTGTGCTCTGCCTCTGTGTGTCTTACGAATGACCCCAAGCCTTTCGTTTATACTTTTCTCGTTGACAAATCAACAACCAAGATTAAATCTTTAATCCATGGCTAAGATTAAAAGAAAGCTTGATCCGTGTGACTTAAGACAATTTCATGACATGTTTATTTAAATTCACTTTAATTATTTTATTTTCGTAAGGTTTAACTTAGCAAATACATTAAAATAATTAATTAATTTAGTATCTCGTAAACGAGATGAAATTTCCGAAATCCATTTCTGGGTCTTGTAGTTCAGGTGAATTCTAGTCTTTCCGCAAAATTTGGGACCTAGAGCACAACTAATGCTACCCCAAATACACAGAATCTCAACACTCCCTCTTAGCATCAAGGGTGTGCTCTAGCAATACATGACACTTATGCATTACATGATTTTGGGCACTGGTTCTATGCTGCTGAAGCTTGGCCTCTTGCCACTCAACTCTGCACTGTTGCTTCCATTTTGTACTGTTGCCCATGACTTTGCCACTGCCACTGCAACCACTGTACTACAAGTCCCTCGCAATATGCTACATCTGTGCTGCTCATAGTACTGCCACTGTTGATCTGTTGCACTGCAACTTCAGTTGTTGAGAGAAACAATTGAATCTCCTGCCCAATCTTTGACAGAGAAGTCAGATGGGCTGCATCCTCGTCACTGAAGCTCCATAGGCTACAAATGTGTGCTGGCATCTAAAGAATGATGCACAGCTATAGCTTTGCTAGCGTAATCGTATTCCCTTTTGCACTATTGAAGTTACACGCTCCTCGTGCCGGAATTCATCACCTTGTTGTTGCAATCGCGCCGTCCCTCCCAGGCTCTTGCGCTGCCGCGCCCGCTCACGTAAGTAGTACCACCGCCGAAGCCGCGGCGAGCCCTTATGCTACCATCGCTTCTACGTTGATGCCGCGTGCTCGCGGCGGCTCCTCCGGGCCACCAGATCTCGCTCTCGCTCGCCCTCATCTTGATCTATGCCATTAATGCTCCACTCTGTCCTTCCAATCGTCTTGTAAAGTCGACAAGAGATGAGCTGCTCAAGGATCCCGCCTTACTTCCATGTAGCTCCTCTACATGTCCATGTCACCCCACCTTCGTGGTTCATGAGCACTCATGGCTACATCATCTCCTAACCCATCATCTGCCACCGCTGCTTTGGAAGAAGATGCTTCCTTGTCCTTCTTCTTTTCTGGACAATGGCCCAAGATGTCCCATTTCGGCACACCGGAAGCACTTCTGGATTCGAAGCATCCTTCTTCTTCTTCTGCCATTACTTGATGCTGGCGTCGTATCTTCGTCTCCTTCTCTTAACCTTGCTCAACTCGTGGCCGTGTTGCGCTCGGTGAACCTTTGTAGCTCTTCTTGCCCAGGATCTACCACAAGCCGTCCCAACCGGGGGAGGTTCGCTCGCGCAAGGATACTTTGAACAGTGTTCATCATCATCCATGACTCAGTATTTATAAGGGCCTTTAATTATCAATGCATCATCTACGGTTGCACCAGTTGCAGTCAGCTGATCCTTGATTGACTACAATATGAAGAGGAAATTCTCAACTTCTTCTCCATCATGAATGACCTCATTTGGGCCTCTAACAACATCTTTCTTTGGACTGATTTTCCCTCATACAGGGAAGTCAAGGCATTCCACATCTCATTAGCTGTCCTCTTCTCAGCTATGTGTGGCACAATATGATCCTTGATACTATCCATTATCAGCCGCTTGGCATGCCCAACAGCTTCTCTATGCTTCCGTAGGAGATCCACATCTGTCGGCGTGGCCATGGTCTGCTCTGCATGGTCTCTTAGACCATATGCCTCAAGGACAATTAGGATTCTAGCTTTCCACACCAAAAAGTTTGAGAGGCCCTCTAGCCTATCCTGATCATGCAGTCCATGTCGCTGCCTGTCTCTAATCGGCCGAGTCGACTTAGCTGTGCTGGTAGCCGGTTTCTGACTCAAGATGGGGAGGTGTTAGATAGCCTAAACAAAACCTAACAACAAAAAATTTCATTTTTGGTCCAATTATTTATTGTTTTGGCTTCCCGCCGGCCGGAATAAACGCCAGCTTTAACTTTGATTGTGGCAAGCGGCCGGTTTGTTACCAGCCGGCCGGTTTTTATCTAACCCCTCCCCATCCTATTTAACTTACCTAACCCCTCTCAATACCTCACATCTATCTCATTGAATTTGCTTGAGCATTTGTGAGGGTTTTCTGAAGAGTTGTGGAGTTGGTTTTTGGAGCAGCTTCATGGTAATGTTAAATTCTTAAAGTAAAAGTGACATTCTCCTTAATCTTCATTTTCATCCTTTTACTTAAATTTTTAACATTACCATGAAATGACTAAGGATGTTTGAGAGTGGTTCCAACCTCATTGGATTTCATATGGAGAAAGTAGAATTTTAGATCTCATTCAAAATCCAGCAGACTTATCAGTTTTTTAGGATTTCAGGATTGGGTTATTGCAATGTTTCCATCGAATTTTGTCATGTATTAGGGTATGGAACTCATATTTAATCAAGAGCACCAATCCCTCTATGTACCTTGATGTTAGTGACATTGGTTATGTTTTTTGTTTTGATCTCTATATCATCATCTTGTATTGGACAGTGCACTGGGTGAAATTTTGATATAATGGATATATTCATGAGCCTACTTTGATCATATGTTGTCTTTTGTCTATATTGTAATGATTTGTGTTTGGAAACATGAATAAAAATCGTTAAAATTATGTTTTTGTACAAAAAAAATAATATTTAATGTATTTTTTACAAAAATCGAGTCATTGAAACCGAGCCGACCGAGTCGATACCGATTCGCAGTCGGAGTTGGAGCCGACCCTCGGCCGAGTCAGAACTCAATTCTGGGTGTTAAAACACTGATACTAATCATGCGTGAGGAGCCATCTGCCCAGAATGTGTCAAAGCTCCTCTTTTCTATGCTAGAGATCTGGATCTAGGGTTCTTTTCAAACTGGGCACCCTCTACTCCCTCTGACACTTGATATCCCTCCCTGGAAATGTACCAAATCAACTATGATTTAGCTTCTTCTTTGATCCTCTGACCAAACTGCACGTTTCCTTTGGCAAGAAACTCTCTGAGAAGCTGATCTCTTCCCAAACTTTGTCACTTGTGCTAAGGTTAAAAATCTGAAAACTTCAGAAGTTTAACCCCATCAGCTCTACTAAATTTCTGCAACTTTTCTGTAGACTTTTTCTGGATCTGACACATTCAGATCTGAATCACACTGGCTGGCTTCAGAACTAACCAATGCTGTTTCTGAGCTGCCTCTACGCAGTAATTGCATGGGCTTGCTAGGACACAGTGTTGGACAATGTCACCCTTCCCTGTACGTGAATCTCCTCTTGAAAACTGCGCTATCCCTTCAGATCTGCTTTTCTGCTGCCTTTCCAGCTGCTTTCTACAACTAGATCCTTTAGATTCTCCAGCTGATGACCCTTCTAGATCTGCAATTACTCTGATACCATGGAGAAATATCTGAATCTTAATTCTTATGAAGAATATTTCTGTTAATCTGGTTAAGCCTCTCCTACTTATACAAGTTATCAACTGAATAAATTCAAGTGAACATTAAAGCAAAACACATAACAGATCTCTACCAATTCAGATCTAGGATAAGCACATGTACACAAACTGTCCCCGAAAAAACGCAATGTGGGAATACCAGTCTCTGGTTGATGGAGGGCTCTATTATTAAGAATATTTCTGAATACACAACTCTGGGTTCCAGATCTGGAAAACCCTATAGAGAAAACTCTAGATCTGCCACACCTTTCTGATCTAAGACCAAAAATACTGACTGATCCACACCCTCAAACTAGATTTACAGAACTCAGCCAGATCTAGGCCTGGAAATCCCATATTTGCCCCTGAAAAACACTGCGTTAGCCTCTGAAGCCCCTGCTGGGCTCTGCCTCAGCCTTGGCTAGCCGCCAAATGCTCAGCGCTGTCACTGGAAGGGGCTGTGTTACCCCAGACTAGCTAATGCAGTCACTGGAAGGGATTGCGTTACCCAAGATCAGACGTAGTCACTCCGTCGCTTCCCCAAGGGTGCTCAAGATAACCCCAAAGGGTTTCTCGAAACGCCGCCGTCCTTTGCCGTTGCTACCGACGTGCCTGCCGCCGTCCGATGCTGCTTCCTCGCGACCACCGTTGTCGCCGCCTTCCTCTCGCACCGCTTCGCGGATCTCTTCTCCGGTTCTTTTGTATTCTGTGACTTCGAGATCGATCATCCCTTGGTCTAAATTCTCTCTGGGCAGAATCGAAACACTTGAGAATTCTTAGCAACCCTGCCCTAAAATCTCAGCTTAGCTTCCGTGCTCTGCCTCTGTGTGTCTTACAAATGACCCCAAGCCTTTCCTTTATACTTTTCTCGTTGACAAATCAACGACCAAGATTAAATCTTCTAATCAATGGCTAAGATTAGAAGAAAGCTTGATGCGTGTGACTTAAGACAATTTCATGACATGTTTAATTAAGTTCACATTAATTATTTTATTTTCCTAAGTTTTAACTTAGGAAATACATTAAAATAATTAATTAATTTAATATCTCCTAAATCAGATGAAATTTCCCAAATCCATTTCCGGGTCTTGTAGATCAGGCGAACTCTAGTCTTTCCTCAAAATTTGGGACCTAGAGCACAACTGATGCTACCCTAAATACACAAAATCTCAACAAAGGACACATGGGAATTTGTATAGTGTCAAGAAGAGAAGGCTTTAGCAGTCCAGGGCAGAGACAATGCTCTATGTTGTTGAGATTTTGGGGTAGCATCGGATGTGTTCTAGCTCCGAAACTTTGTGGAGGGGCTAGAACACATGAGATCTGCAAGACCCAGAAATCGCATGGAGAAATTGCACTTGGTGTAAAAGTTATTCAAATAATTAAATTTTTTAATGGGGACCCTTAGTGTAACTTAAAGAAATTAAAAATTAAAGTGAATTAATTTACACATGTGCTGAGAATGTTGTAAGTGACGTGGATCGAGCTTTCTCTAATCTTAGCCTTTTCATTAGTGATTAGATCGCGGCTGTTGATTTGTTAATGAGAAAAGTATTAAAGGAAGGCTTGGGGTTAGTTGGAGAACACAGACAAAGTCTAAGAGATTGAATTCTTCTAACAGAGCAGTGCTCAGACGAAGATTAGATCTGAGTGATTCAAAGAAGCAGTGAGGGGTAGATGTAGTGATTGGTTAGGGGCCCAAGAGGACGAGGCAGAGCAAGGGCACCAAAGATGTAGAGGAGGCAGCACAACCTTAAGAGGGTGTGATGCAGACCCTATAGAGGGTGACGTAGGGCTCATGTAGGGGCAGCGTAGAGCCTTTAAGGGAAAGTTAGAATTTAGCTGGATATTGGGGTTTGTAAGTTGGCAGGGTTGAAACTCGATTCCAAGAGACGCTGATTAGCGCAGAGGAAGGGTGACATAGTTCCTCAGCCAGGGCCACCCAGGCTTACGCAGTGGCAATGTAAAGACTTCACAGAGCTTGCTCGGATTTCACCAGTGACTGATCTAGATCAACAGAGACTTGTAGAGATGTAAAAATCACATTTGTCTTTGTTTGTCGAAGTTTGCTCTTTTGGGTGAGTCGGATTTTGGCACCCTAGATGTACTCATAATACTGTAGCTTAATAGTAATAAACCTGCAAAACTACTACATCGTTTTTCCCGCATTGGGTTTTTTCGGGGTCATTTTTCAAAAAAATCATGTGGGTCCTTTGATATATGTGCGTTGTGTTTTAGTAAATGTTCTGTAAATGTGTAGGCTACAGATTGTGTTTCCATTGATATTTCTCTGAATATTTCAGTTAAATAACTTGTGAATAATAAAACAAGGAGGAGGAGAAAATCAATATTTTGCAGTAGGGTTTCTGTTTATCGAAATTTTCACATGGTATCAGAGCGATTGCAGATCAAATTGAAGCCATCAGTAAGAGGCTGAAGATTTTTTGTTTCAGGAGGGCAACTGAAGCTCACAGATACAGGAAGAGGCAACACAAAACTAGAGTGACAACGCAGACCCAACAGAAGGGTGACGTAGAGCCAATCTACTCATGCAAAGCTGACGCAGAGGCTAACGCAGGCCCTAGTGGGTGATGCAGAGCTTCTCATGCTCACACTTAGTTGATGCAGAGGCTAATGCAGGCCCTAGATGTGAAATTTTTAGATCTGAAAATTGTTACTCTAGTGATTGATTTATTTCGGCTACTTATTAGATAAGTTATTTACAAATGCTTTAGTAAATTTTGAAATAAACACAGTTGTAGTACTTCACTCTAATCAAAAGAAAAAGACTAGAAATAACACATATAGCATAATAGAAACAACCATATGAACATAGTCATTTTTGGACAATTGTCCCCGGAAAAACACAATGTTGGAAAACCAGTGCAATAGATAAGGGTTTGTATTTATCTTCAACAATGAAAAGATATTTTATAGAAGTCTTGGTGAGCAAAATAAAATAGCATGCACCTGGTATGAATTTTCCGGACACTCAGGAAGGATTCCTGACACACGGGATGTCCTCCTACACCCTCTGCGTCACTCTGTGTAGCCTATCTACACAGTCCCTCCCTGGACTGCCTATTTATGCGTGGAGGGCTTGGTGCTGCTGCTCAGCACTGCCTTACCTTCACCCTTTTGCCCTCTGCTTCCCCTTCTGTTGACTTCTCCCTCCTTCTGTCTCTGCTATCCCACCTCTACGAACTCACCCACTGAAATTGAATTCTCTTACTTCAGAATTGATTTCCTTTGGGTACTGAGAATGTGCTCGACTTGATTTCCGAATGACCGTCAAGCCTCCTCTTATAGTCTTCTCGCTGATGAATCAATGACCCAGATTATAACTTTAATCAATGGCTCAGATTAAAAGATGACTTGATTTTCGTTTTCTAGAAGATTTCCCTAAGTTTAGACTTAGGGATCACATTAAAATAATTAATTATTTAAAAACAACAAAATCCGAGTGGAATTTACACAAACAATTTTTGGGTTCTTTGGAATACAACTGTCCAAGCCTCTCCTTAAAATTTGAGACCTGGAACACTTCCCAATGCTACAAAAATGAACACTTCCTCTTAGAGAGGAAAGTGTTCAAGCAAGGTACCCACTGCACTGCTTTGATTCTGAAGCATCTGTTGCGCTGTTGATGTCCTTGCTGTTGCCCTTTGTACTGCTCCCTGTGACACTGTCTCTGCCACTGCCTCATCCTTACTACAATTCCCTCTGTCTCTGAAGACCACCCATACTTTTACAGGAATGGGTTCTCGACCATCCGCATATTTTCTCTGAAGTAAGTAAACTTAATCTTACTTAGAGCCTTGGTAAGGATATTTGCCACCTGTTCTCTTGTAGGAGTGTACCATAATTGCACAGCTCCCCGTTGGACATAGTCCTTGATGAAGTGCAACCGAATGTCAATGTGTTTTGACTGGTCATGAAACACAGGATTCTCAGAGAGCTTGATGCAACTCTGATTATCACACATAATTCTGACTGGTCATGAAACATAGGATTCTCAGAGAGCTTGATGCAACTCTGATTATCACACATAATTCTGACCAGTTCCATCCTCTTCTTGAGTAAGTTAAACAACAATTTACGAAGCCATATAGCCTCGCACGATGCTGTACTTGCTGCCATATATTTTGGCTCGGTTGAGCTCAGTTCGACGAACTTCTGTTTTCTACTGCACTATGAGGTCATTCTTGATCTGAGACTGAAAAAGTACCCATTGATACTTTTCCGGTCCACTGTGCTTCCAACCCAATCTGCATTTGTAAACCCATGCAACTGGACCTCATTGCCCTTCGTGGTCGTCAATCCATATTAGACTTTTCACTTCAAGTATCTGAGAACATGTTTGGCTACTGCCCAGTTAGCCCTCCTTGGTTCCACCATGAACTGCCTGAGGGTATTCACTGCATAACAAATGTCTGGTCTAGTGTTGACCATATACATCAATGATCTGATGAGCTGCGTATACAAGGTGTGATCAACTTCATCATCCTCTGTTGTATTTATCTTCTTCCAGTTTGTAATTATCGACGTGGCCATAGGTCTACAGTCTTCCATCTGAAACCTCTTCAGGATCTTTGTAGTGTATCTTCCTTGCCCAAGGAAGATTTCTCCCTTCTGCTACCAGACCTCTAAACGAAGAAAATAGTGCATCTGCCTCAGATCCTTCATGTCGAATTCAGTAGCCAGATTTTCCTTACAGTGCTTGATGAGCTTGGATGATCCAATAAGAAACAAATTATCTACATATAATGCTAGTATTAATGGCTCATCCCCTACTCTGATGTAGTAGAGGTTGGGATCTGTGTCACTCTTGACGAAACCCATCTTCAGCAAATAACTATCATTTCGCCCATACCATGCTTTAGGGTTTGTTTTAGACCGTAGAAGGTTCTCTTAAGCCTGCAAACATGAGTTTTTTGCTCATGTGTCTCGAAGTGCTCTACTTGTTCTATGTACACTTCCTCTTCTATCACCCGATTCAAGAATGTTGTCTTGACATCCATCTGGTGAATCTCCCATCCCATCTGCGCTGCTAAAGAGATGACAAATCTGATAGAAGTGTAGTCGGTTGCCAGGGCGAAGGTTTCCTCATAATCGATCCCTTCCTTTTGTGTGTACCCCTTAGCCACAAATCTGGCCTTGAACTTCTCTATGCTATCATCTGCAACATATTTGATCTTGTAGATCCATCTTTAGCCTACAATTGATCTGTCTTGTGGTCTAGGGACTACTTCACAGACATCGTTCGTTGTGATGGAGCTATACTCCTCCACCATGGCATCTACTGAAACCTGATGCTGAGATGCCTCCGAAAAGCTAGATGGTTCTTCGACCTGAGCTACCAGTGCCTGGTATCTGTCAGGTTGCTTCCGTACCCTCTTCTCGTCTCTGGGGGCTCCAACAAATTCTTCTGCATCTCTCAGAATTTGTTGGAGTTTTCTGCTCGGTCTTCAATTGGTGGTGGGTGTTCTTACCTGCTCTCTTGCTTGCTCTTCTTCAGAAGAACTCTCCTCATAATCCTTGTGCCATGGAGAGGCACTCGACCCATCCTCTATAGGCTGTCAAGGCTGTACTAGTGGATCCTCCTGAATCTCCGTATCTGTAGCCATTTCTCGAGATCTTCTGAAGGCTCTCTACTCCATGAATTTTACGTCCCGCTTTACTACGATCTTTTTGTTTTCGGGAATATAGATGTGATATTCCGAAGATAACCCACAAGATAACCCTTTTTTGTAGTTTGATCCAACTACTTCCTGTTTTCATCTGGTACGTGGCAATACACCATAGTGCCAAATATCCAGATATGGCTCACTTCCAGCTTGCTAGCGTTACCTTCCCCAATGCTCTATGGGGCACTCTGTTCTGCACATACAGAGCTGTATTGCAGGCTTCTGCCCACAAACATTTGGGCATGTCTTGGTCATATAGCATTCCCCTTGCAGCTTCTATAATGGTCACGTTCTTCCTCTCTGCAACTACATTTTGCTTTGGATTGTATGGAGCTGTCCATTCTCTCTTTACGCCTTCCTTTGTGCAGAAACTGGTGAAGTCTTTATCGATATACTCTCCACCCTTGTCAGACTGCAGCTTCTTGATCTTCTTTTTGGTTGAATTTTATACCAATGGCTTGAAATATTTGAAACGCTCAAAGACTTCATCTTTGGTTTTGATAAAGTAGATCCAAGTCTTCCTTGAATGATCATCATTGAAGGTAGCAAAATACTTTGCACCACTGAGAGCTTCTTGGAAATGATGCTTTGGCATACATACCTAGTACGCGTCCCCTGCAGACCTCATCTCTCCTCGTGTTGAGTTCTGGAGTTCCTATGACAGTCTTCTTGAGAATCTTCAAGGCACCATGATGCAAATGCCACATCCTTCTGTGCCATAATTCATTCCGATCCCTTTCGTCTGTATTGTGGATCAGAGCCATTGGAGATTCAAGCTGGAGCTTATATAGTTTATGGTTCCTTCAATTTGTGCCTTCCTTTTCCAGCTAGGATGTTTGACATAAACTTCGTTTCCAATAAAGTATACATCATACCCTTTTTTGGAGCTGAGACACTGAGAGCAAATTCATCCCTAACCTTGGTACATGCAAAACATTTGTGGCTTGAATCTTGTTGCCAGCTTCTGTCTGAAATATTATTGTACCGATTCCAACGGGGGTACACTTGGCCTTGTTTCCCATTGTAATTTGGAATTTCATTTGCTCTTCTTGATAGCTCGAAAAACATTCTCGAACTCCTGTCATATGGGCATATGATCCATTGTCAATATACCAAACACTTGGAGGAGCCGTGGTTGAGACACAAGCAAGATCCTCCTCTAGTCTGGATGCCAACAAAGTCATGTCATGTTCCCTCTGTGTTTCTAGGTGCTTTGGACGACTGCGTGAACACTTCTGATGTCAGATCTTTGGTCCATAGAAAATCTCCCCTTTCTGTCTTTAGCCTTTTGCTCTGATACCATGTGAAATTTTCAGATCTGAAAATTGTTACTGCAGTGATTGATTTATTTCGCCTACTTATTAGATAAGTTATTTACAGATGGTTTAGTAAATTTTGAAATAAACACAGCTGCAATACTTCAATCTAATCAAAAGCAGAAGAACAAAAATACACATATACCACAATAGAAACAACCATATGAACACAATTATTTTTGGACAATTGTCCCCAGAAAAACCCAATGTGGGAAAAATGGTGTAGCAGACGAGGGTTTGTATTTATGTTCAGCAATGAAAAGTTTTTTTACAAAAGTCTTGGCGAGCAAAGTAAAATAGCATACACCTGGTATGAATTTTCCGGACACTCGAGAAGAATTTCGGACATACGAGCTGTCCTCCTACGCCCTTCGCGTTATTCTGCGTAGCCTATCTACGCAGTCCCTCCCTAGACTGCGTAATTTTGCGTGGAGGGCTTGGTGTTGTTGCTCAGCATTGCCTTCCCTTAACCCTTCTGCCTCTCCGTCTGCTCAGCACTGCCTTCCCTTCACCCTTCTGCCTCTCCGTCTGCTCAGCACTGCCTTCCCTTCACCCTTCTGCCTCTTCGTCTGCTCAACACTGCCTTCCCTTCACCCTTTTGCCTTCTGCTTCTCAGACTGCTGAGGCTGGAAGTGTAGTTTATGGGGCATTGGTTCTGTCGGTATTGAACAATGCCTAACAAAGTTGACAAAGCAGGGGAAACAATCCCTCATCAAATTTTCTTGCCAAGAAATATGAGATTCGATCACGAGGAGTGATCGTAGAGGGTTGATTCGACAGAAATGGCAGAGGATTTCCAAGAGGGAAATCATCTGTCAGAGGGAGCAATTACTCTAGAGGGTTTCTATCACCAAGAAACCTAGATCCGGTCTTTCGCTGAGTGTAGTAGCAACAGGAGGGAGAAGAGCAATTGCTTAGACTTTTTTGAGCAAAAATGGCCTCAGACAGACTGAGAGATCAGGATAGGTTAGACGGTGTGTCTAACTTTGCGATGTGGAAAGCCAAAATCCTGAGAGTCCTGGAGGAGTACGGTATTAGAGACCACACGGAGAATGTCCTAGTTATGTCGGTCGATGCGGATGCTCTGAAGAAGTTCAACGCAAATCAAGCACAATCACGTGGTCATTCATGGAGTTAAGAATCACGTCATCCCGCATATTGCCGAGAAGAAGACAACAAATGAGGTGTGGAAAATTTTGACCACGCTGTATCAAGGAAGCTTCGTCCAGCTGATGTTCCAGATGCACAAGGGAGGGGAGATCGAGCCCTTCCTCTTCAGATTGCAGACTATCCAAGACCAGTTGATTGCCATGGGGGGAACTCCGGATGATGGGCTCATGGTGAGGATTGCCCTGAATGTAGTCACTGATGAGTGGGAGACTTTTGTTGAAAGTATCTTGGGCAGATCACAACTCCCAAATTTGGGAGACATGTGGGCAATCCTTTGACAGGAGGAGATCCAAAGGGTGACCAAGAGGGAATTTTGCAGTGGGGGAATCAAGATAAAGAAGGAGGAGGAAGATGTAGCCCTAATATCTATGGGACAACGACTGCAAGGGAAGAAGAAGAAGGACCTATCCAAGGCCTGGCACTTCAGATGCAACGAACTTGGACAATTCGCCAGTACTTGTGTCGCTTGTCATATGTGTGCTATGTTTCGGTAAATGATCTGTAAATGTGTAGGCTACAGATTGTGTTTTCTTTGATAATTTTCTGAATATTTCAGTTAAATTACTTGTGAATAATAAAACAAGTAGGAGAAGTAAATCAATATTCCGCATTAGGGTTTCTGTGTTCAGAAAGTTTCACATATGTGCACATCAACCTTCGTCTTATTTATAGGCAGAAGGATGAGTGGTTGAAGGGAAAGATAAAGACGTGGGATGTCTTTCCTAATGATATGGGTCTGGACAACAATGTTGGCTTGGCATTGGCCAACTTCGATCTCAATGAGCCAGTGCTAGAGCCTGTCACATTTGATGATGGCGATACTGTAGAGGGGTCATCCTCCACACCAGTAGATGTAGAGATGACTTTGGACACAAAGGAGGAGGATGCTACAGGGGAGAGCAATGGTGACCATGATAATGAGTACAAGGATGCTGATTTTGATGATGAGGATTGATGACTCATGACTCATGAACTACCTACTGCCTTAAGGCTTGTAAACTTGTAGTTGTTTCATATTTGCTATCTCTATTTGCCATTAGCATTGTAGTACCTATGTAACACATTTTATTTTTGATGACTTAATGAGAAAACTATGGTATCTTGTCTTTCTCCTATTGAATCATTGATGAATATGTCACAATTGTATTTGAATGCATAATTTTACTTTGCATCTTTGTAAAACTTACATCTAGATCAAGATCTATGATTAAATCAACGAATTTTTGTAGGAAATAACTATTTTTTAATATATATATATATATATATATATATATATATATATATATATATAATAAAATAATACGTAGTGTATCTTGTTTCAGGGGGTCAACGTGTCTGTGTCTAACCCGCGAATCCTCGTGTCCTTCGTGTCCCGTATCCCTTTGTCAGGTGACTTAGATTAGAAGCGATTTGCTTCTCAAGACAATGATGACCCTTGTTTTGGAGATTTAAATTTGTAACACTGTTATTGATCCATTGATCTTTTGGGAATGTTTGAATATCATAATAAAAGACTTTGGGGTTCAGTTCATGGTGTTCTTATCTCATTGATCTGTGGTATGTGCTAATCCTATATTGTGCTAAATTTTTACATATGCTTGTTATTTCATTTATCAGTGATAAGAACATTCTATTTGTAGATTTTAGGTCTATCTGAGGTGATCAGATTCACCATATGTCTAACAAAATTGGTTGAGAAATATTATAGAGATTTGCAGGTACACTAGCACTTGGGCTCCAAGTTCACATATTGTGGGCATGGCCCGACCTTGTTTGGGCTCCGCGAAATTTGTGTGATTTTCTTACTTTGCTAAAGACATTGGTTAATATTATAACTTTCGAAATACATTGAGCCATTGTCATTATTTAACAAGTTATTTTCCTAAAAGATCTTTTACAAGCCTTTGTATATTTGTAAATATCTTGTGTATATTTTGTAAAATATTATTTTTCTAACCGTTGTTTTGTAGATTATGGGTTTTATTTTATTTTTGTATATATTGTGGTTTTGGGAATTTTATTTTTCATTTGTGCAGGCGAGCTTCAAAGTTGATCAAGGAGATTTTGTTGGTGTTTTGAGGTAGATATAGGCCCTTGAGGGTAAACTTTAGTCTCCATTGAATTTGCAGGGCCCACATTCAACGCTTTTGCAGTGATTTGGGTGGTTATTGAAGATCTGAAGTGATATTGATATTTTGTTGGGGTTTGAATTTTTCTTAGGACATCCTAGGCCAAGCATTGCCTCCAAACCCTAGTTGCAGCCCCCCTTCCTAGCCTAGTTGCAGGCAAGATATGGGTTCTTTTCCCTTGTCCTGGGCACCATCTCCCTTGCTGTCAGCCTTTTAAGGGTTATTCCCCATACCCGCAAGCCTATTAGGCCTTGTGACAACCTCTTTTAGGACTTTAAGCCCTGGACGCAGCCCTTAGGGCTTCCCTCGAATCCCTGTCACAAGCTCTAGCCCCCTTAGTGAGCCCTATTCCTAGTGTTGCGAACATCTCGATAACATCCCGATTTTATCTCGAAACCACAATTTTTTGGCCTAGCCGATGTTTGCCGATTTAAAAGAAAAATTTGTGGTATCTTAATTTTGCCGATGTTTGCCGATTTTTACCAATATTTTCTCGATATTTACAAGTTTCTGGTTTTCCGAACCCTTGCCGATTTTATCCCGATGCCGATGTTCGCAACATTGCTATTCACTCCTTCGCTACCTCCCTTCCCTTGGCCGCAAGACCTAAGTGTCTCCCCCTGCCTTTTGTTGCCCTGATTCACCTTGTTGCCGGCTTATCTCAAATTTCCTCCCCTCCGCTCAACCTTCTTTCCCTCTCGGTTTCTCTTGGTAGCCCTCCTAACCATTACGACAAGCCTTAGAGGTCTTGCCTTCCTATGTCGTAGGCCTATCTTAGCCTTATGCCCTCGATGCCCTAACCATTAACACTTTAAGTCCAAGAATTTCCCTTACCCTAGCATCCCTTGCCTCCACAAGTCATCTGTTTGGGTTGTCATCTAATTTTGCCTCTAATACTTGTGTTTGTGACGATTTTTTTTGGTGATTGCACGTGGTCATCTCATTAGAGGAATTTTGGGCCAGTTCCTCAAGCCCTGAAGGCCTACTAGTTTGATCTCTAAAGCCTCATCTCCTCGCTGTTTACTGGCAACCATCTAAGCGTTTATATTGTTGAGATTTTGAGGTAGCATCGAGTGTGCTCTAGCCCTGAAATTTTATGGAGTGGCTAAGACACGCATCACCTCCAAAACCCATAAAGCGTTTGGAGAAATTTCATTTGGTGTGTGCGATATTAAAATAATTAAGTTTTTTAAGGAGGACACTAAGTCTAACTTGGGTAGTTAAAAAAATTAAAGTGAACAACTTAAACACATATGATGAAATGTTTTAAGTGACGCGGATCAAGCAATCTTTTTATCTAAGACGTCGATAAGAGATTAAATCACGACTGTTGATGTGTCAACGAAAAATTATAAGAGAAATTCTTGGGGTCAGTTGGAGACACACACATAGAATTTAAGAGATCGAATTCTTCTAATGGAGCAGTGCTCTGATGAAGATCAAATTTGAGTGATTTAGAGTAGCAGCGAGGGGCAGATGCAGTGATTGGTCAGGAGGACCAAGAGTACAGTGTAGAGAAAGGGCAACAGAGACACAATGGAGGTAGCGCAACCATCTGAGGGAGTTACGTAGTCCCTCAGGAGGGTGACGCAGGCCCACGCTGAGGCAACGCAACCATCCGAGGGAGTTATGTAGTCCGTCAGGAGGGTGACGCAGGCCCACGCAGAGGTAGCGCAACATCTCCAAGAGAAAAGTCCGAAATTCATTGGAAGAAGGGTTTTTGAGTCAGGACGGCTAAAACCGAGATCCGGAAGAAGCAGATTGACACAGAGTTAGGGTGACACAGTTCCGCAGCCCAGGCTACGCAGGCTTACGCAGGTGCTACGCAGAGCTAGCTGGGGTTTCACAAGTTGCTCATCTGGATTAGCCAGGACTTGCGAGAGTGAGGTATATCTCACATTTTCTCTGATTGTCAATGTTTTCTTTGTTGGGTTTGTCGAGTTTATGGCACCCTAGATGTACTCAGAAACAACTGCTTAATAGAAATAAATCGTCATCTGCTGCACCAATTTTCTCGCATTGGGTTTTTTTGGGGACATTTGTCCGAAAAATCTGTGTCACTTTGTCATATGAGCGTGCTATTTAGTAAATGATCTGTATGTGTAGGCTATTAATTGTATTTACTTCGATGTTAATTCTGAATATTCAGATTAATAACTTGTATGTTTAATCAAGTAGGAGAAGTAAATCGAGATTTAACAATAGGATTTCTTAGTTAAGAAATTTTCACATATATAACAATGGTAGAAATCTAATTTAGTGACATAGAAATCTCTCATAAGTTGCCTTAAGACACTAATAATTTAATTACATTAAGTGGGCATTCACTATTTTGTTTCTTTTCATTAAACTTGATGACTGTCGTACTCTTTGGGATTGCCGATTAAGATCTGATATATAATTGTGGCATTGGCATCTAAGGGAAATTAATTCATTAAAAAATTGATTTTGCCAAAGTAGTTTATTCAGGTAGGTTGTCTCATTTGCATCATGGCATTCATAAGCATCTTCACCTCTGCATTCTATGTACTCTAAGATACATTAACTCACTATTGTGATAATTTGTTTATTGTTGTCGTATTGCTCATTGAATGTCGCTTGAAAATAAGTAACATAAAGTCTTACTCTTGCTCATGCTCCACTGATAATATTTGCTCATTTTGGAAAACATTGTTTACATTAAGTTTCTAGGCTGATTTTTGATGAAGTATCGTATTGCTAATAAGAACCCTAACACTTTGGTTTCTTGTGAGGTTGATAATATTAAAAAATTCATATAAGCACATTAATCTCATCTCCTGACGAATGGTTTCTATTGCTTAAGTTGGCTTTAACTAAAGAGATCATTTGTTCAAATTAGCATTGTGATTTCTTGTTAACATAGCTTAAGGGTTTGGTAATTGTGGTTAGAGAGAATTAATTATCTAATTGTCAATCTCTTAAACAATCATTCATTCTTGTGGTAATACGAATCTTAGTTAACTGATCTTGATAATAAGTGCTCTTTTACTTGCTATTACTATCATTATTGCTTTATGGTTAATATCAATTGTGGATCTTTTACATATTGGTAATTTGTTCCTAAGAGTATTTATATTATTGGCTTCTAATACTCTGATAATTATCTCTTGGTTATCTCTCGTATCTTGTGGGTGTTGAGAATTTGTGTAGTTGGGGTAGCATCGAATGTGCTCTAGCCTTGAAACTTTGTGGAGGGGCTAAGAAACACATCTAGACAATAACCCATAAAGCGTTTGGAGAAATTTCACATGGTGTTCAAGTTATTGAAATAATTAATTATTTTAATGTATTCCCTAAGTCAGAAGTTAGGGAAATTAAATAATTAAAGTGAATTAATTAACACGTGCTAAAATGTTCTAAATGACGCGGATCAAGCAGTCTTTTAATCCCAACTATTGATAAGTGATTTAATCTCGGTTGTTGATGTGTTCAACGAAAAAGTATAAGAGGAAGGCTTGAGGGTTAGTTGGACACACACACACATAGAGGTAGCGCTGAGAAACTAAGTTGAAATTCTAGGGCAGGGTTTGCAAAGAATTTCAGGAGGACTTTTTTGCAGCGAGGGGTAGTTTTGGTTGAGGGGATGATCCGATCTCGGAGACAAGAGTCTGTAAGAGACATAGGAACAACTTTCAGGGTCAGGACAAAGGAGCCAGAGGCAGCAAAAGGACTGCGTCACCCACTCAGTCCCCTTCTGAGTAGTGCAAAGGCACATAGAGCCTAGTAGGGTTGACGCTGGGGTGTCAGGGGCAGCGCTGGGGTTTGTAGGGCCGAAATCGGGCTGAGTCTTGTAAATCCCGTTTGAGGGTGTGGATTAGTCAGAATCTTGGTCTCAGAACAACTGGTTAGCTGCAGATCTACTCTCTCTCTGTAGGGTTAACCAGAGTTGTGTCCAGAGTTGCTGTACTGAGAATCTACTTAATAATAATAAACCCTCATATTTGCTGCACTAGTTTTCCCGCAATGGGTTTTTCCAGGGACTTATGTCCAAAAATCTGTGTGTTACTTTGTTTGAATGAACGTAATATTTAGGAAATGATCTGCATGTGTAGGCTGTATATGTGTGTACTTAGGTATTTTCTGAATATTTATTTTGAAAATAACTTGTACAACTTAATCAAGTAGGAGAAGTAAACCATGATACTACAGTAGGATATCTGCATAATTGTATTCAAGAATTTTCACATGGTATCAGAGCAGTAACAGATCAAGCTGAATCTCCAGCAAATTGGCGGAAGAATATCTTTTTCTGTAGGACAACAATAGAGATCCGAAAGGGGCAGCTTGGCAACAGGAGGACGCAAGCCCAGGAAGGGGCAGCGTTGCAGCTACAAAAGGCCATCAGGCTTACGTAGAGCCTTCCCAGGCCAGCGTAAGGACTGCGTCTCCCACTCTGGGGTTACACAATCCACTTCTGAGCAATGCTGGGGCTACGCTAGGCCAGTTAGTGGGACACAGTCCAATAATTTTTACTGTTGCAGAGAACTTTTGCTAAGATCCGGAAGAAGTGCTTCAGATCTTCAGCAGTGTTGGCGTGGTGGAGATTCTGTCGGTGTAGAATTATGCCTAGCTAAGTCAACAAAGAGCGGGAGGAAGATAGTCACTCAGCATATTTGAGCCAAATAAATCTGAGATTCGATCAGGAGGGTGATCGGAGAGTACTGTTTGGCTGATGATTTCCAAGATGGAAATCAATTGTCGGAGAGAGGAACTACTATAGAGGGCTTCTGATCACCAAGAAATCCTGATCCAATGTTTTCCGTTGAGTGTTGCAATAGAAATAGGGAGAAGAGTATCTGTTCTGACAAATCTGAGCAGATGGCTCGATATGGACTGAGAGATCAGGATAGGTTGGGTGGCATGTCCAACTTCGTTATCTGGAGGTCCAAAATCCCGTCAGTTCTAGATGAGTATGTCCTCAAGGATCATGTAGAGAAAGTCCTCGCTGTACCAACCGATGCAGATCCTCTAAAGAATTGCGAATAAAATCAAACATGAACTAAATGTTTGATTATGGACGGAGTGAAAGACCATGTCGTGCATTATATTGCCAGAAAGAATACTGCGAATGAGATGTGGGTAGCATTGGACATGATGTATTAGGGAGGCTCTGTCCAAACAAGGATTCTTCTGGAGAATCAGAGGCAATTGTTCCAGATGATGAAGGATGAGGAGATAGATCCCTTCCTCTTCAGACTTCAGACTATCTGGGATCAACTGATTGCAATGGGTGCAAATCCGAATGAGCGGCTCCTAGTGAGGACTGCCCTGAATGCAGTCTCTGAAGAATGGGAAACGTTTGTCTAAAGCATTTTGGGCAGGGTAACGTTACCATCATGGGAAGACAGGTAGGCAATCTTCCGTCAGGAGGAAATCAGGGGAATCACCAAGAGGCAAAGCAGTGGAAGCGGATCAGCCATAGTGAAGAAAGAAGAGGAGCATGATGCAACCCTTGCTTCAAAGGAACGAAAGCAGCTGTGGAAGAAGAAGAGGGATCTTACCAAGGTCCGGTGCTTTTACTGTGGCAAGCTTGGACACTTCGCTAGTAGTTGTCCTGAGAAGAAGGACAAAGGATCTTCTGAATCTAGGGCTGCAGCAACAAAGGATGATGGCTCTAATGATAATGCAACCATGAGTGGTCATGTGCCTCGAGAGAAGAGGTGGGTTGACATGGATCTGTAGAGCAGCTACAGATCAGTTGGCGAGATCCTTGAGTCAGCCTTGCTCTTGGATCACATACGAGCTACAAGAGCCTTAAGACGGTAGCGGGATGAGTCGTTAGATGGTTGAATAAGGTCACATTGAAGTAGAGGGGAGAGCTGGAGAGCTGAAGAGGGAGCAGTGTAACGTGGAGGCAACAACGTAGAGGCTGATGGGACTACAACAATACAGAGAGGCAGTGCTCACGCATTGCATAGCGGTAGCAGCGCAATGGCTTCAAGAGGACAACGTAAATCAACAGCCAAGGGAGCTTCAGCGATGGGATGCAACCTGACTTATCTGTCAATGATTGGGCAGGAGACCTTGCTTGCTTACTTCTCAGCAACTGAGTTGCAGTGCAACAATTAGCAGTGGCAGTGCTATGGGCAACATGATGCAGCAATTTGAGAGGGAGCTGCAATACAGATGTGGCAGTGTCAGTGGTAGTGACATGGGCAGCAGTGCAGTGGATGGAGGGCAGCAAGCCAAGCTCTTGCAGTATATGGTGTGGATGTATTGCTAGAGCACACTCCGTGCGAAGAGGGAGTGTTGAGATTTTGTGTAGTTGGGGTAGCGTCGGGTGTGCTCTAGCCCTGAAACTTTGTGGAGGGGCTAAGAAACACATCTTCTCCAAAACCTAGAAAGCGTTTGTAGAAATTTCACCTGGTGTTCAAGTTATTCAAATAATTAATTATTTTAATGTATTCCCTAAGTCTAAGTTAGGGAAATTAAATAATTAAAGTGAATTAATTAACACGTGCTGAAATGTTCTACATGAGGCGGATCAAGCAGTCTTTTTATCTCAGCCGTTGATAAGTGATTTAATCTTGGCCATTGATGTGTTCAATGAAAAAGTATAAGAGAAAGGCTTGAGGGTCAGTTGGAGACACACACACATGGAGGCAGAGCTGAGAAACTAAGCTGAAATTCCACGGTAGGGTTTGCTAAGAATTTCTGGAGGAGTTTTCTTGCAGGGGGGGATAGTATTGGCTAAGGGGATGATCTGATCTCGAAGCCAAGATTCAGCAACAGATAGAGGAGCAACTTTCAGGGTCAACACAGAGGAACAAGGGCAGCAACAACAATAGTTATGCAGTAGTTGCGCAGCATGGATTCAACCACTACGCAGGCCTAGGACGGGCAGTGTTGCAGCTTCAGAGGGCTTCCAGAGTTACGCAAAGGCCTCCAGAGGCATCGTAAGGACTGCGTCACCCACTCTTGGATTACGCAGTCCCCTTTTGAGCAGCGCAGAGGCATGTAAAGCCTAACAGGGTTGACAGTGGGGCTTTAGGGGCACCGCTGGGGTTTCTTGGGCCAGAATCGAGCTGAGTCTTGTAAATCCCCTTTGAGGGTGTGGAGCAGTTAGAATCTTGGTCTCAAAACAACATGTTAGATGCAAATCTACTTTTTCTCTGTCGGGTTAACCAAATTTGGTGCCCATATTTGCTGTACTCAAAATCTAGTTAATAATAATAAACCCTCATACCTCCTGCATCGGTTTTCCCGCATTGGGTTTTTCTGGGGACTTATGTCCAAAAATATGTCTGTCACTTTGTTTGAATGAGCTTCATATTCAGTAAATGATTTTCATGTGTAGGCTGTTAATTGTGTTTACTTCGGTATATTCTTAATATTTCTTTTGAAAATAACGTGTACAACTTAATCAAGGAGGAGAAGTAAACCATGATACTACAGTAGGATTTCTGCATAAATGTATTTGGGAATTTTTACATGGTATCAGAGTGATAGCAGATCAATCTGAATCTCTTGCAAATCGGCTGAAGAATATTTTTTCTGGAGGACAACAACAAAGATCCAGAAGGGGTAGCTTGGCAACAGGAGGACGCAAAACCAGGAAGGGGTAGCATTGCAGCTACAAAAGGCCATCAGACCTACGTGGAGCCTTCCCAGGCCAGCGTAAGGACTGCGTCACCCACTCTGGGGTTACACAATCCACTTCTTAGCAATGCTGGGGCTACGCTGGGCTAGTCAGTGGCACACAGTACCGCCCGATTGTGTTTGGATGAAGATTTGCAGGAGGGAAATCAGTTGTCGGAGGGAGCAACTACTATAGACGATTTCTAATCACCAAGAAACCCAGATCCAACGTTTTCTGTTGAGTGTTGCAACAGAAAGAGGGAGAAGAGGATCTGTTTTGACGAATTTGAGCAAATGTTGCGATATGGACTTAGAGATCAGGATAGGATGGATGACATGTCCAACTTCGTTATTTGGAGGGCCAGAATCCTGTTAGTTCTAGATGAGTATGGCCTCAATGATCATGTAGAGAAAGTCCTAACTGTGCCAATCGATGCAGATCCTTTAAATAAGTATGAAGACAATCAAGTGTGAACTAAGCGTTTGATTATGGACGGAGTCTAAGACAACATCGTGCCTCATATTTCCAGAAAGAATACGGCAAATGAGATGTGGGTAGCATTGGACACGATGTATCAGGGAGGCTTTGTCCAAAGAAGGATGCTTATGGAGAATCAAATGTGGTTGTTCAAGATGATGACGGGTGAGGAGATGGATCCATTCCTCTTCAGACTTCACACTATCCGGGATCAATTGATTGCGATGGGTGCAAATTCGGATGAGGGGCTCCTAGTGAGGACTGCCCTTAATGCAGTTTGTGAAGAACGTTTGTCCCTCATGGGTAGACATGTAGGCAATCCTCCGTTAGGAGGAAATTAGGAGAATCACCAGGAGGCAAAGCAGTGGAAGCGGATAAGCCAGAGTGAAGACATAAGAGGAGGATGATGCAGCCCTTGCATTAAAGGAACAAAAGCAACAAGGGAAGAAGGAGAGGGATCTTTCCAAGGTCCGATGCTTTAACGGTGGTGAACTTGGACACTTCACCAACACTTGTGCTAAGAAGAAGCACAAAGGATCTTGAGTCCAAGGCTGCAACAACAAAGGATGATGGCTCTGATGATGATGCAACCATGAGTGCTTATGTGCCTCCAGAGAAGAGGTGGGGTGACATGGATTATTAGAGAAACTACAGATCAGTTGGAGGGATCCTTGAGTCAACCCTACTCTTGGATCACATACAAGCTACGAGAGCCATAAGACGATAGCGTGATGAGTTGTGATATTTGCAAAAGGTCAAATTAAAGTAGAGGGGAGAGCTGAAGAGCTGAAGAGGGAGCAACGTAATGTAGAGGAAACAACAACGTGGAGGCATCAATGCAGTGGCTGATGGGACTTCGACAACGCAAAGAGGCACTGCTCACGTAGTGCATAGCTATAGCAGCACAGTGGATTCAAAAGGATAGCGTAAATGAGCAGCCAAGGGAGCTTCAGTGATGGGATGCAGCCTGACTTATCTGTGTACGATTGGGAGTCCTTTAATTGCTTACTTCTCAGCAACTCAGTTGCAGTGCAACAATTAGCAGTGGTAGTACTATGGGCAACATGATGCAGCAATTTGAGAGGGAGCTGCAGTACAAATGTGGAAGTGTCAGTGGCAATGACATGGTCAACAATATAGAGAGCAGTAGTGCAGTGGATGGAGGGTAGCAAGCCAAGCATCAGCAGAGCAGAAACCAACACCAAGATCTTGTAGTACATGGTGTGGATGTATTGCTAGGGCACACTCCATGCTAAGAGGGAGTGTTGAGATCTTGTGTAGTTGGGGTAGCATGAGGTGTGCTTTAGCCCTGAAACTTTGTGTAGGGGCTAAGAAACACATCTACTCCAAAACCCAGAAAGCGTTGGAGAAATTTCCCTTGGTGTTCAAGTTATTGAAATAATTAATTATTTTAATGTATTCCCTAAGTCTAAACTTGGGGAAATTAAACAATTAAAGTGAATTAATTAACACCTGTGTTGAAATGTTCTAAATGACACGAATCAAACAATCTTTTAATCTCAACTGTTGATAAGTGATTTAATCTCGTTCGTAGAAGTGGTCAACGAGAAAGTATAAGAGAAAGGCTTGAGGGTCAGTTGGAGACACACGCATGGAGGTATAGCTGAGAAAGTAAGTTGGAATTGTACGGTAGAGTTTGCTAAGAATTTCCGGAGGAGTTTTCTGCAGCGAGGGGTAGTATTGGCTGAGGGAATGATCTGATCCCGGAGCCAAGATTCAGCGAAAGACAGAGGAGCAACTCTCAGGGTCAGGACAAAGGAGCAAGGGTAGCAACAACAACAGTTACGCAGCAGATGTGCATCACAGCTTTAACCGCTACGCAGGCCCAGGAGGGGCAGCGCTGCAGCTTCAGAGTGCTTATAGAGTTACGCAGAGGCCTCCAGAGGCAGCGTAAGGACTGCATCACCCACTCTAGGGTTACGCGGTCCCATTTTGAGAAGCGCAGAGGCACGCAGAGCCTAGCAGGGCTGATGCTAGGGCTTCAAGGGCAGCGTTGTGGTTTCTAGTGCCAGAATTGGGTTGAGTCTTGTAAATCCTGTTTGAGGGTGTGGATCAGTGAGAATATTGGTCTCAAAACAACAGGTTCGCTGCAAATTTACTTTTTCTCTATTGGGTTAACCAGATTTGGTGCCTAGATTTGCTATATTCAGAATCTACTTAATAATAATAAGCCCTCATATCTGCTGCACCGGTTTTCCCGCATTGGGTTTTTCTGGCTAATTATGTCCAAAAATGTGTGTGTCACTTTGTTTAAATGAGCGTAATATTCAGTAAATGCTCTGCATGTGTAGGCTGTTAGTTGTGTTTACTTCGGTATTTTTAGAATATTTATTTTGAAAATAACTTGTACAACTTAATCAAGTAGGACAAGTAAACCATGATACTACAATAGGATTTTTGTATAACTGTATTCTAGAATTTTCACAGTGGGCACTTGCGATATTGGAACTTTGTCTTTCGTGTAAGATTGTCTTTTGAGTCATTGATTAAGTACTCTTGTCATAAGATTAATTGTAATTAAGTATTTAAGATCATAAACAATCTTAACTGAAGATCACTCACATCATCTTGTATTGCATTCTAGAATTAGTTTCACATTAATAGAATAAAAACAACTTCTCATCTAGCTATAGGAGCCTAGCACCTCATTAGTGGTTAACACAGTGACCTTGTAGTTACCAGAGCCACACTCTCTGCAGCGTTGGAGGCATTAGGTGGCTAGAACCTAAGGGGAGGTATCCTTAACCAAGCATTTGCTTGCTTCCCCTTTCTTTCTGACAAGCTACTCTAGAGACTTGCTGCAAAATAGTTAACTAAAAGGCATATAACTAAAAGCACTGAAGATTCTTGTATCACACATAGATCACAAGATTTGTATAGCATATAGGTTAGTGAAGCATATAAGCAACGATTGTTCATCCAGTCACCTGATTCATAATTGATCTCAAGAAAGTAGTTGACTTCATAAGGCACTAGTCTCACAAATAATCCAATCTAATCTCATAACTAGCTAAAAACAACCAAGTGGCTATGCCATTCAATCGCGTCTCTCGGACTTATTGGTTGCCAATTGGTCTTGTATTTCCATCTTCCATAGTGACTACCCCCCATGGCCTGCTGTTGGGAGACAGTTAGAACAGAGATGTTGGTGATCAGAGTGACAACCTCTGACTTGAGTTGTTGTCGCATTGTGCCTGTACGATCTGAGCGACAACAGTCCCAAAATGGTTAGATGAAATTCGCCGTGAATGCATGAAGAATCCAGATACATGTAACTTATTGATTAATCATATTCAAAAGTCAAAACTCGAATGGAAGAATGACATCCTTTGGTATAAGGGATACATTTATTTTTCCTAATTTAAATTCACCAACAACTGTACATGTGGGATTCTTCAAAACCTACTATAACGTACTCCAATCATTTTTTTGGAAACGAATGTTGAAGGAAATTCAAAAATATGTGGCAGAATGCAATAAATGCCAAATAAACAAAATGAAAAGAGTTTGACATTGGGATTGCTCCATCCCCTGCATATCCCATACCAAACGTGGGAAGAAATATTGATGGACTTTATTGATGGGCTACGCATGTCAAATGGGAAGAATAATATTCTTGTGGTGGTAGACCACCTCATTAAATATGCACACTTCATGGACGTAAAAAGTTAAGCTTCAACAAAACAACTTGTGAGAATATTTTGCAAAAATATTTACAAATTGTGTGGGTTTCCAAAGATCATTGTTAGTGGTCGAGATGCCAAATTTAAGGGAAACTTTTGGAAAGAGTTCTTTAAACAAATTGGGACATCCCACAACATGATTTCAGCCTACCACCCACCGATAAATGGGCAAACTGAAATTGTCAATAAATATTTGGAAGCATATCTTCGTTGTTTTATAATAGACAAACATAACAAATGGTCTGAATTGTTACATTTGGTAGAATGGTGGTAGAACTCCACTTATCACACCTCAACAAAAATGACACCATTTCAAGCTCTCTACAGTCATGAACCTCCCAAATAGAATTAGTTTTCCATAAATGATATAAAAAGTCCAGCAGTAAAAGATCAACTATAGGAGAACCAGAAAGTCCTTCAAACGGTAAATGAGAATCCAAATATTGCAAGGAACTGTATGAAGCAGCAAGTTGACCAACATAGATCAGAAAGAGAATTTAGAGGAGGAGATTGGGTATATGTCAAGCTTCAACCTTACAAACAGCTATCATTAAACCAAGAAGGACAAAACAAGTGAGCTCCTAAGTTCTATTGACGATATCAAATCATGAAGAAAATCAGTCAAGTAGCTTACGGTTTGAAATTACTGGAAGCAAGCCGCATCCGTAAGGTTTTCCATGTCTCGTATTTAAAAATGATGTTGGGAAAACATCAGACAACATAAACGACACTTCCTACACTCGATAATGGAGAGGCTATAGAAGAACCAAAAGCTATCATTGCCACAAGAGAAAAGTGATTTTGTTCTCGAGTAATTAAAGAATATCTCATCAAGTGGAAGAGCCTACCGAAAGAAGACACTTCTTGGGAAATAGAAGATTTTCGTCAACATCTCTGATTACATATGGTTCGAGGACAAAGCATTTTGTGAGGGGAAGACGATGTTATGTATAAATATTAAATAAATATTAATTATTTTAAATTAGGAAAAAAGGGGCACAATCAAAAGATCATGACCCCTTATATCTTACCGTGGCTATATATAAGCCAAGAGCTGCCATTGTAAAAAGTGTCATTGAATTTATCATATAATATAATAAAATCATTTCATTTTACAGTGTCAATTTCTCTGTAACATACTCAGTAACATTTAATGAATATAGTGAAAGCTTCTGAGGAGCTGTATCTGTCACTGGTTGAAAGAATGACAAGATGCATTGTTCCCTGTTCATCCAGTGTCCCCTTTTAAATGATATACAAGCTGTTACACTGAAATGTAACTTGATAAGAATGTACTGTTATTTATTTCAAAGAAGAGAATATTTTCATTTCCATTTTACAGCCTTGAGGTTCTTTCGGAAAGGCAAAATTTACCTGGTGTATTCCAAGCATCTTGAGATTTGGTAAAGCTTCCCTGTTGTAATGTGTTTTTGCTCAAGAGTCTATGCTAATGTGACTGTTGGCACCACACTGTTTTGTGCTAGATTTGAAAAAAATGAGCCATTGCATTAAAGAAAGGTACCTTTTATGAGCCATTGCATTAAAAGAATGGCTGTCTGTGCAGCAATGCCTTTGAGAGAGATATGATGAAATTCTAAGAGTTATTGTTATTTTCCTTGCCCGAATAGACTAGACATTGTTAGATTTGTATGAAATACACTAATATGTATAAAGTGGCATGAACTTATTTTTACCAGTTCAGTGGGTATGAGTGAACAACTGATAGATTTATTGCATTTCATTTCGTAGTTCATATGTATTGTATTCACAGTGGACTGAAGTAGTTTCAAATTTTAACTCTATACAGTATGCTTCTTGCTGCTAGATGCATATGTTTGAGTTGGCTTGTTTTTACATGCCTTACGTATTGCAAAATTATCTAAATGTGGAAACCGTTGAATGCAGGGTGCAACACGAGTCATCTGATGGAGCTGAACGAAATCGATTTCTTGTCCATTACGTGGACTATGCATTTGATGACTTTGGTGGACGACAACCTCCAGTTTATCCAGGTCTTTCAACTGTTTGGGGAAGCTTGGCTCGGAGCAAGGTAATTCTGTAGATCTAAGGAATTTCTCGTGAATGTATGCAAATTGGCAACGATTTATATTTCATATTTAATAGTTTGGTTACAGATTTAGTTGAATTGTAGATGGATTTGTATTTATGTGTTGAGAATTTAGAGGGCTGGTGATTAATTCAAATTCTCTTCTTGATAATTACTTGTGTGCTTGCTTGAGTTATTTATGTCTTCTCTTCCTTAGCTTATTTAGTCTTTCATCATGTCAATTACCAAAATACAAAGGACACAAAGTTAGGCTCCTCCGGCCAGGGCAAAACCTCTCCCTTTTGGAGAGGAAAACCCGTAAGGAATTATTCTTATAGATCTTCAAATGACAAGTACCACGACCTAGAATCAGACCCTTAACCTATTAATGCATCCAAGACCTTGCCACTGCTTCTTTGATGACCTTCAATGCTGACCTTTCTTTTCTGCTCCAACCTGCACTGTGCTGCACCAATACTTGAGAACTCCGTCTCTAGGTCTATCTTCTAGGATGTATTTGTACCTTGCGTAGCATTCTTCTTTCCACAGACTTCTTTATGATAGCTCTTAGACAATATCACTTGGAACCTTTCACTTTGGATGACCCTGAAGCTTCTTCAATTGAGGAGTAGTACTTCCTTTTACACACTATAGAACAGGAAGGTATATCACAGATTTACCTTCTTTTCTTTCTCGAACAAAAGTCTCTTCCTCCTTGCTGTGATAACACACTGTGATATATGAACCTCCTTTTGTCCTTAAACCTGTACTGACTTCTGTCCTGCAGTCCGCACTAGATCTTGTCCTTTTTCTGCACTTTATCTCAGAGATATTCGCATTTTAACCTCTGTAAAATCTTCGGATAAGTCCGCACCTTTTTCAGTCCTTTAACTCACACTTATGCCAGAGTTTATCACGCTGTATAGACTTGGAGTTATCCGCAATTTTCTGTCCTTTAACCCGCACTTGAATCCTCTCTGAAATCCTCAATCTTCTTCAGAGCATTCCGCAATACTTGGTGACAAATGAGCCGCAGGTTATGGTTATATATATGGCACAGTTCCTGTCTTGAGGCCGACCATACAGCCAGCTAGTAAGCTGACTTCATCACTGTGTATTAGGCCAACATGTAGTGCAATTATTCGAGCGTTTAATGAGGGTGGACATGACAGGGTCTTGGAGCATTTTAATGACAGACTCTTTATATTTATGACCCTTAATTACATTTATAACTAGAAGACGAATCCTAATAGACATCAAGAAGAAGTCTATTGACCTATAATAAAATCTTGCTCATGAAGCCTATGAAGCAAGTACAACAAAAATACATTTTATTATGTTTGCCTTCTTCCTTACATAAATACATAATTACATAGTCAATATGAAGGCCAATCCTAGTTACACTTTTCAACATTATGATGCCTTTGAAGTTTGGAGTACTGTTTGAATATAGGTGACTCTTGGAAACAGTCTCGCAGATAGGTATCATCATTGAGTCTTAAGATGCATTCTTAAAGATTTGAAGCGGAATCATCAGAATCAGGGTTTTCTGCAGTGGTTCAAAAAGCGTAATCATCAGAATCAGGGTTTTCTGCAGTGGTTCAAAAATCCCAATTTTATCACGAAAAAATCGCAAAATCACGTTTTTTTGGCCTAGTCAATGTTTGCTGATTTTTCCTATATTTTGGTGGTATCTTAATTTTGCCGATGTTTGCTGATTTTTACCGATATTTTATCGATTTTTATGATTTTTTGGTTTTCTAGACCCTTGCCTATTTTTATCCTGTTGCTGATGTTTGCAACATTGGGCTTTTGAGGTTAACTTTATCATGTACAAGGTTCACATAGGCTGTTTCTTTGTATTGTCTGAAAAAAAAAGGTCTATTAATGTTTAAGAAGAGGAAGATGATCTCAGCTGATGTCTATTGATTGCCATTGTTTATAACTTTATATAGTTCCCTCAACCATTTGATGCTACCTTTAGTTTTGTTGATACATGTGGATGCCGTGGGCCCTTGATGGCTTGATCTGAATACTTCCTCAAGTCTAACTAATTAATGATCTTATTGCTCGAATGGAATTTAAGTGCGATTTGTATTGAATTGTACATGCTCTTTTTATTTGGGAATGGTTGTCTTGCATAATCTCCTTAGATCCCATACAAAAGGAAGCATCCCTTGCATGTTTTATTGGATATCAAGGTTTTTCTGCAGAGAAATAAATTCAGATTGGAATTTAGTGCTTGCTATTGTAGCCATCAAATTGATATTTGTAACTTTGATATTAAAGGCATCCAGTGAATGAATACGAAACATGGTGGGCTGCCCAAAATGATTTGTAGTTCCATCTTCTTCATCAAGTGAGAGCTAGTGGAGGAGATAGGGTAGATGACAACTTGATATAGATTTTCTATGCTTGGAAAAACTTGTATCAGTCACCGGGAAAAAGAAATCGGCATCTTGAGAGGTGATTTGTACTAGCCAGGTTATAATGTCTTATTAGAACAAGAAGTAAGATTATAAAAAAAGGTAATGATCACGAATAATGATATCTGTTTATTGCAAATCTTTGTTGTCACCTGTAAAATGTATTGAGGCACTGATGCTGTATTATATGTTCTTACAAAAACTTCATTTCTGCTCTATGTGAAATTTTGGGAAACATAAGGTTTGAGAGAGGAAATGGTGTATACCTGTGACAACCATGAAAGAAGCAAATTTTGCTCACCAGCAAACCTACACTCCCCTTTTAATCTAGATGAGAGTTTATGACTTTCTGAGACATTGAGAGAGGAAATTGGCCAGCCATGTAATGTAGTCATGCGGAAAATAAGTGTCCTTTGAAAATATGAAATCTGGCTTCCAAAAACTAATCTTGGATGCACCATAAGAATACAGTTCCCTGTAGATGCTCATATGGAATTTTTACAGGGAATTATTATTCAATGGAAATGGAAGGAATGGTGTGGTTATGGTGTCAACTCTGTGGTTTGTTGAATTGGTGGATTATGTGTTAAATTTAGATGACCATGGTATGTTCTATGTTTAAAGCAGTTTAATTCAGTGTTTCTTATAGGTTCAATTCAGATTAGCAATCACATAATCAGTGAAAGTAAATACTGATAGAACATATTAATATATTGACAGAAGACAAGCCAATATAATAAATCAGAATTTACAAATCCTCTTTGTTAAAATTGGACAACTAGGTCCAAACTCCGAGTTGTGCTGCTCAGATGACGATCCCAATATTTTTATTGGATTCCTCTTTCAGAGAGGTGTAAGATTGATCTAAAGATCATTTTGATTGGATGAGCAGAACATGTACTTTGAATTTATTCCAGTTATGTGCTAGGTTGGCCTAGAATAAAATATAGACTTAAATGTCTTAAAGGACGTGTCACACACCCACAAAGATTCCTATATATTGGAGAGACTTGGAGTTCATTTGACACACATTGTTGTGGAGGAATTCTCTGTCTCTGGATAGCATTGGAGCTGTGATATATATGCCCTGTTCTTTGTTTGGGTTGTTCTGGGTTATGTGTGACACGCTTGGCTAAATGACCTATTGGAGACTTTGCTGGTAGAGGCATCCTGCTGATCGCCGTAACGCCACCATTTATTATCTCTGTTTTGGCTTGTCTTCTATCAATTTATTACTATGTTTTATCTACTTCAAAGTTGTGTGCCCTAATATGAAATGGCATAGAACATATACAAAAATTAACATGGTATCAGAGCAAGGGGAAGACAATGTCCAAATTTGTGTGCCCTAGATGTAGCTACCACGGCAAGAAGAAGGAGCTCTGTGGGTTTATTATGTGCTGTAATAAAGGCCGAACTCTATTAGGATTGAAGACTCTAGGTTGCTGTGTGCTAGGCCGCAGGCCATAACACTTCAGCAAGGCCTCCATGAAGCAAATGGGCAGCTTGTTTTGTTTTGGTTGATGATGCGTGCAGCTGCCTTCGACTGTAAACACCACCAAAGCAGTTGCAGATGGTCAAAACACCACTGTGCATTTCCCCGCCTCCCCCTGTCTACAGAGACAAGGAAGAAGAAAACGATGAACTGAAGTCTCGGAGGTCTGTGTGTCAAGCGATCCATTAATTTGATCCTATGCATCCTCCAGATCATTGAATGGGGCCACTTATTCTTTGATAATTCCATGAAGGTCATTGAGTAACTCTACGTTTCTTGAAATCCGGTGGTTTAATATCTGTGTGCCCTCAAAGTTTCCCTTTTTTTTGGTGGGTGGCTTCATGGTCTTGGAAGCAGAGTTCCACTTTCCACTTGCGCCAGAGCCACTTCCTCAAAACAGCCAATCCGTATGTACGTAAAGGAAGATGTAACCCTTACTAACACAGACAGGAAGCACCAACAATGTGAGGTGCTATTGACCTCACAGTTCATTCCGGTTGGCAGTTTAGCACAGGAATTGGTAATAGAACTGGGCTTGTGAGGGCCAAGGTCGTTGTTCTCATTTCTACTACCGTGATTGAAGTGCTGCGTCCTCCCTATCAACTTCGGAATTTGCCAACATCCCTCCTTGTCAAACTTCTCTTTTGACATACTGGATTTGGATATCCCATTAACGGATTGTTTAAAAATGTACCTTCGTTTGTTAGAAAGTTTACACTTCAATAACAAGGTCTAATAAAGAATTATGCATAAAAGAGGAAATCAGGACTGCCACTGCTTTTTAACAATGGAAACCATGTATATCTAGGTTTACTATCCAAGAGCTGTATTATGAGTAGTAACAAAAAATAAAAAAAAATAAAAAATAAAAATAAAAAAATTGTGGATGACGGTTCACGTCAGTGGATCGGATTGGCAATAATTTATGATGTTCTGCGTATTGAGCTGTGGATAGCGGTGAACAGGTCTTATGAGCTGTCGTTGTGTAAGAACAGTGCATCGAGCTCTAGAATTTGAGGATTGGTGGATTAAGGTTTGAAGCAGTGGATCAGGTTCCATTTCTTTATGAAAATTGCAAATTGGTCGGACCGTAATCGGTGATGGCTCTACGAACAAAGAAATTAATAAAGGTTGATATCCGTCAGGCCAACATCGTGGCCGGCGATGGCTCTTTGACGGTCGTGGTCGTTGCGGGGTCATCGTCTTGATCTTCTCATGGGGGAGTGGTCGTGGATTTGTGAAGCTGCAAATCTGTGTAAGCAGGGTATGTATGCGTGAGTTTTGAAGTCGTGGCAGCGGATTGAAATTCCAGTTTTGAATACCCTTTGTGAATTTTGGGTGGCCACCGAGTTCAAGTGTTTTGTATTCACTGAATTCAATTGTGGAAGGGACGAGCAATTAGAGCCAGGGCACATGTTGAAGAGGAGGATGAAAGATGCAGCGGGTACTCTGTCTAACCCTTCTTACGTAGAAGTGCAAAGCCAGGGAGTGATTGAGGCGAAGATGCTGACTGCCGAGCTTTGTAAGCAATTCTACAGTCTCGGATGGGTTTCAGGCACAGGTGGCAGCATCACTATCAAAGTCCACGATCCTGCCATTGCCAAATCACCACATCTTATTGTAATGGCTCCATTAGGAGTACAGAAGGTAAGAATGAAAGCAGAGGACATGTACGTATTGTTCGCAAATGTCACCATTCTGTCTGCTTCGTCTCCCAAGCCTTTACCTCATATGCCCCCTAAATGTAGCGATTGAATTCTGACATGAATTGAATTCTGATATCTAGAAGTCTTATATCAGTAATATAAAGAAGCTGCAGAAATTCAGTGATGACAATTAGATTCAATGCAGTTACAATGATCACAGTTTGGTGATGAGTTTCTGTGGTGACAGTGACATGACAATTTGTCATTACAAATCTGATTTCAAGAATAGAAAGGGTAGGCCAAATTCGTTGGCTGATTTGCAAAACAATGTGATGTATAATCTCCCTCTTGGTACAGTTGCACTTCAGACCTGTTACTTCAGAAAGGGTCGAGATGTCTAACAAGTGTTCATATCAACCCTTAGAGACAACGAAGGGCATCATCAGGTATGACAAGAAAGGTTGTAGCTGAAATGAGGAAGTTTTGGAACAGCAATGATTTACAAGAAGGCCTAACCTGACCAAGCTTCATCAAATGCTTTCCATTAGCTCAAGAAGGTACCATTTGATCACTAATGCCAAGATGCCAAATTATTGTCTTTGATTGGGCCATCTACTTGTTTAGGGCAATGATGTTGGAAATCTACTGTAAGAAGGTAGACAAAAGAAGAGGTATGTAAAATTAATTCTTGGAAAGTTTGTCTGTCTTTGAATGTTGTTTAAGGAAATCTAAGATGGCTGGTTGATGAGCCTTAGAATAGTGACAGATGGTAAAGAATATATGACCTCATTGTATAGGGCAGAATCTATATGAACTTGGTCTGTCAGGCATATGAAAAATCATATATAACTATGAAGCTTGATATCTTCAGTTCTGTCTGGCAGTGATGAATATGATAGTGATATGTATGATAATGACAAAACATGATACCTGTCAAGATGCATGGCAGATATATGGCAGTATATGGCTATGATTCTTGTATGACCTTGACAATGAGAGAATAAGATTCAGGGACATGATTTCAAAGCCCTCTTCAAGTTGGTGTCTGGGATGCCCGCTTTCAAAATAATCATGAAGGCATTTGTCAGGGTTGCAACAAAGGAAAGCATAGGGGACTTTTCTTCATTCCTCAAGTGTGACAAAGACATCTAATACACTCTGACTTATTTGGTATGCTGCCTATGAAATGCTTGAGAGGATTTTCTTATGGATGTCTTCTCTCACAATAGGAGCTGGCATTAAGAGGGAGAATATATTTGTATATGCCCTCGAGCGGATACCATTGCTGAACGAAAGAAGATCCTCATGGCTTAGGGACATATGGCTTCAGAGGGGGAAATTCCGAGGAAATTCAAGAAGCCATATAAATACCAGGGGTATCTAGCAGCCATGAGTGCAATATGAGCCTAAATCATTTGAAGAAGCTGTAAAGTATCTAAATCTGCAAGGATGCGAGAGGTGATGGTTCCTAGACCACAGATCAAAGCAAAGTTGTTGTCACCTCGATACAAAATCAAGCATGGATCAATCATCAGATGGATCACCATTTGATCAATCATAGCCCTTGCTGCTATGCAAGGATCGAGTCTTCATCAGATGGATGTAAAGACCGCATTTCTACATGCTGCGATAAAGGAAGAGATGTATGTTGAGCAACCTCTGGGGTTTGAAGTCTAGGATAGGGACACCCATGTCTGCAGGTTGAGGAAAACCCTCTATGGGCTGAAGCAAGCACCCAGAGCTTGGTACGAGAGGATAGATAGCTACTTGATGAAGCTGGGCTTCATTTGAAGTAATGCTAATCCGAACCTTTAATTCAAGGTTGTCCAGGGGAAGCCTCTCATTCTGGTGCTGTATGTGGACGACCTCTTCCTGACAGGTGCTGACCCTCTCATTCATCAGTGTAAGAGGGAGCTCGCTACTGAGTTCGAGATGAAGGACCTAGGACTGATGCCTAGGCCTGGATGTCTAGCAGAGACCTGGCGAGATTTTCCTTTCTCAAGGAAAATAAATTATGAAGCTTTTGGTGTGATGGACTGTAAGTCCGTGTCGACACTGATGGAACTCAACTTTAAGAAGTTGAGTGGCAACGTTGCTGGGCCCGTCGTACTGAGTATCGTCAACTCATAGGGATCCTGATGTTCTTAGTGAACACCCGTCCGGACGTATGTTGTGCATTGAACACTTTGAGTCAACACATGGTTGATCATAACATTCACTGGGTTGGTGCCTAGAAACTCTTGAGATATCTTTGAGGCACGATAGACCATGGGTTGAGATACACTACTGGGAGTATGACACTCCATGGATATACTGATTCTGATTGGGCTGGCGGTGTGGTGGATCGTAAGAGCACATCTGGATGCTACTTCACAAGTAGATCTGCTTCAAGCAGGAATTGAAAGTCAGTAGCCTCGAGCACGGCTGAGGTCAAATACATTGCTACATATATGACCCGTTGTGAAGTCACTTGGTTGCGAAAGCTCTTCAGTGAGCTGTTCGAGCATGTGTTAGATGCCACCGTTATCCTTTGTGATAACCAGAGGGGGATTCATTTGTCATAGAATCTTGGGTTCCATGATTGATCCAAGCATGTTGATGGCTGGTACCACCTTATCTGGGATATGGTACAGCGAGGCGCCGTAAGACTCGATCATATAGGAACTGATGAGTAGGTCGTGGATATTCTCACAATGCCCTTGGGGAAGGTCATGTTCCTAACCTTCCGTGAGAGACTTGGTATCGTGGAACGACCCTATGATGTGGGTCGTGTTGGACGATGAGCTCGAGGAGCTCTGGGGGGCTTTGGGGACAGCTTCTCGGAGCTATGAGCAACCACAAGGCTAGGTTTGCTAAACCTTGTTGGTGTGCTTGGACCCCACCGTTGTGATTATTGAGTTGGTTCACCTCTGATTATCTGTGCCCTGTATGCATCCTACCCATTGAGTTCAGGGCTCATGGGAAGTACCTCTCATTTGGCCAATGAGGTGGGAAAAGCTAGAGACTAATAGCAAAGACTGATGGACGCATCAGAGATTGCCGTACTCTCTATCTAGGATGGCACGGTCCAACCACTTGATCTAGGATCAAGTCTTGTGAGGTCTCGGACCTCCACCTGACTTCGGGTCAGATGAACCAACTTTGGGTTGGTTGGAGACTCTTTGTGAGTCCGATAGAGGTTTTGACCTCTGGGCTGAATTTGTCAGCCGGGAATGATGTCTTTGTGACTGACCAACTTCTGTTCCGAAATAAAGAGGCCAGCAAAGCAAGTTACGGTGGGATGACGCACGATGTTTGGATTGCACTAGTGGACGGAGTTCTCCCTAGTTGAGAGGTAGTGTTAAAATTGGACAACTAGGTCCAAACTTCGGGTTGTGCTGCTCAGATGACGATCCCAATATTTTTATTGGATTCCTCTTTCGGAGAGGTGTAAGATTGATCTAAAGATCAACTTGATCGGATGAGCAAAACATGTACTTTGAATTTATTCCACTTATGTGCTAGGTCGGCCTAGAATAAAATATAGACTTAAATGTCTTCAAGGACGTGTCACACACCCCCAAAGATTCCTATATATTGGAGAGATTTAGAGTTCATTTGACACACATTGTTGTGGAGGAATTCTCTCTCTCTGGATAGCGTTGGAGCTGTGATATATATGGACTGTTCTTTGTTTGGGCTGTTCTGGGTTATGTGTGACACGCTTGGCTGAATGACCTATTGGAGACTTTGCTGGTAGAAGCATCTTGCTGATCGCCGTAACGCCACCATTTATTATCTCTGTTTTGGCTTGTCTTCTATCGATCTATTACTATGTTCTATGTACTTCAGTAATGTGTGCCCTAATATGAAATGGAATAGAACATATACAGAAATTAACACTCTTGTCGAGCAAAGATAGAGAGAAATGTTTGTTAGACCAGTCAACAGGATGCCTTAGCCAACAAAGACTTTGGCTGGTCAAACCAGCTCTTCCAACCTCCCGGAGGTTCAGTCAAACACATACAACATCAGCCTTCCTTCAGTGTCACACACACCTCATGAGACAACTCTCAAAATAGTTAATGTAGGTTAACAAAAGGATCTCTCATCTAGATTTCCGGCATCCATTTCCGGCATTATCCATATTTCCGACATCTAGATATTCGACATTCATTTCCGGCATCATCCATATTTCCGACATCCAGATTCACTCGTGGGAGAGAGAGAAGCCTCTTCTAGGCTGTATGGACCAATCAGATCATGAGGAATGTGTGTGATGAGATGATGAACAAATGAGCGTCAAGTCTCTCCAATATATATCCATCAATGAGGGTGTGTGACATATCTGTTGGGCTTGTGAGCCTACATTACAATTCAGGCCGACCTTGACAAATTGCACGTGAGGAAAGTAAAATCAAAATATAAGTTATGCTCATCCAAACAAGATGATTTTTAGATCAATCTTGCATCTCTCCGAAAGAGGAATCCAACAAAAATATCATCGTCATCATATGAGCAATGCAACGTGGAGTTTGTATCTAGTTTCCCAAAATTAACACTCCCTCTCAACTAGGCAGAACTCCATCTGTCCACCTGTGCCATCTTGTCATACAGTACCATAGTGTACTATGATATGTCATCCTGCACTCCTGTTTCATCCTGCTGTAACATGCTTTGCTGGCTCTTCTTCGCAGAAGGAGAGTGAGTCACAAAGACAACACACTCCACTGACTAGAAGTCAGCTTAGAGGTTAAAACCTCAATGGGACTCAAGAGAGTAACATACTGACCTGAAGTCAGTTTAGAGGTAAGAATCTCATGCAGACTTGATCCCACATCAAGTGGTTGGACACATCCCATCTTAGAGTTAGAGAGTACAACAATCTTTGATGTGCCTATCGGTCATGCTATTGGTCTCTATCCACATTTCCCACCTCATTGGCCAAATGAGAGGTACTTCCAATGAGTCCAAATCTCCATGGGTAGGATGCATGTGGGGCATAGATCAAAGAGAGGGTGAACTAGCTAAATATCATAACGGTGGGGAAGTAGCACACCAACAAGGTTCAACAAAGCTAGCCTATGGTTGCTTATAGCTCCAAGAAGTTATCCCAAAGCCCCCTGGAGCTCCCAGAGCTCATAGTCCAACTCAAGCGAGGCCCTCACAATAGGATCTGTCCACGATTCCAAGCTTGTCATGGAAGGTTAGGAATTTGACATTTGCTAGAGGCTTCATGAGAATTTTTGTGACCTACTCATCAGTCCCAATGTGATCGAGCCTTACGACGCGTCACTGTAACATATCTTGGACAAAGTGTTACCTAATATCAATATGCTTGGATTGATCATGGAACACGAGATTCTCAGAAACACGAATCCCACTCTGGTTATCATAAAGGATAGCGGTGGTATCTAGCACATGCCCAAATAACTCATTGAAGAGTTTTCTCAACCAAACAACTTCACAATTGGCCATACTCGCTGCAATGTATTCGACCTCAGCGGTGCTGAAAGCAATCGATTTTTGCTTCCTGCTCATCCAAGACATCGAAGCAGAACCCAGGGTGAAGCAACATCCATATGCTCTTACGATTCACCACACTGCTTGCCCAATCGAAATCAGTATATCCATGGAGCCTCATACTCCTGACAGTGTATCTTAGCCCATGGTTGAATGTGCCTTGAAGATATCTCAATAGATTCTTGGCACCAATTCAGTGAATGTGATGAGGCTCAACATATGTCCGAACGTGAGTTCACTTAGAATATGAAGGCCCCTACGAGTTGTCGATACTCGGTGGGATTTCTCAGCTCGGGCCTAGCAGTGCTTCCACACAACTTCTTAAAGTTGAGTTCCATCGATGTCGACACAGACTTACAGTCCGCCATCCCAAATCTCTCTAGTAGCTTTGCAACATATTTTCCTTAAGAACGGAAAATCTCACCTGGCTTTTGCCAGACCTCTAAGCCTAGGAAATAGTGTATCAGTCCTAGGTCCTTCATCTCGAAGCCAGAAGCTAGCTCCCTCTTACATTGATGAATAAGAGGGTCAACGCTTGCCAGGAAGAGATTGTCCACATAGAGAACCAGACTGAGATCCCTATCTTTATCAACCTAAAAATAAAGGTTTGGATCAACATCACTTCGAGTGAAGCCCAACTTCACCAAGTAGTTATCAATCCTCTCATACCAAGCCCTAGGGGCTTGCTTCAACCCATAGAGGGCTTTCTTCTATCTGCATACATATGTGTCTCAATCTTGGACTTCGAACCCCAAAGGTTGCTCCAGATAAATCATAAACCTCTTCCTTGGTTGAACCATGTAAGAAAGCAATTTTCACATCCATCTGATGGAGACTCCATCCTTGCGTTGCAACAAGGGAAATGATCGTTTTGATGGTGGTGTAGTAGGCAATAGGTGCAAAAATATCTTCATAATCTATACCTTCCTTTTAAGAGAAGCCTCTCTGGAGATTTTGTGTAGTTGTGGTAGCATCATATGTGCTTTAGCTCGTAAAATTTGTGGAGGGACTAGAGTACACATGGTCTACAAGACGCAGAAAGGGATTTGGGAAATTTCATCTGGTTTAGGAGATATTTAATTAATTAATTATTTTAATGTATTTCCTAAGTCTAAACTTAGGAAAATTAAATAATTAAAGTTAGTTAAATTAAACATTTGATGAAATTGTCTTAAGTCACACAGATCAAACTTTCTTTTAATCTTAGCCATTGATATAAGATCTGATCATGGCCGTTTGTTTCCCATCGAGAAAAGTATAAAGGAAAGGCTTGGGGTCATTTGTAAAGACACACAGAGGTAGAGCACTGAAGCTAAGCTGAGATTCTAGGGCAGGTTGCTAAGAATTCTCATAAGTGTTTTAGCTACAGAGAGGGGAGTTTAGACAAAGGGGATGGTCTGATCAAAGTGTCTAGAATCAGCAAGAGACTGAGGCAACTTTAGAAAGGCAGCGCAGATAACAGCAGTAGAGAGGGCAACAACTGCACAACGTAGAGCCAGCTTCAGTTATGCAGGTGCTGCACAGTCACTCCCAGGGCATCTTTAGGTGGCTGGAAACCCTTAGAGATTATGAAGAGACCCTCAGGGGCAGCGTAGGGACTGCGTCATCTAGTCTGGGGTTACACAGACCTTTCCAGGCTGGCGCAGGGGCTTCCGGGGCAATGCTGGGGTTTCTAGGGCCAAGATCTGGCTGAGTCCTGTAAATCCCGTTTGAGGGTGTGGATCTGTCAATATTTTGGCTTCGAAACAACCGATGAGTTGCATATCTATATTTTTCTCTATTGGGTTTTCCAGATCTGGAACCCAGATTTGCTGTATTCAGAAATACTCCTAATAATAAAACCCTCCAGTAGCCAAAGACCAATTTTCCCACATAGGGTTTTTCCGGGGACTATTGTCTAGAAAATCACTGTGTCACTTTGTTTGTCTGTGCATGTACTTTTTCTAGATCTGAATTGGTGAAAGTGTGTTATGTGTTTTGCTTCGATATTAATCTGAATTTTTCAGTTAATAACTTAATTAAGTAGGAGCAACATAAACAAATCTAACTATAGATTTCTGCATAAGTAACATTCCGAAATTTTCACATCCTCAGGCAACAAATCTTGCCTTGTACTTTTCAACACTTCCATTGGCTCCCTACTTGATCTTGTAGAGCCATTTCGAGGTGACAAAAGATTTGTTCTGTGGTCTTGGGACCACATCCCAGACATCATTTTTCATTATAGACTCATATTCTTCATGCATAACATCCTTCCAAGCTTGACGTATTACGACTTCTTCAAATGTTCCAAGCTTAGATTGTACAATAGTGCTCATGGCTGCTAGGTACGCTTGGTACCTATTCGACTTCTTGCTTTCACGGAATGTTCCTCTCGTAGCAATATGTCTCTCGACATCTTGGAGAGTGTCTCTAAGGCATGTGGGTCTTCTTTTATTTGAAGGAGGTGGGTCAATAGGATCCATCAGACCTTCAACATCATTCATCTGTTCATCCTTCGTTTCTTCCAGTTTCCCTGTTGCTGCTTGTTGAAATTTGATCACCGGAGGATAGGTGGTTCCCTAAGGCTTTGATCTTTAGCCTAGGGGAAAGTGTCCAAAAGAATTTAATTTTTCTCCTAAAGTGACTTTATAAAGTTATAAAGTCAAATATAATTTAAAAGTGACTTTAAGTGAGGAGGCACATATTTCGAGGAGGAGCAGCAGCAACGTGCAATGCGCATTCCGAGGCTGAGTTGTCATGGTTTTCGAGGCTGAAAGAAGCTGCTGTAATTTCCATACAGTTCGTATAGCAGTACGACATTTCCGGCACGATTTTTAAGGAGGACATACACAATTTAATGCTGTTATCTCTTGCTGTAAAATTTCTGTGTTTACTGTTTTGCTGATTTGGCACATTTTCCGAGGCAGAGGCAAGCACGGAAAACGAGATAAGCCTGTACATTGTTTGCTGGATTTTTTTTGTATATTTCCTTTCTCTGTAAAAGCATTTTCCAGAAATAAGAAGTTTTCGAACTGGTTTTCCCCAAGAGTTGTAGGGGGTTTTTCCAGGGTCACATTGACCAAAAATCAACGTGTCTAAAATCTGTGTGTGGATGGTTTTTTTTTATTTTTTTATTTTTATTTTTAGCTTTTGTAATTTCTGGTTTTTATTTCTGCATTTTAGCATTGTGAAATTTTCAGAATTTGTGTTTTCAGAAAATAATTATCTTTCCAGCTTGTTAATGTATTGCTACGGGAATGGACATTTAACTATATGGGAGAAATAAGGGGAAATTGAAAACCATGGTTGGGTTATAAAATTTCTACACTTCTTCTTCTTCTTCTTCTTCTTTGTTTTCCTTTCAGCTAGGAATCCTTAAGACAATAGCGGGACAAGTGGAGCAGTGGGTGCATAGATCACGAATGAAGCAGAGGTAGATCTGAAGGCTGGAAGGAGCAACGTAGTGCAGATGCAGCAGCAACAATGTAGGGGCTGATGTGATTTCAACAACGCAGAGTAGAGCTGCTTACGCAAAACAAAGCTGCAGCAGTGTGGAGGCTTTAAGAGGACAGCACAGCGTGAGAGATTTCATTACGAGGGGCTGATGTGAGTTCAACAGTGCAGAGGGAGTTTGGTGACGCAGTGCAGCGTTGTAGCTGTACATCATTCTCCAGATGATAGCAGAGATCAACAGTTGATGGAGCTTCAGTGATGAGGATGCAAACCAATTGACTTGTCTGTTAAAGATTGGGTACGAGATTTAGTTGTATTTCTTAGCAACTACAGATGCAGTGCAGCAGGTGGCAACACAGATGCAGTGCAGCAGGTGGCAACACAGATGCAACAAAGAGAAAGGGAGTTGCAATATAGATGAGGTAGTGGCGGTGACAGCGTCATGGGCATCGGTACAGAATGGTAGCAACAGTGCAGAGTTGAGTGGCAGCAGGCCAAGCATCAACAACACAAAAAGCAATGCCCAAAATCTTGTGATACATGGTGTGATGTATTGCTAGAGCACACTTCGTGGTAAGAGGGAGTGTTGAGATTTTGAGTAGTGGGGGTAACATTGGATGTGCTCTAGCTCGCAAAATTTGTGGAGGGCGTAGAGTACACATGATCTACAAGACCCAGAAAGGGATTTGGGAAATTTAATCAGGTGTAGGAGATATTTAATTAATTAATTATTTTAATATATTTCCTAAGTCTAAACTTAGGAAAATTAAATAATTAAAGTTAATTAAATTAAACATGTGATGAAATTGTCTTAAGTCACACGAATCAAGCTTTCTTTTAATCTTAGCCATTGATTCAAGATCTAATCATGGCCGTTGGTTTCCCAACGAGAAAAGTATAAAGGAAAGGCTTGGGGTCATTTATAAAGACACACAGAGGCAAAGCATTGAAGCTAAGATGATATTCTAGGGCAGGGTTTGCTAAGAATTCAAAGAAGTGTTTTAGCTGCAGAGGGAGGAGTTTAGACAAAGGGGATGGTCTGATCAAAGTGTCTAGAATTAGGAAGAGACAGAGGCAGCTTTAGAAAGGCAGTTCAAAGAAGCAACAACAAAGAGAGCAGTAGCTGCGCAACGTAGAGGTAGCTTCAACTATGCAGGTGTTGCGCAGTCACTCCCATGGCGACATTAGGCAGCTGGAAACCCTTAGAGGTTATGCAAAGACCCTTAGGGGCAGCGTAGGCACTGCGTCACCCAGTGTGGGGTTACGCAGCCCTTTCCAGGCCAGTGCAGAGGGACGCAGAGGCTGACGCAGGGGCTTCAGGGGGAGTGTTGGGGATTCTGGGGCCAAGATTTGGCAAAGTCCTTAAAATCCCGTTTGAGGGTGTGGATCAGTTAATATTTTGGCTTCAGAATAGCCGGTGAGTTGTAGATCTATATTTTTCTCTGTCGGGTTTTCCAGATCTGGAACCCAGATTTGCTGTATTCTGAAATACTCTAAATAATAAAACCCTCCAGTAGCCAGAGACCGATTTTCCCGCATTCGGTATTTTCGGGGACTATTGTCCAGAAAATCACTGTCACTTTATGTATGTGTGCATGTACTTTTTCTAGATCAAGCAACTTCTAATCTTAGCCGTTGATTAGAGATTATATTACTACTGTTGGTTTGCCAATGAGACAAATATAAGAGAAGGGCTTGGGGTTAGTTGGAGAACACACACATTGGCAAAGCACTGAAGCTATGTCGAAATTACAGGGCGTGGTTTGCTAAAAATTTCGATGTGAGTTTGCAGTGCGGTGAGGGGCAGAGATTGGCAAGTGATTCTGATCCGAGGCCAAGAATACAACAACGACATAGATGTGGTATACCAGGTAGCGCAGAGGCCAGCCATAGCTACATAGTTCAGCCAGAACCACGCAGAAGGCAGCGTAGAGGCAGCATGAACCCTTCAGGGGTGACTTGGGCCCAATCAGGGTAGCGCAGGTTTAGCGTAAGCCCAATGAGGGTGATGCAGGCCCTTCCAGGGCAGTGTAGGAGCAACGTAAGCCTAGAGAGCGTGACGTAGGCCCTTCTTGGGCAGCGTAGAGGCTGACGAAGAGGGAAGAGTAAAAATGCTCGTGTTTTCGGTAGGCCAAAAAGGTCTCGAGTTCTGTAAATTCCGTTTGAGGGTGTGAATCAACCATATTTTCTATCTTCGAGTGAAAGAGGTATTACTGGTGTGAAATTCTTGTGAAGGGCGAACCATTTTGGTGCCTAGAATTGTTGTATTTAGATTCTGCATAATAATAAAACCGTCAAGAGCTACCTCCATTGGTTTTCCCGCATTGGGTTTTTTTGTGGAGATTTGTTCGAAAAATCTGTGTGTCACTTTGTCATATGTGCGTGATGTTCAGTAAATGTGTAGGCTGAAGTTGTGTTTACTTTTCTTATTTTACTGAATAATTCAGAAAATTAACTTGTAATTTAATTCAAGTAGGAAAAGTAAATCAAGACACTGTAGGAGGATTTCTATTTAGAACTTTTCACGCCTTGCAAAAGTCATTGAATTCATTCGACTCACACTCGGTGCCATTATCGGTCTTCAAAATCTTGATCTTCTTCCCTGTTTGATTTTCCACCAAGGCCTTGAAGGTATGAAACCACTTGAACGCTTCATCATTCTTTTTCAAGAAGTATATCCAAGTCTTGCGGGAGAAGTCATCTATAAAAGTTATATAATACAAGCATCCTCCCAAGGATGTTATGGGCATCACATCGGATAGATCAGAATGTACCAATTGCAAAATATCAGATGTCTTCGTGACACTTGAGGGGAATGGTCCCCTTGTATGCTTTCCTCCGGCACAACCCTGACAAACACCTTCATTATCATCTTTGAACTTGGGCATCCCTGTCGCCACCTTCCTTGCTTTGGGAAGTGCTTTGTAATGAAGGTGTTCAAACCTCCTGTGACATAGTTCGGTTTGAAGAATTGTGTCACATGTTATGGCCCCTAACGAACTTCCACCAACCTGCTAGAGCATATCAACTCTAAAACCAATAGTAAGAGCTTCATTGAAGTTTTTTTTCCAAATGTGTTCTTTTCTGTTGATGAATGCCACTTTGAATCCTTTGTCTTCCATTGCCAAAATGCAAACTAGATTCTTCTTTAAATCAAGTATGTACAACACATCTTGCAAGCAGAGGACTTGACCTTGAGTTAGATGAACGGTCACAGTCCCTGCCCCTTTCACGGGATAGGTGGCATTGTCTCCAAGGATAATCTCCAAATTAGTAACCTTCTCAAACAAATCAGAAAGGGCTTCTTTATATCCAGTGAGGTGCCTTGAAGCCAAGGTTGCAGGGAAGCTTTCCCCCCCCCCCGGATCTCGCTCCCAAAACGCGCTCCGTTCAGGAGCTCTCTGGGAGCCCACTCTCGAAAATGCTTCCTGAGGGGAGTTTTTTCGGGAGCACATTTTCGAGCCTGAAAAAAAACGCTCCTTGTTTTTTCGGGAGCGTTCTGGAGTGAACACTCCCCGAGCGCTTCCCCCATTAAAAAAACACTTCGGGAGCGTTTTTTTAATGCGGGGAGCAGTTGGGGAGCGTTCGCTCTCGAACGCTCCTCGTAAAAAAACGCTTCGCGACGCGAAAAAAAAATTTGGATGTCAAATTTTGATTTTTTGTAGGAGGGAGGGAGGTGGGGTTGGGTAAATAAAATCCCATCCTCCTCATTTGGTTTTTATTGTTTTAGTTTGAGAGTGAGAGCAAGAGTTTGAGAGTGAGAGCAGGAGCTTGAGAGTTGGAGAGCGATTTGGAGAGCAAGAGAGCTTGAGAGTTTGGAGAGCGGAAGTGCCAAGGAGAGAACAAGGAGCAAGCTGCAAGAGAGCAAGAGGAGGTTTGCAAGAAAGAGGTAGGTCTTCTAATCTAGTTTTTTATTTTCTAGGAATCGTTTTTAAGTTGTTCAAAAATGAAAACTTGATTTTTTTTTCTCAATGTTGCATTTTAGTGTGTTGAAAAGTGAAAAATTGAATTGTTTTTTTTCCTATGTTGCATTTCCTATTCCCATTTGACATTCCTCCATTTTTTTTGCAGACTAGAAACTTGAAACTTGAAACCTGAAACATCATGGCTATATGGCTAGGGATTTTCTTCATGTTCGTTCCTTTCTTTGTAATAATGGTGTTGGAGAGTAGAAGAAAGAGGCCCATTAGAGAAGAGGAGGATGAAGAAGTAGGTTATAGTGGATTTGATGAAAATCCTAAAGAGGAAGCGGAGTATGTTGAGGAGGAAGGGCAGGGTGGAGAACATGAGGCCACAGAGACCCCAACTAGACAAGATCAAAGTCAAACACTTTTGTGGAAATATGTTTAGAAGCAGGAAGGAGGGAAAGGTGGTGGAACCACTAAATTTCTTTGCCCCCATTGCAATAAAGAATACACAGGTTCATACGCCCATGCCAGAAGGCACCTTTGTAGGAAAATGCCAGCGGATGGAGACAAAAATTTAGGAATCAAAATTTGTGTAAGTGTGCTAGCAACAGAGAGAGAGAAATATAGAAAGGAAGAGGAGGCTGCCCTACAGAGATCTAAAAGATCTAGGGGTTTCATTGATTCTTATACACCATCAGGTCCATCACATCCTGGACAAAGAAGTCCATCAACTTCCACCCATGGCAGTGGATATGGAGGCACACTTGGACCAAACATCTCAAGGCGTAGAACCATATTCGATTTCCTTGACGAAGGGTGTAGGAATGACGTGGATTCAAAAATTTTCTGGTTTCTTTATGCATGTGGGGTGCCATTCAATGTTCTTCGCTCCCCTTATTGGCATGAAATGGTTTCTTCCATTTATGATGCCCACAAAGGATACAAGAGCCCTGGGTATGACAAGGCCAGAACTGTGGGACTTGATCATGAACAAGCTAAAATAAACAATTCTTTGGCTAGAATGACAAATTATTGGAATGAGCATGGGGTGTCGATTGTATCTAATGGATGGACCAATGTAAAAGGAAAGCCATTGATAAGTGTTTTGGTTGTGTCGGTTAGTGGTGCAATATTCTTTTTCAGCATATGATTATTCAGACAAATTCAAGACCAACATTAACATTGCAGAACAATTACTTGAAGTAATTGAAAATACTGGGCCATACAATGTCATCCATGTCATCACTGATAATACTGCTAATTGTAAGGCAGCATGAGCAATTATTGAGGATAAATACCCATACATATTTTGATCTGGGTGTTTGGTTCACACAATGAACCTTTTGATGCATGATATCATTAAAAACAAACAACCTCAATTCAAATGTCTTGGTGATTTGTACAAGAGAGGTAAAAAAATGATAAGAGTTATTACAAATCATAGCAATACCCATGGGGTTTTCCGTACTCACTCCAAATTGGAGTTGTTGAAGATAGCAAAGATTAGATTTGCTAGCTATTACCTCACCTTAAGGCGCCTTTTGAAGGTAAGAGAGTGATTGGCTGCAATGGTATCAAGCCCACAGTGACAAGTATTAAAGGAGGTGGCAGCGACAATAGTTGACGGGCAAGGTTTTGAACATGTGGAGGAGAACACCCTTGACCCTTTGGTTTGGGCACGTGTGAGGGAAATTTTGAATTTCACCAAGCCCATTTATCACATGATTTGTTTTTCAGATACAGATAAACCAGTGATTGGGGAGGTTTATGAGCAAATGGATAGCATGTTGGGCCAAATAAAAGATGTTGTTAAGGATAATGATCCCAACTTGTATGCAATGATTCACGACTGTGTGTGTGCACGGTGGAATAAACTCAATGTTCCACTACAGACCTTGGCATATATCCTTATGCCAAAATACTACTCTCCATCTTGGTTGGGCCAACTTGCACCTGGAGGTGGGGTTAGGATCAAACATCACACAAATCTCGAGGTACAAGAGGGGTACATGAAGGCATTAGACAAGTTGGTCCCTGACAAGGAGTGTGCTAGATTGCGCCTTGAATTAGGCAGATACTTCAGTTGCACTAGTAACTGTGGTTCTTTCCATGCAATGGAAGACATAGACATATTTGATGCTCTCACATGGTGGGAAGTATATGGCGGCATGGGACTTTTGCCAAAGTTGGCAAAAAAAGTTCTCTCACATGTTGTGAATACTTTTTTTGCAGAGAGGTGTTGGAGCACCTACAGTGTCATACATAATGTGAGAAGAAACAACCTGAATGAAAACCGAGCTGAAAGCTTGGTTGATGTGTGTTACAACTTGGGGTTGTTGAGTCATTACTATGATCAGGCATATGAGGATCAATCATAAGATGTCTGGGACAACAACCCAAAGGATGATAATTTGGAGGACGACACTGTACATATGGAAGAATTGGAAGCAAAACTTTTGAGGGATGATGATGAAGCATTAGCAACACCGCCACACATAGGGCCAGTCCCACCATCCAGTAGCAGTGCGGGTGCTAGTGCCAGTGCTCGATATCCAACTATTGTTCCTTTACAGATTCAACCTCCACCTACATCCTCATGTTGCCCTCTGCCTTCTAGTCATGGTTGTGGATGTGGTACTCCTGAGACTACTAGAAGACCACCATTGCCTCGTTGTTCTCACAAATTAGACATTTCTCGTGGGCGTGGCAAGGGGCCAACCAATAGATAAAATAGATTTGTTGGTTACTAGTCTTTTCTATTTTCTAGTAGTTTTTATCTTTTATAACTCTTGAACAGTTGAAACTTGACTCTTTCATATTTAATGATAATTTAAGTTTGAAGTTCGAATTTGAAAGGTGAAACTTTGAAGTTGGCATTTATAAGTTTATAAGTCATTATGAATTATGAATATGATGCTTCATGAAAGTTATATGGTGATCAATGAATCAATGATGATAAATGTTATATATCAATGATGATAAATGTTATATATTGAATTTTGAAGTCAATGAATCAATGATGATAAATGATATATATCAATGATGATAAATGTTATATATTGAAATTTGAAAGCAATGAATGAATGATGATAAATGTTATATATCAATGATGATAAATGTTATATATTGAATTTTGAAATCAATGAATCAATGATGATAAATGAATTATGATATATATATCAATGATGATAAATGTTATATATTGAATTTGAAAGCCATGATGATAAATGTTATATATCAATGATGATAAATGGTATATATTGAATTTTGAAAGCTTGAAACCTTCAGATTTATGATTTGCGAGACTCAAGAGTCAATATGTTGTATGTTTCCAACTTGTGGGCGTGGTTGATGAAGATTATAACTTCTAGATGCTTGATGTTACATGATTCAATCTATGTTTTTATGTTTTTTATGTCTAATTCAGCATTCTACATGCTTTTGTTGAGATATATGCATCAAAATATAATATATATATATATATATATATATATATATATATATATATATATTAAAAATAAAACGGTCCCCGAAACGCTTTGGACCGAGAGCTTTTGAAAATGGCCCTCCCACTTCTGCTCCCGCTCCCAAGCAACCATGCTAGAAGCACCATTATTAATCAACCAGACATCCAGGGTGTCAGGAGGAGACGTAACATAGAGGGCAAAGATAAGAATACATTCATTTTTCTTATTATCAACAACAATGGATTCATCATACCTAAAATTCCTTGACCTCTTGAAAGGTTGACCATTTTCACTTCGATCACAGGGAGCCTTCCCATATCTTTGCATGAGCGGTAAAGGCAGTAGGGTCACCTCCATTCCCATTTGAAGGATGGTCTCTCTCCATCATTCTTGTCTCCTCGAGTGCATCTCGTCAACAATTCATCAAAATCAGGAATCACATTATTATTAAGAATAGTAGTATTGAATACTTAACAATCATGGGGGAGTCCTCCAAGAGCAATGAGAATGAGCTCTTGACCAACTACTTCTTCTACAATGAAGAAAATTCTATTTCCCACCCCGGTTTTCAGTTTCCACCTTATTACTCCAAAATAATTAAATGCCCTTTCCCATATCCATACATTTAATAACTGGAAAATAAATTTTGCTGAAAACACAAATTCTGGAAATTTTTTAGAATGCTGTAAATGCAGAAATAAAATAACAGCAGTAACAAACAGTCATTCAACACACCATAACTCAGTATTTTTGGTCAAGGTGACCCCGGAAAAACCCCCTACAACTCTTGGGGAAAACCAGTCTTGAGAGCTCCTTATTTCTGAAAAAATGCATTTACAGAGGCAGAAATTACAGCAAAAATTTCAGCAACTAAACAACAGTACTTATCTCGATTTCCGTGCATTCACTCCGCCTTGGAAAACGTGCAAAACAGGAAAAACCCAAAACATAAATTTTACAGCATTTATGACAGCATTAAATGCTGAATGAGCTTCTCGATTTTTGTGCCCAGCTGTACGGCCGTACTGCTGTACGGACTGTACGGAAAACCCAGCTGCTGCTTCACCTCAAAATCTGCGCTCCTTTGCCTCGAAATCTGTGCCGAAACTGACTGTACGGCTGCTGTACGGATTTCCAGAAATCTGTACCACCAAGCAGCAGTCTCTCTCCTCGATTTCTGTGCCCAGAATCTGCTCAGAATTAAATGCTGAAGCTGCTGTACGGTTCTCCTTGAAAACTGTGCCTCTCTCCCTCGAAAAAATGTGCCCAACACTTGCTGTACGGATTTCTGCCTTGGAATCCGTGCCTCCTTGCTGCTGTACGGACTTTGCTGAAGTTTCTATCAGCTGCTCTCTTTCTCTTCTCTGCTCAGAAATCTCCCTTGCTCTCCTTCTCCTGCTCTCTCAATCTGCTCATGAAAGAATGAATGACCTTTTCCTCCTTTTCCTTCTTTAACCTAACCCTAAGTGACTTTTGGGGAATCCCTAAATCCAATGGCTGAGATAGATTGAGATCTAGGGCTGAGATTAAATGCTCATTTAAATCTCACTTTTCATTTTTTAATTCACCCCACTTTAATAAAGACCCATTTAGTCTTTTATTTCCAAAGTCACTTTTTCCTTTCCAATTTTATATTGACTTTATTTAAAGGCACTTTAACTTTAGTAACTTTATCACTTAAAGTCACTTTAAAATTAGATTTGACTTTATAACTTTATAAAGTCACTTTAGTAACTTTATCACTTAAGTCACTTTTAAATTAGATTTAACTTTATAAAAAATTAAAAAGTTACTTTAGGAGAAAAATTAAATTCTTTTGGACACTTTTCCCTAGGCCAAAGATCAAAGCCTTAGGGAACCACCTGTCCTCCGGTACCAAATTTCAACACTCCCTCTTACCGAGGAAGGTGTTCCTCACCACTCCCATCTTGTCTCTGAAGTAGACATGCTTGCCCCGTGGTAAGGCTTTGGTAAGAATATCTGCAACCTGCTCATCAGTGGAAATATACTCAAGCTTCACAGCTCCTTTCTGAACATAGTCTCTGATGAAATGATATTTGATCCCGATATGCTTTGACCTGTCATGAAATATTGGATTCTCCATGAGTTTAATGCAACTCTGATTATCACAGTAAATCACTGAAGGTCTCAACGGCTGACCAAATAAGCCAAACAACATCTTGCGAAGCCAGATGGCCTCACAACTCGCTAGACTGGCTGCCATATACTCTGCTTCCGCTGAACTCAATGCTACTGACTGCTGCTTTCGGCTGAACCATGACACAACTGCCGAACCCAACCCAAAACAGCACCCTGAAGTGCTCTTCCTATCAGAAGCACAACCTGCCCAATCAGAATCAGTGTAAACTGCCAATCTCACTCCATCCCCCTGCCTGTAGTCCAGACCATAATCCACTGTCCCCTGCAAGTACCGCAAAATGTGTTTTGCAGCCACCCAGTGAACCTTCCTAGGCTCACACATAAAGTGACTCATCGTGTTGACTGCAAAACAAATATCTGGTCTAGTGTTGACCAAATACATCAAGGAACCAATCAGCTGTCTGGACAATGTGGGATCCACCAACTCGGAATCCGAAGCATGAAGCTTCTTCCAGTTGGTGATCATCGGTGTCGACATGGGTCTACAATCCTCCATGTGGAATCTGCCAAGGATGTCCACAATATACTTCCCCTGTCCCAGGAAGAAATGCCCCTCCTCATGCCACACCTCCAAACCCAAAAAGTAATGCATCAAGCCGATGTCCTTCATCTCAAACTCCGCCGCAAGATCTCTCTTGCAGTGCTCTATGAGTCTCTCTGCACCTGTAATGACTAAGTCATCCACATACAGCACCAGAATGAGAGGCTCCTCACCTATCACAATATAGTAAAGGTTTGGATCTGCCTCACTCTTTGTGAAACCCATCTCCTGCAAGTATGTATCTATCCTGGAGTACCAAGCTCTGGGAGCTTGCTTCAGGCCATAAAGGGCCTTCTTCAATCTGCACACATGGGACTCCTTCCCATGCACCTCAAAGCCTTGTGGCTGCTCAATGTACACCTCCTCCTGTATGAAGCCATTGAGAAATGCGGTCTTCACATCCATCTGGTGGATCTTCCAACCCATCTCTGTTGCTATCGATATAATGGAGCGGATTGAAGTATATCGAGCCACGGGAGCGAAGGTCTCCTCATAATCAACTCCCTCTACCTGGGAGAACCCTCTAGCCACAAACCTCGCTTTGAATTTCTCAATGCTGCCATCTGCAGCATGCTTTACCTTGTAAAGCCATCTGGAAGTAACCATGGATTTGCCCTCGAGCCTCGGCACCACCTCCCAAACATCATTCTTCATGATAGAAGAATACTCCTCCTGCATGGCCTCTCTCCAGACCTGCTGGCTAGCTGCCTCCTCATAGCTAGAAGGCTCAGAGTCAAGGATGCTGGTAGCCATTGCCATATAGCTACAAAACCTCTCGGGTGGTCTGCTCTCTCTGACCGGCCTCTTAGGCTCAGCAACAGATGTGGCATCTCTCAAGGTGTCCTGAAGCCACTTGGGCTTCCTCTTCCCTGAGTGCACTTCTCCCGCAGGAGAATAAAACTCCTCCTCCTCAACATCAGGAGCCTGAACTCCTGACTGTCTGTCTGCTGTCCTCCTGCCTACACCTGAACCTGTAGATGCTGAGGTACCGTGTGAACTGTCCATCGGTGGACTCCCCAGTGAACTGCTCTGTGGACTGCTCTGCGTGCTGCCCATAGCACCACCCCTCTGACTCTGTGAGCCACTCCCCACTGACGGACCTGACATCGTCATAGATGTACCTCCGGATCCTCCTGATCCCTGCCCACTGGATCCCTGCGACTGACTCAACTGCTGCTGAGGGTCTGGCTGATCCAGATACTCTAACTCCCGTGACCTCCTAAAGGCCATGTCCTCCTCGAACTTCACATCCCGTCTGACAACAACTTTCCTCTGCGCAGGAATGTAAATCCGAAAGGCCTTGGAGGTCTCACTGTAGCCCACAAAGATACCCTTCTCTGCGGTGGGCTCTAGCTTGGTCCTCTTCTCCTTGGGTATGTAGGAGTATGTCATGCACCCAAAGATACGAAGATGACCCATATCAGGCTTCTTCCCAGAAAAAGCCTCCTCCGGAGTCATGTGCCCCAAGGCACGATGCGGACTCCTGTTCTGCAAGTAAACAGCTGTGTTGCAGGCCTCTGCCCACAAAAACAATGGCAATCCCTGATCATGTAACATGGCTTTGGCAGCCCCTCCGATGGATCTGTTCTTCCTCTCCGCAACCCCGTTCTGCTGGGGGTTGTAAGGAACAGTGAGCTCCCTCCTAATGCCTGCCTCCGCACAATAGTCAACAAACTCTCCAAGGGTGTACTCTCCCCCATTGTCCGACCTCGGGGACTTGATCTTCCGACCTGTCTGTGTCTCCACAAGAGCTCTGAACTCCTGAAACCGCTTGAAGACCTCACTCTTGGTCTTCAAGAAATAAATCCAGGTCCTCCTGGGGTGATCATCAATGAATAAAACATAGTACTCATATCCACTCAAGGAAACATGAGACATCCGACCGCTCACATCGGAATGAATCAAATCAAGTATCCCAGTCGCTCTGCTGTCACTGCTGGGAAAAGGGGATTTGGCAAACTTGCCCATCGCACATCCTCTGATACCATGAAGAAAATTCTATTTCCCACCCCGGTTTTCAGTTTCCACCTTATTACTCCAAAATAATTAAATGCCCTTTCCCATATCCATACATTTAATAACTGGAAAATAAATTTTGCTGAAAACACAAATTCTGGAAATTTTTCAGAATGCTGTAAATGCAGAAATAAAATAACAGCAGTAACAAACAGTCATTCAACACACCATAACTCAGTATTTTTGGTCAAGGTGACCCTGGAAAAACCCCCTACAACTCTTGGGGAAAACCAGTCTTGAGAGCTCCTTCTTATTTCTGAAAAAATGCTTTTACAGAGAGGCAGAAATTACAGCAAAAATTTCAGCAACTAAACAACAGTACTTATCTCGATTTTCGTGCATTCACTCCGCCTTGGAAAACGTGCAAAACAGGAAAAACCCAAAACAGAAATTTTACAGCATTTATGACAGCATTAAATGCTGAATGAGCTTCTCAATTTTTGTGCCCAGCTGTACGGCCGTACTGCTGTACGGACTGTACGGAAAACCCAGCTGCTGCTGCTCCTCAAAATCTGCGCTCCTTTGCCTCGAAATATGTGCCGAAACTGACTGTACGGCTACTGTACGGATTTCCAGAAATCTGTACCACCAAGAAGCAGTCTCTCTCCTCGATTTCTGTGCCCAGAATCTGCCCAGAATTAAATGCTGAAGCTGTTGTACGGTTCTCCTTGAAAACTGTGCCTCTCTCCCTCGAAAAATGTGCCCAACACTTGCTGTACGGATTTCTGCCTTGGAATCCGTGCCTCCTTGCTGCTGTACGGACTTTGCTGAAGTTTCTATCAGTTGCTCTCTTTCTCCTCTCTGCTCAGAAATCTCCCTTGCTCTCCTTCTCTTGCTCTCTCAATCTGCTCATGAAAGAATGAATGACCTTTTCCTCCTTTTCCTCCTTTAACCTAACCCTAAGTGACTTTTGGGGAATCCCTAAATCCAATGGCTGAGATAGATTGAGATCTAGGGCTGAGATTAAATGCTCATTTAAATCTCTCTTTTCATTTTTTAATTCACCCCACTTTAATAAAGACCCACTTAGTCTTTTATTTCCAAAGTCACTTTTTCCTTTCTAATTTTATATTGACTTTATTTAAAATCACTTTAACTTTAGTAACTTTATCACTTAAAGTCACTTTAAAATTAGATTTGACTTTATAACTTTATAAAGTCACTTTAGTAACTTTATCACTTAAGTCACTTTTAAATTAGATTTAACTTTATAAAAAATTATAAAGTTACTTTAGGAGAAAAATTAAATTCTTTTGGACACTTTTCCCTAGGCCAAAGATCAAAGCCTTAGGGAACCACCTGTCCTCCGGTACCAAATTTCAACATACAATAGCTAAGAGATCATTCCTGATTTATGTGAGCCTTATAAAATATGATTGAATGGATTCTTCTTTGCCCTTCTTGATATTCTTTAACTTGTTCTTGAAGAAAAGAACTTGATTAACATTGCTAGCCTTGAACATGCTAATCAACTTATCGTACATCTCTTTAGATGTACGCAACTCGGAGATATAAGTAACTGAGTGCTTATGAATAGAATCCTTGATGATCATCTTAGCCTTGACTTCCCCTTTTCTATACTTCGTCTTTGTGGCAGCCGGTGCATTGGATGGAGGCTCATTTATCTGCCCTGCACATAGTCCATGACTTCTTGACCTTCCAATACCTAATCCAAAGACATAATCCAGGCATGATAAATAGACTTATCAGTCAGCGTGTCATCACTCTTGAAACCCTTGTATGTGGAGGCCATTGGTCCTTGATAGGACAACTTCTTCGGTGATTTCTTTTCACACTAGCTTGGGCTTTGTCTTCACCTTAGCTCTGATACCATGTTAAATTTAGATGACCATGGTATGTTCTATGCCTTAAGCAGTATACTTCAATCTTTCTTGTAGGCCCAATTCAGATTAGCAATCACATAATCATTGAAAGTAAATGCTGATAGAACATAATAATAGATCGACAAAAGACAAACCAATATAATAAATCAGAATTTACAATTCTTCTTGTCGGGCAAAGATAGAGAGAAATGTTTGTTACATCAGTCAACAGGATGCCCTAGTCAGCAAAGACTTTGGCTGGTCAAACCAGCTCTTCCAACCTCCCGAAGGTTCAATCAAACACATACAAGATCCGCCTTCTTTTAGTGTCACACACACCTCATGAGACACCTCCCAAAACAGTCAACACAAGTCAACAAAAGGACCCCTTATCCATATTTCCGGCATCATCCATATTTCTGGCATCCAGATTTCCCGCATCCATTTCCGGCATCCATTTCCAGCATCATCCAGATTTCCCGCATCCGTTTCCGGCATCCATTTCCGGCATTCAGATTCACACATGGGAGAGAGAGAAGCCTCTTCTAGGCTATATGAACCAATCAGATCATGAAGTGTGATGAGATGATGAGCAAATGAGCATCAAGTCTCTCCAATTTATATCCGTCAATGAGGGTGTGTGACACATCTGTTGGGCTTGTGAACCTACATTACAATCAGGCTGACTTTTACAAATTGCATGTGTGAAAAATAAAATCAACATATAAGTTCTGCTTATCCAAGCAAGATGATCTTTAGATCAATCTTGCACCTTTTCGAAAGAGGAATCCAACAAAAATATCATCATCATCATGAGTTTGGACCTAGTTGTCCAAAATTAACATTATGACTATCAATAATATAAGATAAGCTCATGTTTATTATCTGTTAGATTGTAATAGCAGTTAAAAGATCAATGTAATGCAAAAAATTAATGTGATTAGTCAAGAGAGAGTCGTGACACCCAAGCATTATGATGATCATGGTAAGATTGTGTAAAGGATGGAGGAGACAGAAGTATTGTTTTTTTGATTTGACCACGCATCAGTGGATGTTATGGAGTAGAATGCAAGTGGAAAAGAAGAGGGACCCAATATAGGAAGAGGTTGACTTTTGTAATAATTCTCGGGATAGACGCGTTTTCTCTATTCTGATAATTCTTGCAGCACATGGATGTGTGGCAGGTATGGTTGTTATTTTCTCTCCCTTTCTCTGTTTTGAAAATTAGGATAAAAGAATCAATATATGCTTTCTGTTTTTGTGTTCTGCAAGAGCTGTTCTCTGTGCTTCTATATATATCTGGTCTGTTATGAATGCTTTTATATTTGAGTAATTGTAACCCAGTATAGTTGAGGCTGTAATAAGGTTAAGGGGAAAAATATATAACCTCCTCAACCTGAGGAGTCATCACTGTTTAGGGCAGTTTCGGTCAGTAGCTGCTCGCTGAGGAGGAAGGGCTAAAGTCTTTTACATTCTTTCCTGGTAGCTATAATTTTTAGTTTGCATTTGCAGATTCAAAAATTTCAAAGAGTGCAAATAATTTTTAAATCATGGGAGCATAAAACTATTTATTTGGTGAGTACAATTCATATAACACTGTCGCCAAGCGCAACCTAGAAGATTCCCTCTATGAGAATTTATTTTTAAATCAGGGGAGCATAAAACCTTTTTTACTGGTGAGTACAATTCATATAACACTGGCACCAAGACCAATCCAAAAGGTCCCCTCAATGAGAATTAATATGCTCATCATGCTATTTACTATCAATTGTAGTGGGGATGACTTTGTTATTCTTATCTACTATGTGACTTATTTATAAAAATGTTTTTGCATCAGTTCTTTGTATTGCATATTCCATTGCAATTGTACATTATTAATTTAAAAAACATAATGTGTTGTATACAATCAGAATACAGACTAATTACTTTTTTCTTCCTCGTATTTCTTGGTTTCTTTACTGATATGACACAACCTTGTATAATTTGAATCATCCGTGGTTTTTAGTATCCAAACTTTCTAAATAAACAAATACATTTCCCTGACCTCAGCTTTGTACTGGGTGATAAAACTAAGATAAGATATTAAATATTTGAAGGGTTATCTCTGCAACTTTGCACTACATTTTGTTTGGAAATACTGGTAAGGGCAGTGGAATTAAATTTGAAAATATATTACTGTTTTTGCCTCATTCCTAAAGGTTACCTGGTTTGAAGCATTTATTTGAACCCATTTGAAAGTAACATATACAAGAGTCTTTTTATTCTAATTAATCTGTCTTATTAGTAAGTGCAAGGTTCACTTAGTCGAGCACCATGATGATTTCAAATTTCAATACAGGCGGGTAGTTGAAAACATGCAGAGTATTCATGATTTTGATCAAAGTTTTGACCAAGGAGTCAGCTCAGGTCATTTTTGGATGGAGTTGAATTGACCTAGGCAGTGATAATGTTAAGTGCCAGTGATAATGTTAAGTTTTGTAACCCTGATATTGTCTACCTGACTGTTTAATGCTTTCTGTGTTTGTGAAAATCCATTTAATGTTATACCTGTGCAAAAATTTGTCATACTCCTAGAAAACCAGAGACTATTGGGTAGAGGTGATCTGCTGCATTTCCATGATGTGCTAATTTGTATGTTGTGATGATTATTTGTTCCTTATCTTTTAAAAATGCCAGTGCATCTTTCCTGCAGGCAAAAGGTTATCGTGTTGGCCCTGTTTATGATGATGTGCTATCCATGGCATGGGTTTTTTTAGAGCTTATTGTAAAATCTATGGCATTGGAGCAAGCACGGCTGTTCTATAACAGTCTTCCTGCAGGTAATTTCTGAATAATGTTGTAGTCCATGCATCATTTTGCATCCAATCTTTATGTTATACGTGAGAGACAATTTTGAGATATTTCCCACATTTTGTGTGGAATAGCTCTGCGATTGGTTTCATGTAGCCTCCTTGAAATGGACTTCCAATGCAGCTTGATTAGAGTTACAGTTGGAATTAGTTCGTTTGCATCTCTACATGAATTTTATCTTTAAATTATATTTTCTATCTATATTGTTTAATGCTAGTAATTGTGTAGTCACATACTTGTTAATATATGTTGTTAGATCGCTTCTCGATTTGTATGCTGGAAATATTTCTGGAACAAAAACTCCCAAGAAGTATTCAAGTAATTGCCTAAAACATTTCAATGCAGCATGATTAGAGTTACAGTTATAATTAGTTTGTTTGCATCTACATAGATTTTATCTTTAAATTATATTTTCTATCTTTATTGTTTAATGCTAGTAATTGTGTAGTCACATACTTGTTAATATATGTTAGATCCCTTCTCGATTTCTATGCTGGAAATATTTCGTGAACAAAAACTCGCAAGAAGCATTCAAGGGACTGCCTAAAACATTTCAATGGATAATTGTAGTTTTGAAAACTTTTGCCGATGTTTGCATGCCATCTTGTAGTATTTCCTGGGAATCTGAGGATTCCAAGTCTGTGTATCTATATTGTTAAATGAACTGGTTGTCATTAATGTTGTTGGGCATTTGGTTAGATTTGTGGCAGGAGACATGCCTTTTTAATCCTCCCAGGTTAGTGTATTAGCTTGTGCCACAGGTTTACTGGGATTGCCAGTAATGAATGTGGGGAAGCATCCCTGGGGGGTTTCTTTGTATGGTTTGCCTAAGTGAGAGAGAAAGTGATGTAGGAGCATCAAAAGCATGGTTACGCGTAAGCCAAAAACCCAGGATAATGATGATGCAGTGGATAACAGGTACATATATGGAGACATGCGATTAGAAATGGTTGATGAAGTATGTACTAGATAAGGTTTCCTAGAGAATAGCCCAAGGTACGGGATCTGTCAGGCCCAGTGGCTGGATCCATGGATCCTCAGATCAGGGATGGATTCGGATCTGGATCCGAGTAGATCCACCCCCCAGAATCAGTCAGTGGGTAAAGCTGTCAAGTGTCAGTGCAAAATTCTGAAGATGACAGCACAAACTTTAGAACGAAAAAGTATGCTGACGAGTTAATAAATAACCCAATAATGTGTGTTAAAAAATGGATTATTCAAGCGGCATCAGCTGAACTGGAAAGTTCAGTGTCAATGAAAATGAAAAAAAATCAGAGCAATTAATAAACTAGTTGGCCATGAATTATTTTATCTTTATTGTGATGCATATAATGTAAATGGATGATTCAACCAATGTCAGTGAAACTGGAAAAATCTGCCTCGACGAAAATGAAAAAATCATAGGAGTGCATAATACAGTAGTTGGCCGCTAATTACTTTTTCTTTGGCTAACTACTTTTTCTTTATTATAAACTTTAATGCATGTAAGGTAAGCTACCAACACTACATATTTTAATCAATATTTAAATTTATTTTGAAGTGTAGAAAAGTAAGTTTTATAAAGTGATTGGCGGATTCAATAGATGGATCAACAGACTTATTTTGGAAATTGGTCCTATATCTTCTTGAATTATCATCCTTATTGCTTCTATAAGATTTACAATGCTTAGCTTGGTGACGAATTTTTTTACAAAAGAAACAATGACCAAGAATTATAGTTTGATACCTAAGTCACCTGATACGGGGATACGGGGATTCGAGAATCGGATTCGGATTCGGTGACCCCCGAAACATGACTCTTCTGGGATACGATACGTTATATATTATTTTGTTAAATATATATATATATATATATATATATATATATATATATATATATATTTAAAAAAAATATATATATTAATATATTAAAAATTAGATATTTTTTACACAAATTCATACAAATTCATTGATTCAAACATAGATTTAAGATCTTAGATACTCATACATGATCATTGATACATTGATACATCATACAATTGTCAAATTTACTCAGAAATACAAGATAGTAAGATACTGTAGTTCTCTCATTAAGTCATCAGAATCAAAATGTGTTACATAAGTGCACTGCCAATGGCAAATAGAAATAGAAAATACAAAAAAACTATAGTCTACAAGACTACAAGCCTGAAGCCTGAATGAGTCATCAATCCTCATCATCATAATCAACATCACTGTCCTCATCCTGATCATCATGCTCACTACTGCTCTCCTCTGGCTCTGATGCATTCTTCTCCTCTGTCACCTCTGCATCTGCTAGTGTGGAGGATGACGCCTCTACTCCATCATCAAATGTGACAGGCTCTAGCACTGGCGCATTGAGATCGAAGTTGGCCAATGCCAACTGAACACTGCTGTCCAGACCCATATCATCAGGAAAGACATCCCACATCTTTGTCTTTCCCTTCAATCAATCTTCCCTCTGCCTGTAGATGAGACGAAGGTTGGTGTGCTCATACACCATTGTCTCTGCCTTGGACTGCTCAAGCCTGCTCTTCTTCACACTAAACAAATTCCCATATGTGCTCCAATTCCTCTCGAAACAAGAGGATGAAGTCACCTGAGAGAGGAGCCTCATAGCTAACTGCTGTAGAGGAGGGCTTGTTGCCCCATGAGTTGCTTCTTAGGCCCCCTGTCTTGAATCACGTCATAGCCTGCAAATCGCCCAGTGCCAGTGGAAAACTCTGCAAAGGCATCCTCCACCTCATCAAGGGATGCCCTCTCCTGAAAAATTCTCCTCAATGCATCTTTCCTCCTTTGTGAGATTTCACTATTCATGTGAGGAGGGAATCTGCGGGAAGGTCCACCATTCAGCCTCTCATGGCTGTAGTATTTTGGGTTCAAGGAGTGAGCCAAACAATGTAAAGGTGTGCAATTCTTGTCCCATTTGCTGACAGGAATATCCTGTATGCCGGTGAAGAAGGCCTTTGGTGATGTCTCATACTCTGGGCACTGATTCTGTAAAACAATGGTTCTCACAGACTCAATCATGGAATCCCATCCTTCATAAATCTCTCCTAGGATGGGTTGGTCTGTATCTGCAAATCGGAGCAAGGAAATGATAGGCTCCATGATCTGAATAACTAGATCTACCTTCTCCCACCATAGATCATCCAACATTGTGTCCTTCACTTTCTTTGAGGCTGCTTGATTCGTCTTTCTCCAAAAAGACCAAAACTCTGAAATAACCATGGCCCCAAGAGTGGTCTTGACCTCCCTCAACCTCTTCAACATGATGAATGAAGAGGCAAACTGTGTATCTGCAATCTTCAACAATGATAGATTGCTGTACTCCTTGTAGATAGTGAGGCCATTTGTATGGTTTTGTACAAAGTTGCGGATATGCCGTGCATCCTCAATAATGGCTCCAATCCAAAGCACATAAGAAGCAATAGATTTTAGTGCCAAGTTCAATGAATGGACAATGCAGGCTGTCCAAAATATTTGTGGATATTTTGCTTCCACAATCATGCAAGTAGCCTTGCAATGAATTATTTGTAATGATTTGCACACAAGAATCGTGAAGCAAACAAAGTTCCTTCTCAAATTAAAATACTCCATGTCTTATCAGACATGGCCTTTCAACCTAATTACTAATTAACTAATTAATCACTGTTTACATTATTTTATTCATTACATTGCCTTCCCCTCAAAAAGCTTTGTCCTCAAAGCTTGTCGATGAAAGGCCTCAATTTCTTTTCCTGCTACGAACATCTTCTTGTCTCGGGGCAGTTATCCTTGTCGATACAAGTTGATAGAATCCTCTAAGTGACAAACAAAACTGTCGCACTGAGAATGGATCAGACCATACTAAATCAATCTTCTGTGGAATCTTACGATGACCGGCAATTTGTGATGATTCGTTAGTATTCTTTGGAATATCAACCTATTTCTGTAGTGAATACATAGCTTGGTTGAGTTGTCTGCTCCCATGATTTGGATGTCGATAGAGAATTGTTTTGGTTTGACCTCTTTGATTTTCGCCTGGTGAGGATGTTATGGAGATGGTCACGGAATCTTCATGTAGAATGTTCCTCGTTCGTCTGGTATCTAAGTTTGTTTCTTCTGCAACTTGCTTGTCGTCTTCTTCAGTCGAGACATTTACTGGATCATGTTCGATTTTTCTTCAACTTGAACTTCTATATTTGAAGATTTCGATGCTTCATTTTTGACAAGTTGTTGCACCTTGTTTTCCAACGACTTCTTGTTTTTCTTCAGCTTCTTAATTTGCTTTAGTAATTTATCGTTGTGATCCTTGAGGCGAGCAACTTCTTCATTCTTGTTAGTTGTGATTTCGTCAACTTCTCTTTGCAAATATTGTATGGCTTTTTTACTTTCTAGAAGAACTACTCTTGTGATATTTAATATGTCTTCCGGTGTTAGTGAATTCGGCTGCACATGACATCTTGTAACATTATGCTTTTCTTTTTGTAAGAAACAAAAACTTCTTTGTCGTATTAAGGATGAATGACCCTAGTGATTCCATCTAGAGTGAACCCAGAATTATATCACTATCGTTACAAAATAATGTTTTAACGGTAAATTGCGAGACAAAGGAATACTCCCCAATACTTAGGTGTAAATTCCCTATGTCGTATTGTTTTTCATTTGCGTGAAATGAATTTGTTTCAGTTATATTTGATTCGGGGATCACTAATTGGTTAGCACATTTAGTACTAAAATAATTATTCTCTTGATTAGGATCGATAGATATCAGAACTTCCTTTCCCGCAAGTGACCCTTTAATTTTAATTAGCGCATGGACAAACATACTATAATTTTCAAGAAATCTTCCCTCGTTCTGTTTTGGATGTTATTTTGTATTTATCGGGTATGACTTAAGGTTTTATATGATCACCTTTTTTTTAAAATTATTTCTCTCAATATACCTTTTCTGTTTAAATTTCACCTTTTAGTACTATAAGGTATTATCTTTATAATACCTCTCTTTTTTAAAAAAAAAAATATTAATTATTCCCTTTTATTTTAAAAGAATGTCAAATACTTTTTTACTTTATTTAACTAAAGTTTATCTTGGATACTTAAACCTTCTAATCTGTTTAGATTTTCAACTTTTAATTGAATTTTATTTGCACTTACCTTTCTCTTTTTACTTTTTTATACCTTGCATCTTTAATAATGATTTCTTAATATTTTAGGAAATCCTTAATAATATTTTTCTTTTCGTTTTTTTTTTTTGAAAATTACTTCCTTGATTTCTTTTTATGAAATCTTCTATAATTACTAAGAAGATGTTTGACTTTCATCATATATATATATATATATATATATATATATTTTAACAATTGATTTTTTTAACTCCTTTTTTTTTGTTGAAAGGTTACAACCCTAGTGAAACGTGGCTATTCACGTATATTCACCTATAAAATATATGTCCACTTATGTGTATTTGACTCGGTTATTGTTCTCCACGTAAAAGTAAACTTACCATTCACACAGATTTTTTTATTCCTTTTGTTCTTATTTTACCTTGCAAATACCATGGGCTTCTAAAACCACGAGCTTGTAAACCACTTAAAGAATAATCAAAATAACCTTATCTATTCTTCTTTCTTTCTTTTTCCTTTTTATTTTTAAATTGTCTTGGTATGTATGTATATGTACTACTTTATATATATATATCTCTTTTTTTCTTTTTCTTTTTTTTACTTTATATATATATATATATATATATATATCTTTTTTTCTTTTTTCCTTTTTTTACTTTATATATATATATATATATTTTAATTATATATAAATTGCTTTTGCATCTTTTTAAAAAAATTTCCCCTTTTTTCTTCAAATTTTTAATTTAGGCCAAAGGCCTACTAGTGAAAATGGAGAAACTCCAAGACTGATAGCGAAACGCTTCGTCGACAACAATGTTGACGAATTTTTGATGGGCAAAGGCCTGGACAGAGGAGCGTAGCTCTGTACAGCAATGAGCAGCGAGAAGATCGAACTGCTCCGATACCAAATGAAGCGAACAAAGTTCCTTCTCAAGTTAAAATACTCAAGAACACTTGGAATACAAAGATATCCATGAGGATACAAATATTATATTATAAAAGATATGAGATAGATGATTGAATGTTACAAATGAGTCCTGCTTATATACCTATGCAGGTGCCTCTTCACGAAAGGTCATGTCTTATCAGACATGGCCTTTCAATCTAATTACTAATTAACTAATTAATCACTATTTACATTATTTTTTTCATTACAAATTGACACCTACATCTTCAATAACTTTAATAAATAACTCACCCATATATTGTGCATCCTTGTACTTTCCAAGTGCATCCACTGCTTTCAAGAAAACTGGACCATTCAAGGATTACACTATGAAGTTGATGAGTGGGTGGCGTGCTGGATCTGTCCATCCATCAGAAACAATGCTAACCCAGATGTTGGCCATGCTGATTTAATAGGCTCAAGCATTTTGTCCACCTCTTTCTTTGTCTTTGTCAACAATGTGGTTCTGAGATTCTCTGACCCAGGAGGCACATGCCTTGATGGAGCCCCATGACTAAGAGCTCGACACATCTCAATAAATAGAGGTGACTGTGCAACATTAAAAGATATGAAGATCTGATAGAAAATAAATGCAATGGTGAGATCAAGCTCTTCCCTCTTCTCTTTTTGAAAAATCTTGTCCATTGGACCAACTGTAGTTTCCTTTCTCTTTGTTGATTCTCCCCTACTAAAAGTCTCAAAAGGGAACTTGTTGCTGCTTTTTCTTAAGAATGGAAGGGGGTCATCATTCTTGTTTTTTATCTTTTTCTCTTTTTCTTGTTTGGTTGTTTCTTTATTGTTATTCTTCATTTTGATGCCACATTTGCCTCACCAATAAATTTCTCTTTCTCCAATTCCTTCATCTGTGCCAATCCAATTGCTGTACAACATTTAATGCCACAACCTGAAATACCCAACAAATGAGCTTTCACACGGAAATATGTGCAAGTGAACTTGCCGTGGCAAAAATTGCATTTCCATGAACAATTTACTCCTCCTTCCTTTATTCCTGCCCCTGCCTCTCTTGTCACATATTTCCACAATGGGTATTTGGGGTCAACAGTTTGTTTTCCTTGCACATTTGAAGCTGCTGTTGCAACCCCACTTCCAATAGATGGAATACTTGCAGACCCTGAAGAAACAGGGACAGGAGGGGCATCTCCAATGCCTTTGATTGAACCATGAATACTGTAAAAAATAAACAAAAATAACCAAATATATAAAACATATGCACATGCAAACACTAACAGCAAACTAAATGCAAAATATAGACGGACAGTGCACTTACCGGATGCTCGAATCTCTTCGAAAGAACTCCCTTTCTCCTTGTTCACACTTGCTCCTTGCTCACCCTAGCTCCTTGCTCACTTCACAAAATGAAATCGGTGAGAAAGAATGACAAAAATCAACCTTTTATAAAAAAAACAACGCACTTTTTTGGTTGGCGTGTCTGGCTATACCCGATTCACGAGGTATGACCGTATTCGTACAGGGTATGGTCGAGATTCGCCGTACCTTGTACGGATATGGTTGTACCCTGTGAATCGTGTACGAATCCGGTCGAATCGTATCCGATTCGTCGGATTCGGGATTCGGAGCCCCTCGGGGACGAATCCTGTTTCTTAGTTTGATACCTTTTAGGGTAGTCTTGGCTTGATTTTCTAGAAGAAACTTCTTCTCATTTCTTGGATTATTGTAAGAAGATCTTTGATTTGGATGGAACTGCTTTTCTACTCTTGGATAATTGCAAAGAGCATCAACATAGCTTTTTGGGCTTTCTTCATGATGAGTGCTAGTGTTCTCCTTTGAGTTTGATGATTCACCTGTGTACTGAAGCCCTGGTTTATCATATTGTGGTCTTCGAGTGTTGAGGATGACATCAAGGGTTTGAGAGCTTTGCAAACCTCTATTGACATGGTTCAATTCCTTCTTTAGAGAGACAACTTTGACTTCTAATTTTTTATAGATTTCCTCTTTTTACTTTAGCTTGTTCTTCAAGGTTTCATCTATCGTCTTTGCTTCTTCTTTGTCAGTTTTAGGGGAGATGATCTTCTTCCTTAGTTTTTCATTTTGCTCAATGGCACTAATCAACAAATCATCCACATTCCCTTCTTCTTCTTCTTCAGGCTGATTATTATTTGTGGATGCCATGAACAATACTTCCCTACTTACAGCATAGTCATCTTCTTCATCGAATTATCACTGTGTTGCTTGAAAAAAATTCTTCTGCTAGAGCTTTTCTTCTTGAATGACCTTTTCTTAGGTTCCTCTTCATCAGAATCATCACTTTCTTGTTTGGTCCTTTCTTCTGGAATGTTCTTCTTCTAGGTTCATCTTCATCATCACTATGATCCTTGAAGGGTCATTTTACAGCATAATGTCTTATTTTACCACATTTTAAACAAATGATAATACTTACCGTTGGGGTTTGATCCTTTCTTTAGCTTCTTCACACATTGTGCCAATTCCGTTTTAACATTAGAGTCATGACTGCTGTAGTGACAATTCTTCCCTCTTCTTGATGCTTTTGATGCCTTAAATTCAGTGTCTTTGTGATTTGAGTTTCATGTTCGCATTTCATATTCAATGGGAATTCCATGAAGCTCATCCATTGATAAGTTGTCCAAGTCTTTCAACTCTTCTATGGCATTGACTTTGGCATCAAAACACTTTGGGAGAGATCTTAGAACTTTTTGCACAATGGTCTTCTCCGTGATGTCTTCACCAAGCCCTCTGAGAGAGTTGACAACTTAATGTACTTAGTGAATTTAAGGAGCAATGTCCTCTTCTTCATCCATTTTGAGTCCTTCAAAGTTCAAACTATCTTCTAAAGGTTTGGAGCTTTGCCTTGTTAACATTTTCATCTCCTTCATAAAGGCTAATGAGCTTGTCCCATGTCCCTTTAGCTGTTTTAATGGTTATGACCTTAGAGAAATATGAATCTGATAGATCACTTACAATAAGGCCTTTGCATTTTCCATATATGCCTTTCTTCCATCTGGATCTGTTGGAGGAGGAGAGGGGATTGTATATCCATCTGTTACAGATTGCCAAACTTCGGCTCCAAGAGACATACTCTCTATCTCTCTCTCACACACACAGACTTTCTCACTCTCATACAATATCCATCTCTCTCTGTGTCTCTCGCTCAATGTTATGAATCATTTTGGGATTATATTGCCAAGGGTTCAGAAACTTATCGGAAGTTTGATGGAAGATATTAGAAACTATTAGAAGGCATATATGTGGACATGAAAAACAATGTGAACCATAAGTTTGAAAAAAAATGGAATATCTGGAGTAATTGGAGATATTTGCAACATCTCTGTCTTTCTCTAAATTGAAGATCAAAGTGTTTTTTAAGCATTCACCATGACACCGATGCTAGTTTGGTAGATGTCGATATATGTAAGAAACTTCCTTACCTATGTTGCCAGGAAACGTGGGTGCGAGTGCGGGGACGGGGACGGGGACGACACTTTTTGAAACAGGGTGCGTGGGTTCATCGGGGGTATATACTATATATATATAGATATATATATATATATATATATATATAATATTATATATATATAACAATATATATGTGTGTGTGTGTGTGTGTGTGTGTGTGAATTTGTATAAAACAAGAAAAATAAAATATTTTTTATTTAAGAATTAAAGTTTAAACTTCAAAAATTTAAACATGCACATCATTGAACATTGAACATTCACATAATGATATATCATATCAGTCTTGACTCTTCAGATAAATTAAAATTGATAATACATTGAAATTTCAAAATTTCAAAATTTCTTAATAGATTAAATTTAAGATAGATTGAAGAGTGCAATGATTATATGAGTTCCCACTGTCACTACTAACAACAATGTATGCCCTAATGATATAGAAAATTATTGCTGAAAACACTACAATCATAGTAAGAATGTCTTTTTGACAACATACCCATCAGAAGATGATACTTTCATCATGGTAATGCCATCCAACTGAAGCTACTATACAAGTAACAAATGACAACATTCTGAAAACTTCCTTTGCATGACTTTCCCATGCAGTTAGAATGAACTGAACATGAGCATCTACAATTTCATCAATTTTGAAGACTACAGTGTCAGCAATTATTTTCACTTATAACACTTTAGATATAGAAGGAAGATGAATTAAACACACCCCTTTTGCCTTGTTCTCTGTGCATGTATCCAGTAGTCCAATCTTGAATCAACAACCTTAGTATTTGGGTGTATTAATATTGTGCCTTCTTTTCTTTCGGGAATACCTAAGCATATGGGGTATTTGTTGTTAGTAAACACTATCCATTCAACTAATATTTTCCATGTTGAACCCACTTTTAGTTGCACCTGTAACTTTGCAACTACACTTACTAGAAATGTGTGCAGTCTTCCAGTTTCCTCGAGATTTTGTATTCTTTCATTCCCTTCTCTGATTTCATGAATTTGTCAAGTTTCTCTTTCATCTCTATTAATGAATTCAAGTTGCTCACTTAATAAGTGGGCGAGGTTGCTGCTTGTTGTGCTGAGGGTGAGGTTGTTGCTTTTTGTGCTGAGGGTGAGTTGCTGTGCAGACGTTGTTGTGCGGTGAGGTGAGGTAACGATTGCTGTGGGTTGCGGAGTTCAAGTGGGTAAGTTTTAACACAAAAAAAAATCACAATAAGAATAGTCGAGTCATATTTAATTTTAATTTTAATAAAAAAATCTTAAATTTTAATTTTAATAGCGATTAGTAATAGTCTAATTTAATAAAATAAAATAAAAATTTAACCAAACTTGCCGCCGAAGACCCCGAAAAGAACCCGTTTTTGGGGTTCTCCGTCCCCAAATCAGCAAAAGAACCCTGATTTTGTGTGGGAAGTCTCGGGTTCTTCCATGAAGAACCGGGTTCTTTAGGGTGCTTCTGAGAAGAACCCGTCAAGCACCCGGTACTTGGGGACGGGAACCCGGTACGGGTTCGGGAACCCTACCCCTGGGTGCGGGTACCCGTGCAACATAGTTCCTTACCAATCAATCTCTGCTTGCCATGAGTCATGCTTGTCCTTTATTGTTAGCATGGCAATGGTATGGCTGGTGGGTCCTGTCAAAAACTAAAACGTAGACAATAATTTTTATTTTTGCATCCATTTAGCTCCTATATATCAGGTGGTAACTGGCTTGTTAAATGGAGAAATATATTTGCAACTAGCTGCTACAGGCATCAATGTGCATTTGTACACAGCTGCCGCTGTTTTGTAGCATCTTAAAGTTAAAGGATTAAACCTTGAAGTGTTTATGGAATTTCAGATGTTTGAGTTTCAGGTAAAGTTTCTATATATATGGGATACTTATACATCCTGTAATTCACCATTTGAAATTACATGTTTTGTTATTGTTGGTCATTTCCAATGACAAAAGTTTTGCTTAAGTTATTTTTCCTGTCCATGACAGTGCGCTGTTTTCATTGCAGGAGAAGATATTCCACCATTGCAATTGAAAGAAGGTGTTTTCAGATGTATAGGACAGCTTTATGACTGTTTACTTACAGAAGTACATGAGCGCTGCAAGAAAGGATTGAGCTTGGCCAAACGACTAAATAGCAGTCTAGCTTTCTTTTGTTATGATCTGTTGTCAATTATAGAACCACGGCAAGTTTTTGAGTTGGTATGGATACTTCCTTTTGCTCTCTTTTTTACGAAAGGTATTTTGTACACATTATGGAAACATTATGTTGTTTTTTAGATTCTAGTACATTATGTTTCCTGGTTTATTAAAATGTAGCATATCAAAATATATATTAAATAGCTAATAGTATCTAGCTAGTAGGATATATATTAATTATTAAATGCAAGTTAAGAAATCTGTTGTTAGATATCATTCCCTTGGGTCACAACTATGTTTACTTTTAATATCAGGTCTGATTTTTTTGTCTCAATAATTATTTTATACCCTGAAAAATATTTTCTCAACATAATTCTGAACACTTTTGAAAACAAATAGTGGTATTTTTAATTTTCAGAAAATTGTGGCACCAATAAAATAGGAAAATCAACCACCAGGAGAAATTTCTGTCCAAACAAGTCTTCCTGCGGTTTATAAAATATGGAAATTTAGGGCCTTGATCCACAGAGAATACACAGAAAATAGAGCACAATTGTAACTTGGATTTTGGTCTGCTGAAATTTCAGCCTCTAGAGAAATTTGACATCTGGAAATTCAGTCCTCTTGAAAAATGTTTGGCCCAGGAAAATCTTGCCTTGCACTTGTAAAACTCGGCGTGCACCTGTTTTGGCCCCTGAGCACTGGTAAAAATTCTACCTCCTTTCCTCCACACAGAGCTGGCTTGAAACTCGGCATCGCCGCACAGTTTTGGTCTGCATAGAACACTCGGCCTCTCTCTCACAGGTCTCAGCTTGTCTTTTAAAAATCTCGGACTCCACATTTTTTTTTTGGGAAAGACTCTTGCTGCACAGCTTTCCCTTCTCTTCAGTTGTTGAGAATTTCACTCCTTGAGATACTGTCTCAATCACATTATGCCTTTCAGCTCTCTGTTAGGTTTATTTTATAATTTCATGAAGCCAAATCCCCAGGTCTTATCTCCTTAATGATCGATGGGTAGGATTAGATATTAAGTGTCACTTGAGATCAATGGTAGAGATTATATCTGAGTCACTTGAATAATTTAATTATTTATCTGTAGAAACTTGGTTTAATAGTAAACTTTAATTAATTAAATAATTAAAGTGCTTTTCCTAAGTTAATCTTAGAGAATAAATCTAAATAATCACTTACTCTTCTCAAGCAACCACCTATTGAGGCAATCTGAAATCTTCCGCATGCTAGACATCGAGCCTATGCAGAAGCACCTGTTTGAGCTAATAATAGGAATGTGCTCTCGCAAATATGCCCTGCTGCACACTGCTCTGACTCTGACGCATCTCCCTCTGCACTTCTGATGTCTAACATGCTGTCCGTGAACCACTGCGCTGCTGTTGCAACTGTACTGCTGCTGACCCTGCCACGATCAACACTGCATTTGTACTGCAACTCCCTCTCAAATGCTGCATCTGCTGCTAGCGCTGGTTTTGTTCCACTGATCTACTGGGAACATTTGAAATATCATAGTAAAATACTTTGGGGTTCAGTTCATGGTTGTTTGTCTGATGATCCATGGTATGTGTTGGGGGTGTGCTTTTCTATATTGTGCTTAAAATTTTAAAGTTTGTTTATTCATTAAATGGTGATAAGAACATTCTATTTGTAGATTTTGGGTCTATCTTAACTTAAGTGACCTGATTCACCGTATGTTTAACAAACTTTCTTGAAGAAAATATATAGAGTTTGTAGGTACCCGGACCCTTGGGCTCCAAGTTCACAGAATTTGGAGGAGAACTGACCTTATTTGGGCTCTGAGAATTTTGTTTGGTTTTCTTACTTTGCTAGGGCTGTGGAAAATACCTAAACTTTCGAAACACATTTGATCTATGGTCATTATTCATCATTTAAAAAATTATTTACTCAAAAATCTCTATTTCCAAGGATTATATATTTTATGTAAGTTGTAAATTATTTTTGTGGAATAATTTTTGTAAATAAAATTTTCTAACCATTGTTTTGGAGCTATTTGGGTTTGGAGTTTTATTTTAAATTTTATGTTTTGGGTTTGTAGTTAAATTTTTTTAATTAGATTTGACGTTTAATTTGAAATTCAAATTTTACTTGTAAAGTTTTTATCCCACATTCAAAATTTGCAAAGATTTTATCTAATTTGTGTCTATATATACTAACCCATCACCTTGTATTTTCTCTTATGCAAATAATTTCACTAACACTTATTCATTTTATTTTTTTCTTTTATATAACTCCTTGGGTTTATTTATTTATTTTTGTATATATTGTTTTTATTTTATTTTTTTTTTGGAAAATTTCTTTTTATTTGTACATCCGAAATCTCTCAAGGGATCAAAGAAAGGAGTAAACTTCCAAAGTTTCCAATTCTTAAAAGCCCTAGACGTCTATGGTTTTTCAGCCCATTTTTGCAGGTTGCTTATTTTCAAATTGGGGAAGAAACCCATTTTTTGAAGGCCCTAGCCCTTATCCAACGTAAAAGGCTTGTGTTTAGGACATTTTTTGCAAGCATTAAGAAGGCCGTAAGTCCTACAAGGGCTAGATCTCATTGTGAAAAAGGGTTTATTGAAGAGTTTGTCGGAAAAAGGGTTACTGCAAGGGATTGACTTTTTATCTCGAATAATTTCTGATTGCAACAGTCATAGAGGTCCGATCTTTGGGTTTTGAGCTAACATTTTGTGAGTGCAGGTGTTGAGGAGTGATTTCTCTCAGATCTCCAAACTTGGGATAGGCTATTAGGCTTTGGGGTTTACTTCTATTGCCTTCATCTCCCATTTTAACTGAATGCATAGTTTATATCAGATCTAATATATTGATATAACAGTGACATAATCATCATAATACAAGCCTAAAGAACCCACACATTAAGCTAATGACTCATACAAAACATCAACATAAATTACAAGGGTTTGATCTATCAATTTTATTGTTTTATGTTGGTTGTCATATAATTTTCAAGGTCTGATTTGAAAGTTTCAGGTCAGATATACTAATAACAATAGTGTATTCAAGGCATATACACACATAAAATAAGCCTAAATTCATTATCAGGTCACCTAAGGCATTGAACATTAATCTTGCGGTTAAATTGATTGCATACAAGTTATTTTTTGGGGGCTATCGGGCAATTTTCAGATCTGATATGTTTGCTACAACCATTTATGCAGTCATATATGTTAAATTTTTTTTAATACAAAATTATAGAAACCCTAATGCAGTATCTTGATTTACTTCTCCTACTTGTGATTTAAGTATACAATTTATTTTAAGAAAATATCGAAGTAAACATAGCTTGCAGCCTACACATTTACAAATCATTTACTGAAACATAGTGCACATATGACAAAGGACACATGATTTTTCGGATAAATTTCCACAGAAAAACCCAATGCGGAAAAACTGATGCAATAGTTGTGAGAGTTTATTATTATTAAGAAACAATATTTTGAGTACATCTAGGGTGCCATAATCCGGCTCACCCAACAGAGAACACCTCGACAAACATAGATAAATGTGAGTTTTACCTCACTTTGCAAGTCCCAGCTGATCCGGATCGGTCACTGGTGAAACCCCAACTAGCTTTGCGTAGTCTCTATGCTGACACTGCGTAAGCCTGCATGGCCCTGACTGAGGGACAGCATCACCCTTCCTCTGCGCTAATCAACTCCTCCAGGAATTGAGTTTCAGCCCTTCCGACATAGAAACCTCGATCTCCAACGAATTTTGGACTTATCCTTGGAGGTTGTGCGCTGCCCTTGCGTGAAACCTGCGTGGGTCTGCGTCACGCTCTCTAGGGTCTATGTCACAGTCTAATGGTTGTGCTGCCTCCTCTGTGTATTTGGTGCCCTTGCTCTACATTGTACTCTTGGTCCTTCGACCAATCACTGCATCTGCCCCTCACTGCTCCTCTGAATCATTTAGATCTGATCTTCGTCCGAGCACTTCTTCGTGCGAAGAATTCGATCTCTTAGACTTTGTGTGTGTTCTCCAACTGACCCCAAGCCTTCCTTTAATACTTTTCTCGTTGAGAAATCAACAACCGTGATCCAATCACTAATCAATGGCTAAAATTAGAGAAAACTTGATCCAAGTCACTTAGAACATTCACCACGTGTAAATTAATTCACTTTAATTTTTCAATTTCCTTAAGTTAGACTTAGGGTCCCCATTAAAAAGATTAATTATTTGAATAAATTTTACACTGAGTGGAATAACTTAGGTTCTAGGTGGAATTTCTCCAAACGATTTCTGGGTCGTGGAGATCTCATGTGTTCTAGCCACTCCACAAAGTTTCGGAGCTAGAGCACATCCAATGTTTCCCAAGGTCTCAACAATATAAAATAAATAAGAATCATCAAAATTGAATAAAGATCATCTAAAAATCACTGAAATTGATTAGCTAATCATTGGAGCTTATTTGACATTAATATTTAGGTACCTTGTTGGTTTATTAAACAATGAATCACTGATTTTATGAGTTATTACAGATCTGATATACATCATTTTGAGGTGTTATCTGAGCATAATAAATATGATCTATAGTGGCTAAGCAATGCTATAATCAAGTGAATATCATTGGTAATTAAATGCATTGATTTTCTAGCTTATCTTTGGCATCTTGCATTACTTCTTGACATCTGAATACAAGGTTGCAATGATAATAAATGTCACAAGTCTCTAAAATTGGGTGAGGAAATTCTAAAATTCATAATCATTCATGATTGAAGTGATTTGGGCTTAATTTTAGTCATTGACATCTTGTACACTCTTGCATTCACACAAGTGGTCCAATAAAGTTGTTAAGTGTTTAATTGGCTAATTCCTCCAAGTGACTTTGTGGATTAATGCTCTTAATTTCTCATTGCCATTACTGTCATTAAGTGGATTCATTGCTCATTGTTAAATTGGATATCTCTTGTGAATGCTTTTCTAATCATAATTGTGATAAGAGATTTAAATTTCTCTCTTGTATCTAAGTGGCATATTGGTGATTTATTGATTATAATCTTGGAGATTGTTAATTGTCTTATGTAGCACTAATCTTGTCATTGTGCAATTGTCTATTTATATTACTGCCACATTTCTCTAGCATTGTTAAGACTTGAACACTTCCTCTTGTGGTTGAGATTTTTTTCATTTATTGTGTAAGTACTTTTTTGTAGTTATTTGAAAATCATTGTCATTAAGTACTTAAAAAATTAAGTAATCTCATCTTAAGACCACTCATCCATCTTGCATTTAATAAGACTAGTCTAAGACTAGTCTTGCATTTAATAATCTACCTCCAAGCATAAGCTTGGTTGATATTAAAATATTTACGCCTTTCTCATCTAGCTTGAGGAGCCTAGTACATCTTTAGTGGTTAACGCGATGACTTATAGAGCCACAAATTCTGCAGCACCGGAGGCATCGGGTGGTTAGTACGTAAGGGGAGGTATCGTTAATCAAGCCTTTGTTTGCTTCCCCTTGGCCGCTTTCTCACAACCTATTTTAGAGACTAGCTTTAAAATAGTTAAGAGGAAGGATACATCTAGAATAGACATATAATTAAAAGCAATCAAGATTCTTTCATCATACCTAGATTTCGAGATTTGCATAGCATATAAGGTAGAGAAGCATTTCAGTAGCGATTGTTCATCTGGTCATTTGGTCCTTAATTGATCTAAAAGAAAGTAAGTTGGCATCTAAATCTAATCTAATCTAATCTATAAACTTGTTAAATCAACCAAGTGGCTAGGCCATTCAATCGTGTCTGCTGGACTCGTTGATTGCCAAGTTGTCTCTCATTTCCTTCTTTTATAGGGACTATCCCCCATAGCCTGCTATTGGGAGACAGCTAGAACGAAGAGGTTGGGGATCAAAGTGACAACCCTCCACCTGAGTCGTTCTCACACTGTGCCTTTACAATCTGAGCGATAATTTTTTTTGGCGCTGTTGCTGGGGAGCCATTTCTTGGTTCTTGGTGTTGTGACACTTTTTCCATTTTTTATCATTTCCTTCATCTTTCAATCTTTTCATTTGAGTCGGCAACGTCACAACATTTTTGGCGCTGTTGTCGGGAACCAATTTATTGGAGCTTGGAATTGGAGCATTCTTCTTAATCATCTTCATCTTCTCATTATCTTATAATTCCTTTTCCCATCAATGCCACATTTTCGAGCACCATTTTTTCTTATCTCTTCATCTTTTCATCACTTTATCCTCTATTCTCTAACTAATCTTTTCATCTTCTCTATCCACACCTTTAGCACCTGGACATTTAGGTTAGTTTCCTATTTGAGTGGTGACTCCACTTATGGATTTGCAAAAAAAACATTCATTTTCATTAGACATGAAGCTCTCCCTGATATCCATCTACTTCTCGTTAACTAACTTTTCAGTGTTTCCATTTTGGATTTTGAGTTAGATTCCTGTTCAAGTGGCGACTCAATCTCTTTCATTTCTTACAAAAATTTCTGCTAGAAGCACACTTCTTGTAGACTTGTTGGTTTTCTTGAATAAGGATCTCTCTCTAACATCCATTGGCTCCTTTTCCCCTTAAAGCAAGTCATGATGGATGACTTTTTCGACCCTTGTCGTTTTACTAACATTCCTCATGATATTTTGAGAATTGCCATTGATAATTTGCCTTCTTTAACAGGCAATGATGCCATCACTGCTAAAGATTATCTTGAAAAGTTCACTTATTGTATGCTAAAGTTCGGTGGTCAGGAATATGACAAACATAAAGATGTGAAGATGCGACTTTTTGCTTGTTCTTGTAGAAATTTTTGATTTCCCACCCCGGTTTTCAGTTACACCTTATTTATCCAATTAGTTAAATGCCCTTTTGCCATAACCTTACATTCAACAAGCTGAAAAATAAATATTTGATGAGAACACAAATTCTAGAAATTTTTCACAATGCTGGAAAATGCAGAAATAAAAAATCAGCAGACTCAAACAACCATTCAACACATTTTAACACAGTGATTTTTGGTCAAATTGACCCTGGAAAAACCCCCTACAACTCTTGGGGAAAACTAGTTCCAAAGCTCCTTATTTTTGGAAAAAATGCTTTTTACAGTGAGAGAAATACTCAAAAATTAGCAAGTACAAATTACAACTTATTTCATTTTCCGTGCTTTACAACCTCCTCGAAAAACGTGCAAACAAAAAAACAAAACAGCAATAAATGTTGTACGACCTCCTTGATTTTTGTGCCTAGATTTTCTGCATTAAATGTCGCTGTACGACCTCTTCGATTTTTGTGTAAGCAACAATAAATGCTGCTATACGTAATCTCGATTTCTGTGTCGAAAAAAACAGCAGAAACTGCTGTACGAAATCTGCCTCAAAATCCGTGCAAGAGGACAACCACTTGCTGTACGGCCTGCCTCGAAATTCGTGCTAGAAAAACAATGTTCTCCTAAAAAATTGAACCAAACTTCTTGTACGGCCTCTTGGGAAATGTGCCAAAAGGCTGCTATACGGTCTTTAGAAAATCGTGCCATAGATTGCCTTGGAATGTGTGCCTCTCCTAGTTGTACGGACTTGCTGAAATCCTACCTTGGAGTGTGTGCCAAAATGCTGCCTCTTTCTCCTCATTGCCCAGAAATCTCTCTTGCTCTCTTTCTGTCCTTCTCCCAATCTGCTCATGAAAGAATGAATGACCTTTTCCTCCTTTTCCTCCTTTAACCTAACCCTAAGTGACTTTTGAGGAATCCCTAAATCTAATGGCTGAGATAGCTTTAGATCTAGGGCTGAAATTAAATGCTCATTTAAATCTCACTTTCTATTTTTTAATTCACCCCACCTTAATAAAGACCGACTTAGTCATTTATTTCCAAAGTCAGTTATCCTTTCTAATTTTACATTGACTTTATTAAAGTCACTTTAAAATTAGACTTTAGTAACTTTATCACTTAAAGTCACTTGTAAATTAGATTTGACTTTATAACTTTATAAAGTCACTTTAGGAGAAAAGTTAAATTCTTTTGGACACTTTTCCCTAGGCCAAAGATCAAGGCCTTAGGGAACCACCTGTCCTCCGATAACCAAATTTCAACACTCCCTCTTACCAAGGAAGGTGTTCCTCACCACACCCATCTTGTCTCTGAAGTAGACATGCTTGCCCCGTGGAAAGGCTTTGGTAAGAATATCTGCCACCTGTTCATCAGTGGGAATATACTCAAGCTTCACAACTCCCTTTTGAACAGTCTCTGATGAAATGATATCTGATGCCAATATGCTTTCACCTATCATGAAATACTGAATTCTCTGTGAGTTTAATGCAACTCTGATTATCATAGGATATCATTGAAGGTCTCAACGGCTGACCAAATAAGCTAAACAACATCTTGCGAAGCCAAATGGCCTCACAACTAGCTAGACTGGCTACCATGTACTCTGCTTCTGCTGAACTCAATGCTACTGATTGCTGCTTCCGGTTGAACCATGACACCACTGCTGAACCCAACCCAAAACAACACCCTGAAGTGCTCTTCCTATCAGAAGCACAACCTGCCCAATGAGAATCTGTGTAACTTTCCAGTCTCACTCCATCCCCCTGCCTGTAGTCCAGACCATACTCCACTGACCCCTGCAAGTACCGCAAAATGTGTTTTGCAGCCACCCAGTGAAGCTTCCTAGGCTCACACATAAATTGGCTCATCGTGTTGACTGCAAAACATATATCTGGTTTGGTGTTGACCAAATACATCAAGAAACCAATCAGTTGTCTATACAGTGTGGGATCCACCAACTCGGAATCTGAAGCATGAAGCTTCTTCCAGTTGGTGATCATCGGTGTCGACATGGGTCACAATCCTCCATGTGGAATCTGCCAAGGATGTCCACAATATACTTCCCCTGCCCTAGCAAGAAATGCCCCTCCTCCTGCCACGCCTCTAAACCCAAAAAGTAATGCATCAAGCCAATGTCCTTCATTTCAAACTCCGACGCAAGATCTCTCTTGCAGTGCTCTATGAGTCTCTCTGCACCCGTAATGACCAAGTCATCCACATACAACACCAGAACGAGAGGCTCCTCACCTATCACAATATAGTAAAGGTTCGGATCTGCCTCACTCTTCGTGAAACCAATCTCCTACAAGTATGTATCTATCCTGGAGTACCAAGCTCTGGGAGCTTGCTTCAGGCCATAAAGGGTCTTCTTCAGTCTGCACACATGGGACTTCTTCCCATGCACCTCAAATCCCTGTGGCTACTCAATGTACAGCTCCTCCTGTATGAAGCCATTGAGAAATGTGGTCTTCACATCCATCTGGTGGGTCTTCCAACCCATCTCTGCTGCTATCAATATAATGGAGTGGATCGAAGTATATCGAGCCACGGGAGCTTAGGTCTCCTCATAATCAACTCCCTCTACCTGGGAGAACCCTCTAGCCACAAACCTTGCTTTGAATTTCTCAATGTTGCCATCTGCAACATGCTTTACCTTGTAAAACCATCTGGAAGTAACCACGGATTTGCCCTGAGGCCTCGGCACCACCTCCCAAACATCATTCTTCATGATAGAAGAATACTCCTCCTGCATGGCCTCTCTCCGGGCTTGCTGGCTAGTTGCCTCCTCATATCTCGAATGCTCAGAGTCAAGGATGTTGGCAACCATTGCCATATAGCCACAAAACCTCTCAGGTGGTCTGCTCTCTCTGATCGGCCTCTTAGGCCCAGCAACAGATGTGGCCTCTCTCAAGGTGTCCTGAAGCCACTTGGGCTTCCTCTTCCCTCAGCACACTTCTCCCACAGGGGAATGAAACTCCTCCTCATCATCAGGAGCCTGAACTCCTGACTGTCTGTCTGTTGTCCTCCTGCCTGCACCTGAACTTGTAGATGCTGAAGCACTGTGTGAACTGTCCATCAGTGGACTCCCTAGTGAACTTCTCTACGGACTGCTCTGCATGCTGCCTGAAGCACCACCCCTCTGACTCTGCGAGCCACTGCTCACTGACGGACTTGACACTGTAATCGATGCACCTCCGGATCCTCTTGATCCTTGCCCACTGGATCCCAGCGACTGACTCAACTGCTCTTGAGGGTCTAGCTGATCCAGATACTCTTAACTCCCGTGACCTCCTGAAGCCCCTGTTCTCCTTGAACTTCAGATCCTGCCTGACAACAACTCTCCTCTGTGCGGGAATATAAATCCGAAAGGCCTTCTAGGTCTCACTGTAGCCCTCAAAGATACCCTTCTCTGCGGTGGGCTCTAGTTTGGTCCTCTTCTCATTGGGTATGTAGGAGTATGCAATACACCCAAAGATACGAAGATGACCAATATCAGTATTCTTCCCAGAAAAAGCCTCCTCCGGAGTCACATGCCCCAAGGCACGATGCAGACCCCTGTTCTACAAATATATAGCAGTGTTGCAGGCCTCTGACCACAAAAACAATGCAACTCCTGATCATGTAACATGGCTTTGGCAGCCCCTCCGATGGATCTGTTCTTCCTATCTGCAACCCCGTTCTGCTGGGGGTTGTAAGGAACAGCAAACTCCCTCCTAATGCCTGCCTCCGCACTATAATCAACAAACTCTCCAAGGGTTTACTCACCTCCATTGTCCGACCTTAGGGACTTGATCTTCCGACCTGTCTGTGTCTCCACTAGAGCTCTAAACTCCTGAAACCGCTTGAAGACGTCACACTTGGTCTTCAAGAAATAAATCTAGGTCCTCCTGGAGTGATCATCAATGAATAAAACATAATACTCATATTCACTCAAGGAAACATGAAACATCCGATTGCTCACATCGGAATGAATCAAATCAAGTATCGCAGTCGCTCTGCTGTCACTGCTGGGAAAAGGGGATTTGGCAAACTTGCCCATCACACATCCTCTGCAAGTATCAAAGTGATTAGTACTGAAATCTGGCACACCTGTAGTGATCTCCCGCAATGTCCTCAAGGCCCCATGATACATGTGCCCCATCATGCAGTGCCAAATCTCACACAGCTTAGAACTGGCAGCTCTGCTGTCGGTACTACTTCTCAATGCCAAAAGGGGCTGAAATGCAACCTTGTACACCTTTGCATGGCGTACTCCTATCGCTCTAGTTGAATCAGCTGGAGCACCCCTGGGATATATCAACACCTGTCCTCTGCTGAACAATATCTCATATCCTTTGTCCTCCAAAGCTGAGACAGATATGAGGTTCTTCCTCATCCCTGGCACATAAAGAACATCTGACACCTTCAATGGAGGTTTGGTTCCCTATCAAATGTCAGTGTCCCCACACCCACTGCTCTAACAACTCTGTCATCAGCGAGTACTACCTCTATATCAGTGCCACTCTCTGAAAGCTCTGAGAAGTACTCACGGACTCCTGTCATATGACGTGAAGTCCCACTGTCCACATACCAAATTCCCGAAGATGCTCCGCTAGTCAAGGGAAATGCATGCTCCCTGTGAACCTCCGTGGCAGGTGATCCTGCACTAGTGGACTCACAAGCAATAAACCCAAATTCTTGGTCAAAGTGATCCGTAAAGTCGTATATCTTTGTTGATGCTGCCATGTTCTGGTTCTTCCCCTTCTTCTTCTTCTCCGGACACACAACTGCATAGTGTTCCATCTTCTGACAATTCCAACACTTCACCTTGAAATAGTCCTTCTGCATGTTACCCTGTTTACCTTTACCTTTGCCTTTGCCGCCACCACTGCTTGTGGAAGCTTGCTTCTTTCTTTTGCCTTTCTTGCCTCCTGCCAACAATGCTACATCCTCATCCTGCTCAACTGGTTTGGCTGCCCCAAGCTGGCTTTTCCTGATTTCTATCTGTATGCAATCATCTCAGAACCTCTCCCAAGTGGGAAGGGTCTCATGTGCACAAACCCCATCAGCAAAGTTCAGCCATGAACTGGGGAGGCCATTCAATGCAATTCACACCAACTCAGTGGGTGGAATGACCTCTCCAACTGCTGTCAACTCATCTCTCACATTAGTAATTTTTGTGAGATATCCAGCTGCACTATCATTCTTACCCATCTTAATGGTCTTCAGCGTCTCCCTTAGGACCATTTTCCTGTTCTCATTGGTACTCTGGTAGAGATTGGTTAATGTTATCCACATCTCATGAGCATTTCTCTTTCCTCTCACATGAGGAAGACAATGGTTTTTTATTTCGTCTAGAATCAGCCTCTTACTCTTGTTATTCTTTTTATTATACGCTGTCAACTGAACAACATTAGTAGGCACATTGACAGGGTGTTGTGCGGTATGCACCATGACATCCCAGACTTCTGTAGTTGCTATGCTCATCCAACCTTCCCTCCACCCTCAATCCCAATGACATCCTTGCTGTCCTAAAAACTGAATATAGCACTGCTGTAGTAAAGATAAATTTTTTCTATGTGAAAAATCAGCTTGCTGGAATTTTCTGAGTGAAAAATCAGTAGACTGTATTTTTGTCCTTTGTTGTCCCAAACTGCACTTTCAGCACCCAAGCTCTGATACCATGTAGAAATTTCTGATTTCCCACCCCAGTTTTCAGTTTCACCATATTTCTCCAATTAGTTAAATGCCCTTTTCCATAACCTTACATTCAACAAGCTGGAAAATAAATATTTGCTGAAAACACAAATTCTGGAAATTTTTCACAATGCTGGAAAACGCAGAAATAAAAAATCAGTAGACTCAAACAGCTATTCAACACATTTTAACACAGTGATTTTTGGTCAAGGTGACCCTGGAAAAACCCCCTACAACTCTTGGGGAAAACCAGTTTGAAAGCTCCTTCTTATTTCTGGAAAAAAAATGCCTTTTATAGGGAGAGAAATACTCAGAAAAATCCGCAAGTACAAATCACAACTTATCTCGTTTTCTGTTCTTTACAACCATCTCAAGAAACGTGCAAACATCAAAACAGAACAGTAATAAATGCTGTATGACCTCCTCGATTTTCGTGCCCAGATTTTTTTGCATTAAATGCTGCTGTACGACCTCTATTTCTGTGCAAGTAGCAATAAATGCTGTTGTACGAAATCTCGATTTTTGTGCCAAAAAAATAGCAGAAACTGCTGTACAGAGTTTGCCTCAAAATCCATGCAAGAAGACAACCACTTACTGTACGGCTTGCCTCGAAATTCGTGCCAGAAAAGTGGTATTCTCCTCGAAAATTGAGTCAAACTTGCTATACGACCTCTTGGGAAACGTGCCAAAAGGCTGCTATACGGTCTTTAGAAAATCGTGCCAAACACTGCCTTGGAATGTGTGCCTATCCTAGCTGTACAGACTTGTTGAAATCCTGCTTTGGAGTGTGTGCCAAAGTGCTGCCTCTTTCTCCTCACTGCCCAGAAATCTCTCTTTCTCTCTTTCTCTCCTCCCAATCTGCTCATGAAAGAATGAATGACCTTTTCCTTCTTTTCCTCTTTTAACCTAACCCTAAGTGACTTTTGGAGAATCCCTAAATCCAATCGCTGAGATAGCTTTAGATCTAGGGCTGAGATTAAATGCTCATTTAAATCTCACTTTCTATTTTTTAATTCACCCCACTTTAATAAAGACCCACTTAGTCATTTATTTCCAAAGTCACTTTTCCTTTCTAATTTTACATTGACTTTATTAAAGTCACTTTAAAATTAGACTTTAGTAACTTTATCACTTAAATTCACTTTTAAATTAGATTTGACTTTATAACTTTATAAAGTCACTTTAGGAGAAAAATTAAATTATGTTGGACACTTTTCCCTAGGTCAAAAATCAAAGCCTTAGGGAACCACCTGTCCTCCGGTAACCAAATTTCAACAGTTCTTTGAAGGGTGATGCTCACTATTGGTTCTTTGATTTTCCAGAACATTTTTTGATTCCTCACAAGCTTTCATCAATAAGGATAGATATGGGGATCAAAAGGATTCATCTTGCGAAAATTACAATGTCAATGAAGATGCATTGACATCCAAAGTGTTCAAGAGGATGCTCCTCGTCAATCTTTGCCATATTGCAAACCTTGTGAGGAATTTCATGATGAATTCACTTGTGGCATTGTAAAGAGAATCCAAGAGAGTGGAAAAGCAGGGACATGTTGTCGAATTGGTATCGACAATGAAAAGGAAAATGATAAGCATCTTATCGAGGAATTAAAGAAAATGATTAAAGTCATGCAATTCAGTCAAGTATAGTTGATGAAAAACGTGGGACTTAATCAAGTGAAATTGATAGCAGATCGCTTTTAGGATATGAAGGGCATATGCACCAAGTTTTAGCCATATAAGAAAAACATGGTGGGGAGCTAAAAATCAAGGGAGCAAATGATAAGGAAGAAGTGAGTTTTATTCAAGAAAATCATGATAAATTGATAAAGGGCATGAAAGCCGGTCAAATATCTCTTCAAAACAAGTTATAGGTAATGGAAGATACTTAGTATAATCAGAGAATCACCTTTCAAGACATGATGGATACCATGGAAGAAAATCATTCCATAGAAATCAGGGATGAACATGCTAATCAAATGAATGCCATGTGAATTAAGTAGATCACTCTATAGCATAAGCTATAGATAATGGAAAAATTGCAGGTTCAGGAGTTGTAGCCAAGACTAAAAATGTCCATAGCATGAGCCTCCCAACTCACTAAAGCAACCTCCATAATAACCTCCATCTTATTATGAAGAAGTGATTGATTCCATTGAGAAATGGTTAAATAAAGATGATCCAGGCAGGAAGAAAACTTAGGGAAATCAAATTGATGCTTGTAAGATTGATCCAACGGCTGGGACAGAGTAGGCTCATGAAAACAAAGAAGAGCAGGTCACAGAAGTCTTGGATGTTCCAAATTTTCCATATGAGCGATTTTCAGATGAAGAGGGAAGTTGTGCGCCAACCACATCATCATCAACATCAATCTTGCCGAAAGCCAACTTAAAAAGTTGAAGAGAAGAAGGAAGAGGTTTGATGCATCTGATGAATGAGAACAACTCGATATTCGGATAAGAAAGTGTCCTTATATATACAAGATTGGGCATAGCACATTCGAGAAGAAACCTACACACTTGCTAAAGAGTCGACAAATGCTCAGAGTGCACTATGTTGAAGACATCTTATGCCATGTGGCATCTTTTGTATGGTATCTCTAACCCTACTCCCTTTTCATTCATGTCATCAACTAGTTTTATTTTATGCACTTGAGTTGTATGTTTTTCATTTCAACTTGTTAGATTAGATTTTTTCTATTCAAGCTAATATTCTATGTATGCATGATGATTTCGGTTTTGAATGGATATCTATTTTATGGACTTTAGTTTTCTTAGATAAAGAATTCTGGATTCTCACATTTCTCCATTGAAGCAACATGCTCCCATATGGTGCGAAATTTTGCACCCATTTTTTCAACATTCCAAGGAAGTAGGATCCAAGGACTTAAAGAATTTTTTTCAAAGTCATAATCATCAACCAACAATCTGTTCTATGTTATTGTAAACCCATTCTGAAAATTGTAATGTAAATGATACTAGTACAACCACCTTATCATGTAACAACCTAGGTAAGCCTATGATTTTGGAGACATATTTCATCCTAGGAGTTTTTCCTCTCACTGATTCATTTATGTTTCGTAACACCAATGATCGACTCTTTTTTTCCCTCTAGCCTCACCAAAGCTAGGGTGGAGTTTATCGTCAAAGTCTTCTGTAAGTCCTAGTGTTTTAGTCAACTCCATTGTAAAAATGATCTAAGAATACTTTAAGCTGGTCAGCTAAATTATTTTATTACAGATCGCTCGGTCTACTGGATCATATTGTGTCGCAAAATTGGGTAAGTATTTTGAGGTCTATAACAAACGGGTATTTTCCTTTTGAGGGTTGATTTTCTTAAAATCTTATTTTAAGAATATTTTAGAGCATGGTCCCTCATAATTAGACACTATGGCTAAAATATTAGAGGGTGGAAAAATAAATAATCCCCTCATGAGTTAACTAATTCACTTTTCTGGCAAAAATAAAATAAAATCGCAAGACAAAAAGTTAATTAATTTAGAGTAAAAAATTGAAATATTAGGGAAATTATTTTTTCCAAGTGTAAAAATTCATGGGTGTAAAAGAAATTAATTTATAGAGCTCCCCCACCAAGGGAATATTGGAAATTTCAAGAAAGATTGGACCCTTGGACTTTGGTGGGTAAGTGAAAGTAAAATTTTTGAGGAAATTAACTCAAAATAAATATTTTTGAGCTAATAAAAAATGGTTTTAATGAGAAATTCGATTTTTTTTCAAAAATAAATATTTTCGACGGTGGAGATTAAAAGATGATCAAATAATTATAAACAGTCGAGATTATTTTGACGACGATCAAGTCAACTAGTTGTTATTTCCCTCTTGGAGGATTTATCTATAAATTAGAGGCAATTTTGCTTCTCAAGTCATGATGAAAGCTCTGACTCTAGTCTTTGTAATTTCGTAATGCTAGTTTTGTTCCATTGATTTACTGGGAACATTTGAAATATCATAATAAAATACTTTGGGGTTCAGTTCATGGTGTTGTTTTTCCGATGATTTGTGGTATGTATTGGGTATGTGCTTTCCTATATTGTGCTTAAATTTTTAAAGGTCGTTTATTGATTATATGGTTATAAGAACATTCTATTGGTAGATTTGGGGTCTACTTAAGTGCCCCGATTCACCATATGCCTAACAAACTTTCTTGAAAAAATAATATAGAGTATGCAGGTATCCCGACCCCTGGGCTCGATGTTCACAGACTTTGGAGGAGAGCCAACCTTTTCTGGGCTCTGAGAATTTTGTTTGGTTTTCTTACTTCGCTAAGGCTGTGGACATTGCCATAACTTTCGAAACACATGATCTATGGTCATTATTCATTATTTAAAAAAATATTTATTCAAAAGTCTTTATCTACAAGGATTGTATATTTGTATATAACCTGTAAATTATTTTTGTAGAATAATTTTTGCGAATAAAATTTTCTAACCCTTGTTTTGCAACTATTTGGGTTTGGGGTTTTATTTTAAATTTAATGTTTTTGGGTTTTTAGCATACTTGTAAATATTCTTCAGATTTTTTTTCTTAAATAATTTTTAAATTTCAAAATTGTAAATATTTTTTTGATTTAAGTTTTAACTTTGTAGTTAAATTTCTTTAATTAGATTTAACTTTTAATTAGAAACTCAAATTTTACTTGTAAAGTATTTATCCCACATTCAAAATTTGAAAGTAGTTTCTCTATTTTGTGTCTATATATAGTAAATTTTCACTTTGTATTTTGTATTATGCAAATAATTTCACTAACCCTTTGCTTCTTAATTTTTTCTTGTATATAATTTCTTGGGGTTTTTATTTTATTTTTGTATATGTTTGTTTTCTTTTTGGGACAATTTCTTTTTATTTGTACAGGTGAAATCTCTCAAGGGATGAAAGAAAGGAGTAAACTTCTGAATTTTCCAAACCTTAAAAACCCTAGACGTCTAGGGCTTTTGAGCCCATTTTTGCAATTTGCTCTTAGTCCTTACCCAATGTTAAAGGCTAGTGTTCTGGACCTATTTATCAAGCATTAAGAAGGTCGTAAGGCCTACAAGGGCTAATTCTCATTGCAAACACGGGTTTCTTCAAGGGATTGACATTTTATCTCTAATAATCTGAGATTGCAGCAGTCATAAAGGTCCGATCTTTTGGTTTTGAGCTAACGTTTTGTGAGTGCAGGTGTTGGGGAGTGATTTCTCTTACATCTCCAAACTTGGCTTATGCCATTAGGCCTTGGGGTTTGCTTCTGTTGCCTTAATATTTCATTTTAATTGACTGCATAGTTTACGTCAGATCTAATATATTGATATAACAGTGGCGTAATCATCATAATACAAACCTAAAGAACCCACACATTAAGTTAGTAACTCATACAAGACATCAAAATAAATTACAAGGGTTTGATATATGAATTTTATTGTTTTATGTTTGCTGTCATATAATTTTCAAGGTCTTATCAGAAAGTTTCAGGTCTGATATTATTGTTACAACAATATATTCAGGGCATAAACACACATAAAATAAGCCTAAATTCGTTAAAAAGTCACTTACGGCATTGAACAATAATCTTACGGTTAAAGTGATTGCATATAAGTTATTTTTTGAGGACTGTTGGACAATTTCCAGATCTGGTATGATTTCTACAATCATTTATGTAGTCATATAAACTAAATATGAATAATGAAAATTGACTAAAGATTGACTCAAATTGATTAACTAATCAGAGTTCAAAGGTCTAGAGGTTGTACCTCCGTTGAAGAGGCAAGGATTATATCATCATAGTGGCCCCTATAGATTATCTACAGGCACTTTCGATCCATTTGGAGACCCATGAGAAAGACCTTGTGCCCCCACACCCATTTGGAAGCACAACGGGTTTTTTCTTGGAGAACAAGGGGCCAACCCCTTGTCCACTATGATTGGAGTCCATATCTACATCATAGCACCCTTTTGAACTCATTAGGCGTCATCGAATGCCCAACGACTCACTTTGTTGATTATTCGACCCTCTGGAGAGGCTTGTTCATGTATGATTGACCTATTCGGTGGGTTTGTCACCAAAAGTTTTGTTATAATGCAAACTATTTTATTCTAGGGGCTAAATTAGGCCTAAATCGAATTTATCAGGAAATGTATAAATAGAAATGTGGTGGACTTAGTAGATCATCATCACTTGAATTGGATCATTCTCTCTTGGAGATTTTCGCTCTTCTCTTTCGAGGACGAATTGGATGGATGGATGAATTTTGATGTTTGGATTTTTTCTTTTTTGTCTTTGAGCTTCTATATTGGCATATGATGATAATTGGATACACTTGTACTCTCATGTAAGTGCCTGCTTAATGCTAATTTGGTTTTTTCTTATGTCTCATGCATGATGCTTAGGGTTTTAGCCATAGTAGGTTGAAATTTGCTTCTTTTTTGTGGGAAATAGTGGAAATTTCTTAGTACCCGAGAGATAGTTGTAGAACTAGTTGCAGCGACATAAGCAGTACGAATTGCCCAGTTGCAATATGCAATTGCAATTCCTGCTAATAGATTCCCAGTGCAGAACTATAGTCCAATTTCCAATGTAAGAGGACAATGCGAGTTGCTAGGAGGGAGCAGAGAGATTTCCCATAGGGAGATGGAGACTCAAAGGGAGTCTAGCTATAGAGGGGGCCGCCTTATGGAAGCTAGTACTCTGTGGATATCAGACTCTATTACAGTAGTTTCCACAAGAATGCTAATATAGTAGCACAACAGGGACAACAATAGTATGAGTAGATCAGATTTTGTCATGTGTGCTCACATACCTCCAGGAGTGAGGTGGGGTGACCTCGAGTTGCAGCCCCAAAGAGCTAGAAATTTGGGCAGGTTCTTTGAGGAGTCCACCTCATAGGATCATTACCTAGCTACGTGGGTCCACAATATTCAGTAGTAGGATGGATCACTGTCAGGAGATGTCGACAGATTCCAGATGACAATTGGAAACTAGTAGTATTCAGATACTGATAGCACAATGCAGAGTTGGCACCAGTGCAGCTTCAGTAACAACGCAGATTCCTCAGAGACAATGCAGAGGCTAGTACCAGTCAGAGACTCAGGTGACAAATGCATGATACCGAACACAAATGATTTAGCATTTTGGATGTTTCTCAGTTGCAGATGTTGCAGAACAACAACAACATATGAGAGGGAATTGTAGTGCAGATGTAGTGGTGGCAACAATACAACAGGGTCAACAGCAACACAAATGCAACATCATCATTGTGTAGTAGTTGGTGGGCAGCATTGGCTAGACATCAACAGCGTGACAGGAGGTGATACAAAGGCAAGGTGTTGTGGCAGAATGTGTGGCACTAAAGAGAACACAGTCCTTGCTAAGAGGGAGTTAGTTTCTGTAGCATCAAATGTGTTCTAGGCACGAAATGTGGTGGAGAGGCTAGAATACATGAGATCTCCAAAACCTAGAAATCGTTTGTGGAAATTCCACATAGAAATGGGTTAGATAGATTTTTAACCGTTTTTTAAATATTTCGCTAAGTCTAAACTTAGCGAATATGGTTAATTAATAAGAATTAATTAAGTCAAGGTGAAAATCATTTAGAAACTCACACAGATCGACTCCAAAATGATCCTAGCCATTGATTAAGTTTTAATCTTGGCCGTTGGTACTGCAACAGTGGATTATAAGAGGAATTCGATGGGCACTTGGAGAATACACACCAGAAGACAAGAAGTTCTTTTTCCATGGCATATCGATTTCCATAGTAGCAACATTTAGTTGTTGGAGAGCCTGAGATCGAAGTAGTTAGTGAGGGGCAGGGACAATGAGGTCGAAGGAGATTTTCCAGATCCAGAGAGTCAGTTACAGGAGGGCCGAGTTTCCTTTGTAAGGTTGCACAGAAGCTTCAGAGGTAGAGTTTGATTTGGCTAGACAGAGGGTCGATTCAGTTACTAGAGGCTGGGAAGATTTCCGGAAGGGGCCAATGAGTCATTCTAAGAGGCTGTATTTGGTAGACGACTTGATCAATAACAATTCTATTTAGATTTTGTTTATTTGGGGTAGCATTAGTTGTGCTCTAGCTCCCAAATTTTGCAGAGGGACTAAAGTGCACTTGATCTACAAGACCCAAAAAGGGATTTGAGAAATTTCATCTGGTTTGGGAGATATTTAATTAACTAATTATTTTAATGTATTTCCTAAGCCTAAACTTAGGAAAATGAAATAATTAAAGTTAATTAAATTAAACATGTGATGAAATTATCTTAAGTCACACGAATCAAGCTTTCTTTTAATCTTAGCTATTGATTCAAGATATGATCATGGCCGTTGGTTTCCCAATGAGAAAAGTATAAAGGAAGGGCTTGGGATCATTTGTAAGACACACAGAGGCAGAGCACTGAAGCTAAGCTGAGATTCTAAGGCGGGTTTGCTAAGAATTCTCAGAAGTGTTTCAGCTGCAGAGAGGGGAATTTAGACAAAGGGGATGATCTGATCCAAGTGTCTAGAATCAGGAAGAGACAAATATTAGCTTAGAGAGGCAGCGCAAAGGAGTAGGAGAGGAGCAGCAGAGAGGGCAACAACTGTGCTACGCCGGTGTTGCGCAGTCCCTCCCAGGACAACGTGATTCAGCTAGAAGCCCTCATGGGTTACGTAGAGACCCTGAGGGGTAGCGTAAAGATTGCGCCACCCAGTCTGGGATAACGGAGACCTTCCCAGGCCAACGCTGAGGGACGCAGGGGCCTTAGGGGCAGCGCTAGGGTTTCTAGGGCCTAATATTGGCAGAGTTCTATAAATCTTGTTTGAGGGTGTGGACCAATCATTATTTTGGCTTCAAAACAACCACTGAGTTGTAGATCTACTTTATCTCTGTCGGGTTTTTCAGATTTGGAACCCAGATTTGTTGTATTCAGAAATTTTTTAATAATAAAACACTCCAGTAGCCAACATACCGGTTTTCCTGCATTGGATTTTTCCGGGGATTATTTGTTCGGAAAATCACTGTGTCACTTTGTCTTTGTGTGCATGTACTTTTTCTAGATCTGTATTGGTGAAAGTCTATTATGTGTTTTGCTTTGATATTAATCTGAATTTTCAGCTTAATAAATTAATTAAGTAGGAGGAGCATAACCAGATCTAATAGTGGATTTCTGCATAAGTGTAACATTCAGAAATTTTCACAAGTTCCATGAAAAGCGTACCAGTGACTATGCAGGCTTGACGTAGAGGGTGACGTAGGGGTTTCGTGGAGCCCATTCAAAGCCAATTTTGGTGCTGGATCCATTCTGGGTGGAGACAAAATTTGTCTCACTAATTTTTGTGGCCAATTTCTCCTATAGGGGATTTCCAGTTTGTGCATCTAGATTGTACTTTGATATTCATTGCTGCATAATAATAAAAACCTTCACTGCTGCATTGGTTTTCCCTAGTTGGGTTTTTCTAGGGACATTTGTCCAAAAATAACGGTGTCATTTTATGTGTAGATGCACTAGAATTTCTCAGTTTGTAGTGCTGTTTTGTTCCGCACATTTTCCTGTAGCAAACTACAAATAAATTGACAAATAAAATTAACAAGTAGGAAAAATAATATCCAGTTTTTGTGATAGATGAAATTTTCACATGGTATTAGAGCATAAGTGATCATTCGGGAAGCTCAGAAATAGAGGAACGAATTTCACTGCTCAAAGGGAGTAGTAGGCCGAAATTCTTGAGGCAATGCAGTTCCTTGACAAGCAGGATGAGTTGCTGGGGTAGAAATTCAATTTTTAGTTGCGGGGATTCATAAAATTCATGTTTTGTCGGGTTTATGATTTTAGCAGTCAGAGGGAGCTGTAGCAACTCAAATTTTCGCTGAGCAGATTCCTTGGCTGGACATAGAGGGTTTTGCAGCAGCAGAATCCGCGTCGGGTGGAAGAGAAATGCACACACAGAGCGAAAGTTTCTCTCAGGGGATATCCAGATTCAGATATCTAATTTTTCCAGTTGCAGATTAGCAATAGTTGTAAGCAAATCCTCCCACTCCACAAGGGAGTACGAGTAGCAGATCTAGCAGCCGAGCAAGTGGAAAGAGGAAGATTTTCGGGTTTATTTTCTCTAGTTTTTGAGTTTCTTAGATTTTGCAGCTTTGCATAGATGGTCGTACAAGATTGCCAGAGGAGGCCGTGTGAGTTAGCCAGAATGCAGAACTGGGCAGGAAATCGACTTCTAGTTGCCAGATTCAGGTGCCAGAGGAGGTATGAGTTGTTTAGTGCGAGTTGCAAAGCGAAGAAAGGTTCCAATGGTGGATAAGGCTCGAAAGGAGGTAGCAGGGTACCAGATCCAAGCATAAGAGAAGTATGAGGCTCTAGTGTTCCAAATAGGTAGGGTCCAGCGCAGTTGCAACGAAGAGAACAGTCATATCAGTTCAGGATTGTTGCAGTAGGACGATCACCTTTGCTATATGGGCCCAAAATATCATTGTAGCAGGTTCAACGTTAGTAGATGCAACTTGTCATTAAATTGTTGCAAAGCTAGTTACAGTTAGTCCCCGAGAGACAATTGCAAAACTAGTTGCAGCGACACATGCAATAAAAATTGCCCAGTTGTAGTATGCAGGCGCAGTTCCATCCAGAAGATTCCTAGAGCAAAAGTTTGCAATCTAGTTTCCAATGAAGGAGGACAATGCGAGTTGCCACGAGGGAGCAAAGAGATTTGCATAGGGAGGTCGATACTCCGAGGGAGTCTAGTTTTAGAGGGGGTCGCCTTGTGGAAGCTAGTACTTTAGGATCTTGGGAAATAAATCTCATTATTGCAGTAGTTTCCACAATAATGCATATATAGCTGCAAAGCAATAGCAACAACAGTATGAGTAGCTCTGATTTTTCCCTCTATGCCCACATACCTCCAGGGGTGAGGTGGGGTGACTTGAAGTTGTAGCCCAAAGAGCTGCAAATTTGCACAGAGTCCTTGAGGAGTCCTCCTCATGGGATCATTACCTAGCTACAAAGGCCCACAATATTTAGTAGCAGGATGGATAAATATTAGCAGATGCCGTTAGATTCCAGAGTGACAGGTGCATACTAGTAGCTATCAGATACGGAGGAGCGTAGTGCAGAGTGGCACAGTGCACACTGCAGACTTAGCAACAATGCAGATTCTTCAAAGATAGGGCAGAGGCTAGTTATAGTCAGAGACTTGGGAGATAGATGAATCATACTGAACACAAATGATTCAGTATTTTGGATGTTTCTCAGTTGGAGATGTTGTAGAGCAGCAACAACAGATGAGAGGAAGTTGCAGTGCAGATGTAGTATTGGAAGCGATTTAGCAGGGTCAACAACAACACAAATGCAGTATCAAAGTTTCACAGTAGTTGGTGGGCAGTAATGGCCATACATCAACAACGTGACAGGAGGTGATATAGAGACGGTGTTGTGGAAGAATGTGTAGCACTCAAGAGTGTTATTTTTTGTAGCATAAGATGTGTTCTAGCCACAAAACTCTGTGGAGAGGCTAAAATACATGAGATCTCCAAGACCCATAAATCGTTTCTGGAAATTCCACCTAGAATTGACTTAATTAGATTATTAACCAATTTTTTAGTGTTTCCCAAGTCTAAACTTAGGAAAGCTGGTCAATTAATCAATATTAATTAAATCATCTAGAAACTCACACAGATCGATTCTAGGATGATCTTAGGCAACGATTAAGTTTTAATCTTGGTCGTTGGAGCTCCAACAAAGGATTAGAAGAGGAAGTTGATGGGCACTTGGGGAAGACACTTGAGACACTTGAGCAGTTCGATTTCTTGGCAGATTGATTTCCAGAGTAGCAACAGTGAGTTGTCGGAGAGAGCCAAAGTTCGAAGTAGTGAGTGAGGGGTAGGAACAATGTTCCAGAGGAAGTTTTCCAGCTCCGGAGAGGCAACAACAAGAGGGGTGAGTTATACCTGTGAGGTAGCGCAGAGCTCTGTGCTGTAACTTCATAGAGGGTAGTTCGATTTGCTGAGAGGGGAAGACATCTTCACTTCCAAAGGCCGAGAAGGATTCCAGAGTGCTGGAGAAGAACTTTCCTAGCCAGCAGAAGGCAAAACGACTTCATTAGAGACCAGTTAGAGGAATGATGTCAAGCATGCTGCGCAGAGGCTGACGCAAAAAGTCAGAGGGTCGAGTTTTTTGAAGGCAAGTTGTGTCGGAGATTGGCTGTAGAGGAAGGGAATTTCCCTTCAATAATTTTTCCCATATTTTCTTGTTGTGGATTGCCAGTTTCAGGCATCCAAATTGTACTTAGATTTTCACTGTTGTATAATAATAAAACCCTCATCTTCTGCACTGATTTTCTGCATTGGGTTTTTTCGGTGACTTTTGTCTAAAAATAATTGTCATATTTTATGTATGCTAGCATTCTGATCTTCAAGCGTTTTATTTTTCTGCATAATTTATTCATGAAGGTTGCAGTGTGTTTATTTCGATATTTGCCGTAGTAGAGAAATTGTTAAATTAATTAACCATTAGGAGAAATAATACCAGTTGCTGGAATAAGATTCCAATGTAGGAATCGTCACATGATATCAGAGCGCAGTTGATCAACTGGAGATCTCAGAAGCGAAATAAAGAAATTTCACTATTCAGTGAAGAGCAACAAGCTGAAATTCCCAAGGGAAGCGCAGACATTTGACAAGAGGCCGATTCGCTTAAGGAATTTCATTTTTTTCTTTGAGAGGTAGAAAAATTTGATTCTTCCAGATCTAGTGATTCCAGAGACAAAGGGAGCACCTCAAACTTTTCATTGGGCAGATCTCTAGCTAGACGCAGAGGGTTTCTGCAACAGTGCCCTAGAGCAGAACCCGCGTTAGGGTGGAAGAGAGAAGAGCACGCACGTTGAGGGAAAATTTTCCTCAGGGCTCTTCTAGTCTCAAGAAGTTTGTTTTTCCTTACAAATTTACGGTAGTTGTGTGTAGATCTTCTCACTCTAGAAGGGAGAATAGCAGAACAATAAGCAAGTAGAAGAAAGGAGGAAGTTTTTGACAGTTCGTTGAGATAGCCAATACAGGGCTTTCTGAATAGGACAGGGTGGATGGAGCTTCGAACTACATCATTTGGATGGTAAAGATGTCCTTCATTCTTAATGAATTTGGCTTAACAACCTTCATTGCTAATGTAGTGGCGGTTCCTCAGATGCAGATCAACTGAAGGAATATAGAAAGGAGATGGCGTGGACGAAGTGGTTGGTCCTCGATGGAGTATGGGATATTATTGTCTCACATATAACGCAGGGGAACAGTCAAAGAGATGTGGGATGCTCTCTCCACGTTATACTAGGGAATTTTCGAGCAGCGAAAGATGTTCCTAGAGGAGAAGCTGAGATGCAGCTAGATGTATAAAGGGGAAGGTATAGATCCCTTCCTTACTTCCTTACTAGAAGTCAAGAGGTTCAAGACCAACTGTCAGCTGTTGCTGCAGTGCCTCAACCCACAAAGCTTGTGAGATTGGCACTCAATAGTGTCTTAAAGAATTGACAGGTTTTTGTCCAAAGAATATTGGGAAGAGACAAGCTATTAGAGTGGGTCAGGATGTGGGCTGACATGCAGCAGGAGGAATTGAGGCAAGCTCTTCTAAAGAGCTCCATCAGTGGTAACAACAACAACAAATCAAAGATGGTAAGGGAGGAGGAAAATGTGGCGCTCTCATCTAAGGGTCCTTGTCAGGGACATGGAAAGCTAAGGAAGAAGAAGAAGGACCTATGAATGGTCAAGTGCTTCATGTGTGCTGAGCTTGGTCACTATAATACCCATTGTTCTCTTAGGAAGAAAGACAAGAACGAGAAGTAAGACTAACATGCAGCTTCTGCAGAGATCGATAGGATTTCCTCAAGGCTAGTGGAAGACTTTGCTATGTTCGCCGATAGACTTCCAGGGGTGAGGTGGGGTGACTTGGTGTTGTAGCCCAAAGCGCTACATATGTGTAGGATCTTTGAGGAGTCCACCTCTTAGATCGACCCACAATTTTCAGTAGCAGGATGGATTAGTGGCAATTGATGCAGTCAGATGTTAGAGTGACAATTGTAAAGACTAGTATCAGTCAGATGCTGGGGAGCGCAGTACAGAGTTGGCAATAGTGCATATGACACAATGCAGAGTCAACAGTAGGGCAAAGTCTTCAGTGCGAGTGTAGAGGCTAGTAGCCATGAGTGACTCGGGTGATAAATGCATTATACCGATCATAATTGATTCAGTGTTTTGGATGTTTTTTAGCACAAATGTTGTAGTAGCAACAACAACAGAGTTGTATTGAAGATTCAATGTTGGCAGTAGTTCAACAACAATACAGACGCTGTGTATATTAGAGTTGCACAATAGTTGGTGGGCGGTAGTAGCGAGACATTAGCATCGTGATAGGGGATGATGCAGAGACAGGGTGTTGTGGTAGGATGTGCAACACTAGAACACATTCCTCGCTAGGAGTGAGTGTTAGTTTCTGTAGCATCGGATGTGTTCTAGCCATGAAACTTTGAGGGGAGGCTATAATACATAAGATTTCCAAGACCCAAAAATCATTTATGGAAATTCCTCATAGAAGTGACTTAATTAGATTATTAACGAATTTTTCAAAGTTTTCCTAGTTTAAACTTAGGAAATCCGGCTAATCAATCAATATTAATTAAGTAAAGGTTGGAATCATCTAGAAACTCACACAAATCGATTCCAAGATGATCCTAGTCATCGATTAAGTTTTAATCTTGGTTGTTGGAGCTCCAACATAGGGTTATAAGAGGAAGTCAATGGGAACTTGGGGAAGACATTTGAAACACTTGAGTAGTCCAATTTCTTGGTAGATCGATTTCTAGAGTAGCAGTAGTCAGTTGCCAGAGAGAGTCAGAGATCAAAGCGGCGAGTCATGGGGCAGGGGTAGTGATTCGGAGAAAGTTTTCCAAATCCAGAGAAGCAACCACAAGAGGGCCGAGTTATACCAGATACGCAATGCAGAGCTCTATGCAATAACTTCAGAGAGGGAAATTCGATTTGCTGAGAGGGGAAGACATCTTTTGTTGCAGAGGTCGGGAGGAGTCCCAGAATGCCTTAGAAGAACTTTCCCAGCGAGGAGAAGAAAGAACGACTTCATCAGAGACTAGTCTTTTGATTTTTGTAGCATTCAGAAGTGTTCCAAGTCTTAAACTTTACAGGGAGGCTTGCACAACATCATTCCAAAGAACCTAGAAGCAGTTTGTGGCAATTCCACTCGATTCAAGACTTATTAGAATAATTAATTATTTTTAATGGAGACCCTAAGTCCAAACTTAGGAAAAGGAAATAATTAAAGGGCATTAATAAGTTGGAATGTGAATTTTCCAGAAAACATGGATGAAGTCAAGATTTAATCTTAGCCATTGATTAATCTTGTAATCTAGGCCGTTTTTTCTCCAACAGGAAGATTATAAAAGAAGACTTGAGGGTCACTTGGAAGACAAGTCAAACACACTCTCAGCACCCGAAGGAGATCCATTCTGATGTAGGATTCGATCTTAGTGGGAGAGTTGCGGGGCGAGAAGTTGCAGAAGCAGGAGGAGGTCAGGGGTGATTGAGAGTAGGGTAGGAGAGCAGCGGTGGGTCATTGAAGCTAGCTTGAGGCTACAGCGCAGAGACCCCACATAGTCTCCATGCAGATTCACACAGTCCACCGCTGGGACTGCGTAGAGAATCATGCAGACTGACGCAGGGGCTTGCAAGGGCTATTCTAGGTATCAGAAATTTGTCCGAGAAAGCCGGGTATCCAGTCTCAGGTGGTTAAAAATTTATCTGCCGAATATTTTCCCAGTAAAGATATCATTTGCTGAAGAATTAATAAAACCCTCATCTGCTGCGCCAATTTTCCCACATTGGGTTTTTCGGGGGACAATTGTCCAAAACTAACTGTGTACATGTGATTGATTCTTGTGCTTATGTTCTCTACTATATATTTCTCTGCAGATATAATTGTGAATGTTGTAGTAGTATTTATTTCAATATTTGTCGAAAGATTTCTGAATAATAACTTATTCAAATAATAAGTAGGAGAAATAAATCTATCATTGCAACTGGTTGAAAATTTTCACATGGTATCAGTGCCAGAGATGAATAACAAAGAGGGGGCATCTATCAGTGAACGAAGATCTACGAAATTATCTAGGGCAACAATGCAGAACGGTTGACGCAGTCCTCCAGGGGGGGGGGGGAGCACGATAGAATGGATGGATCACGATGTATCTGTATTGGCATCTAGATTAGAGGAAGAGTTTGCTTGTGTATCAAGCACTACATCCTCAAATGTTTGGTATATTAACAATGGAGCCTTCGCTCACATGACTGGAGTATGAGACTATTTTTCTGAATACCAAGAAGAGCAGATGAATTTCAAAATTACCGTGGGTAATAAAGCGAAGTGCACTCCCATTGGGAAAGTTACCTTAGTTTTTTAGACCGAGGCAGGGAACAGAATCCGGGCCACTAATGTACTACATGTGTTGGGTTTGGGGATGAATCAACTCTCAGTGTCACAGCTTCAAAGCCGAGGATATGACGTCTACTTTATTGGCAATAGAGTCTACGTCAAGCACCCCTGTTGGAAGAAGATGGCACAAATCAGGGTAAGAAGCAACAAGTTGTACAAGCTGCAGCTTGATTCCCGAATGGCACTGGTTGGCAACGCAGATGAAACAGATCTGAATGAGCTATGGCATAGAGGAATGGGGCATTTGCATGATGGGTCGTTGAGAACTCTACAGAAGATTGTCACGGGTGTTCTAGAATTGAGAACCAAGCAGGATTACGTCTGCAAGTGGTGCACATTGGGGAAGTATGCCAAGGCAGCATATCAGACAAGCAACAATATGGCCAAGGGTATGTTGGATCTAATACACTTAGTGGTGAGAGCTCTTAGTGGTGCCAAATATTTCGTCACCTTCATTGATGACCATTCCAGGAAAATCTGGATCTACTTCTTAAAGACCAAGGATGAAGTCTTCAGTCGATTTAAAGAGTTCAAAGCTCTTGTGGAGAATCTGACAGGGAAGTGGATCAAGGTATTACGATCAAATAATGGAGGTGAATACATAGATAAAGAATTCGCCGGATTCTGCGCAAGGGAAGGCATCAAAAGAGAATGGACAACTCCATACAATCTAGAACAGAATGGAGTGGCAGAAAGGAAGAACAAAACTATTGTTGAAGCAACCAGAGCTATGTTGTATGACCAAGACATGCCCAAATTCCTATGGGCTGAAGCGTGTAATACAACTGTCTACATTCAGAACATAACTCCTCACACTGCACTAGGAAAGATCAAGCCCGAAGTGATTCACTTTAGGATCTTCGGCAATAGAGCTTACTATCATGTACCCGGTGAGAAGAGGAAGAAGTTGGAGATGACTGCTGAAAGGGGGTATTTAGTAAGATACAATGAGAATACAAAGGCTTATCGCATCTGCGTCCCTAAGAGCAGGAAAGTAGTAGTGGTGCGAATAGATGTGAAATTTATGGAGGAGAAAGCCTTCAGAAAAACACGAGAATTGCCTTTTGCTACGTAGTCAGAGCAAGAACCTTTGGTCCAGCCCCAACAACCAGCAACTGAAGAATTGCCTTTTGCTACGTAGTCAGAGCAAGAACCTTTGGTCCAGCCCCAACAACCAGCAACAGAAAATTCAGTTGCTTCTCCAAGGCATAGTGATCCAAAGGATGGGTCTCCTGAGGATTTGTAAGAAGGAGAGCCGGTAAATCCACCGACCACCAGTGGAAGAACGAACAAGGAAATTCGACAGATTTTGAAGGATGCATAGGATTTTGTCAGAAATCCCAAGAATGAGAAGAGAAAGTGTAAGCAGCCTGAGAGGTATCAAGCCTTGGTTGCTCAAGTCGGAGAACCCTCCAGTTTTCGGGAAGCTGCTCAGCACCAGGTATGGGTTGATGCAATGGTGGAAGAATACAATTCCATCATGACAAATGATGTCTAGGAAGTAGTATCCAGACCACAAGAGAGATTTGTTGTAGGATCCAGGTGGATCTACAAGATCAAGCATGCTGCAGACAGTAGCATCGAGAAATTTAAAGCCAGGTTCGTGGCTAAGGGGTAGGCTCAGAAGGAAAGAATAGACTATAAAGAAACCTTCGCCCTGGTAGCCAGATACACATCTATCAGGTCCGTGATATCCCTTGCCGTGCAGATGGGTTGGGAAATTCACCAAATGGATGTCATGACAACATTCTTGAATGGTGTGATAGAAGAAGAGGTGTATATAGAACAACCAAAGGGCTTTGAGACAGATGATCAGAAAACTCATGGACTGAAGCAAGCTCCCAAAGCCTGGTATGGTCGAACTAACAGCGATCTACAGAAGATGGGATTCGTTAAGAGCTAAGTCACCTTATACGGGGATACTGGGATATGGGGATTCGAGAATTGGATTTGGGATACGGTGACCCCCAGAACAAGACACTTCCGGGGTACGATACGTTATATATTATTTTATTAATATATATATATATATATATATATATATATATTTTTTTTTTTTTTTAATATATATATATTAATATATTAAAAATTAGATATTTTTTACACAAATTCATAGAAATTCATTGATTCAAACATAGATTTAAGATCTTAGATACTCATACATGATACATTGAAATTTGATACATTGATACCTTATACATTTGTCATATTTACTTAGAAAGACAAGATAGTAAGATACTGTAGTTTGGGCTCTGCATTCGATATTTGGGAGAATAATAGAGATTGGGATTTTTGAATAATAACTTATTCAAATAATAAGTAGGAGAAATAAATCTATCATTGCAACTGGTTGAAAAGTTTCACACTGTCAGATGCTTGACTTCAAGCAGGCTGCGCAGTGGAGAGTGGAGTGTCGAGTTTTCAGAAGGCAAGTTGTGCTGAAGATTGCCTGTGGAGGAAAGGAAATTCTCTTGAATGATTTTGCCCATATTTTCTTGCTATGGATTGCCAGTTTCAGCCATACAGATTGTACTCAGATTTTCATTGCTGCATAATAATAAAACCCCCATTTGCTGTGTTGGTTTTCTTGCATTTGGTTTTTTCCAAGGACTTTTGTCCGAAAATAATTGTGTTATATCTTGTGTGTGTGCTTGCATTTGTTCGCTTCCAACGTTTTATTTTTCTGCAGAATTTTTTTTCTTGAAGGTTTGCAATGTGTTTATTTTGATATTTTATGTAGCAGATTAATTGTTAAATTGATTAACAATTAGGAGAAATAATATCGGTTGCTTCAACGGATTCCAGTGTAGGAATCTTCGCAAGGAGCAAAGTGCAGAGTGGCACAATGCAAAGTCTGCATCAACGCAGATTGTTCAGAGACAGTGCAAAGGCTATTAGCGGTGAGAGACTCGTGTGAAAAATGCACCATACTGAACATAGATGATTTAGTATTTTGGATGTTTGTCAGTTGCAGATGTTGCAGAGAAACAACAACACATGAGTGGGAGTTGTAGTGTAGATGCAGTGTTGGCAGCGGTATAGTAGGGTCAACGACAACACAGATGCAACATCAGAGTTGCGTAGTAGTTGGTGGGCAGCAGTGGCCAGACATCAGCAACGTGACAGGAGGTGATAGAGAGACAGGGTGTTGTTGTAGAATGTGCAACACTAGAGAGAACACATTCCTCGCTAAGAGGGATTGTTAGTTTCTATAGCAGTAGATGTGTTCTAGCCACGAAATTTGGTGGGGTGGCTAGAAAACATGAGATCTCCAAAATCGATAAATCGTTTCTGGGAATTCCACCTAGAGATCGATTAATTATATTATTAGCCGATTTTTGAATATTTCTCGAGTCTAAGCTTAAGGAATGTGGTTAATTTATCAAAATCAATTTAGTCAAGGTGCGAATCGTCTAGAAACTCACATAGATCAACTCGAAGATGATCCTAGCCATTGATTAAGTTTTAATCTTGGCTGTTGGTACTCCAACAGGGGATTATAAGAGGAAGTCGATGGGCACTTGGAGAAGATACACTAGAAGAGCAGAAGTTCGATTTCTAGAGTAGCAACAGTCAGTTGTCGAATGTTGAGAGGTTGGTAGGGAAGAGTTTAATTCAATTCTCTTACTTGATAATTGCTTGTGTTATACTTGTTATGCTTCTATTACTTAGATCTTATCTTCATTAGCTTATTATGTCTTTCATCAAGTCAATTATCAAAACATAAGAGAGATAGGATTTTGGCTCTTCAGGCCAAGGCCAAAACCTCTCCCTCATGGAGAGGAAAACCCGAAAGTAAGTCTTCTTCTAGATCTTCAATTGACAAGTACCATGATCGTGACACAAACAGTTGACACTAGTATGCCATCAAGACCCTTGTCACTTGCTCTTCTCAGCTTTTTATGTTGATTTTCTTTTTTGCACTGTGCTGCACCTTCATTAGGGAAGCTCGATCCCTAATCTAGCAACCACAAACCTCATGCCCCTTTGCCTCCAAGAAGGTCTTCCTCATCCTTGTTTTTGTACCTGAAAATGAGATCCTTTTCTTTGCTGTATTCCCTTCCTTTATGCTATGAATACTCTCAGTCCTCTTCTTGAGATATCCGATATATAATGATCCGAAATTGAGGCCCAAATTGCACTTCTTGCACTGACCTTTTCTTTGTTGTCATGCCACGCTCTTACATACTGTATTGTTCACTAGTCCGACTGAGGAGGTCGAGGAATGAATATCGCTTGTCTGTAATCAGACAAGGCCCAGTAGGGACTCACTATTCATATGGTTAGGAGCAACTCTCTTTTGGGGGAGGGGGTGAGGGTGAGCCAACCGAACTCTCGACTAAAAGGCTCGTTAGGGTGAGCTTGCCGAACTCTCGACATTCTCACCTTTCGCACTGTAGTTCGGATATATTTTACGGAGTTTGACCGAGGTAGATTAAACCCAAAACAGAGGTAAATTATTCCTCTTTTCCTTTGCTGTCTGATCTTCAATTTCAGACCAACTGTAGCTCTTAACCCGCACTGAGATCACAAAAATTGTTCGAATTCTTGTCCAAATTTCTTCTGTTTCTGTGGTGACTAAGGTTCCTTTATATAGTTGTTGCGATGAATAATAAGCTGACATGACCTATGAATAGATGTGACTTCACTTTGATCCGACTTGAGTGTGCATCCTTTGTTTTGAGGCCTACTTCAACAAGGAGAATATACATCATTTTTAACCCGACTTGTGGAGCATAGTTGACATGGTCTTGGAGGCATATATTTACTTCAATGAATTTTCTTTACAAGTGAAACACAACTTCATATACATGACTCTAAATTATACATTTATGACAAGATGACAAATTCGTAAAGACATCAAGAAGAAGTCTTTGACCTATAATAAGAACGTCCTTGCTCATGAAACCCATGAAGTGTTTACAAAATACATTTTATTAACTTTGCCTTCTTCATTACATAAATTCATAATTACTAGTCACTATGAAGAGCGAACCTAGTTACACTTTCCAACATCAGAGAGCCAAAGATTGAAGCGGTGATTGAGGGGGCAGGGACAATGAGTTCGTAGGAGATTTTCTAGATCTAGAGAGTCAGCTACAGGAGAGCCGAGTTTGCTCGGTGAGGTTGCGTAGAGGCAACACAAAAGATTCGGAGGCAGAGTTCGATTGGCCAGACAAAGGGTCGATTCAGTTATTGGTGGTTTGGAAGATTTCCTGAAGGGGCCAACACCTCATTCTCAGATGTTGGATTGGGTAGATGACTTGATCGGTTGCAGTTCCAAGAAGAGCGTACTAGTAAGTGCGTAGGCTTGACGCAGGGGTTTGGTGGAGCCCATTCAGATTAGTGTCCAGTGAGACAAAATTTGTCTCTCTAATTTTTGTGGAAAGTTTCTCTTTTAGTGGATTGCTAGCTTGTGCATCTAGATTGTACTAAGATTATCAATGATGCATATTAATAAAAACCTTCATTGCTGCACCAATTTTCCCAAGTTGGGGTTTTTTCCGGGGGCATTTGTCTAAAAAAATGGTGTCATTTTATGTGTGTATGTGCTAAAATTTTCTCAGTTTCCAAAGCTATTTTCTTTCGTAGTGTATTTGTGAAAATGACAGTGTGAATTATTTGGTATTTGCCGTAGCAAACAACAAATAAATTGTTAGATAAAATTAACAATTAGGAAAATAATTTCCAGTTGTTGTGATTGATGAAATTTTCACACCAAGCATAAACTTGGTTGATAAAAATATAGGAACACCTTTCTCATCGTTAATGAAGCCTTTGTTTGGTTCACGTTGACCTTTTTCTCACAAGCTACTCCAGAGACTAGCTTCAAAATAGTTATGTGGAAGGTTACATCTAGAATACAGATATAAGTAAAAACAATCAAGATTCTTGCATCACACCTAGATTCTAGGATTTGCATAACATATAAGGTAGATAAGCATTTAAGCAGCAGTTGTTCATCCAGTCATTTGATCCTTAGTTGATCTAAAAGCAGGTAAGTTGATTCCATAAGACACTAGTCTGACATCTAAATCTAGTCTAATCTATAAACTTGCCAAATCAACCAAGTGGCTAGGCCATTCAATAGTGTCTCCCAGACTCGTTGATTGCTAACTTGTCTCTCATTTCCTTTTTTCACAGGGACTACCCCCCAAAGCCCGCTATTGGGAGACAGCTAGAACAAAGAGGTTGGGGATCAGGGTGACAACCCCCAACCTGAGTCATTGCCGCACTGTTCTTGTACAATTTAATCGACACCATACCCCTAGTTATCTAACCTATATGCCTTGTCAGGGAAGCCTCCCTTGTGGGGTTAACATCCAACCGCAAAACATGTGAGAGATAGTTGAGGTGACAATGATGGTTGGTATCTTTGTTTCCATAAGATGTAGATTGCCTAGTATGGCTTTGCACTAGGCCCTAGATTTTGCAGTAACAAGTACTATCTATGATTTTACTTTTGGGAAACTCCTGTGCATCATCCTTGTTCATTTAACGTTGTGTTATCCAATTTATGCGAGACTATGCCTCTCCTAAAGACCTTTGTTCTTTTACTTTGCAGTTGGACATTCCATCAATGCATTATTCATCTTGAAAAAGGTTCATAGAATTGATAGCTTTTTATTCCCTTCCAATTAGTTCACAAAACATAGACAAACGATTAAACCAATAGTTTTATGAACTTCCAGTCTCATGCACCCTCACTGATTTCTGCGCCACAAAAGTAGATGTTATCCTAGCTACCCAGACAGGGTTCTTTTGTTTCCATTTTGAAATGTGTTGAAATAAACCACAAAAACTCTTTGTTTTTGCAATGTTGTGAACATCAGCCTTGTAATAAAATTGGCAAGGGTCCAGAAAACCAAAAAATCGGGAAAATATCGGCAAAAATTGGCAAATATCGGAAAAATTAGGATACCTTAAAAATATTTTTTAAAAATTGGCAAACATCGGCTAGGCCAAAAAATTGTGATTTTGAGATAAAATGGGGATGTTATCAAGATGTTCGCAACACTGTTTTATTGCTCCATAAATAATTTGACAATTCAACATTTTGCTTCAGTCCAGATCTTTCTTCCTTTTTATTTCTCCTCCAGTCTGGCTAAATATGAATGGCATCCAATATTTGCAAAACAAGAATGAAAACTTCAAGTTATTCATTTCATCACTATTTCAGTGCGATGCTTCCAATGATTGCATTTATGATTTATTATGCATTAGTGAAACGTTTTAGCATTTAGGATGGTCGTTTGGAGGAAGAAATTATTATATTATGTTGCCTTCATAAGGTATCATTCTTGTCATTTTTAGTCATTTCCTTTTTGAAGTTATGCGTAAGAAGGAAACCATACCCTGTTTTTGCTTGAAGTTACAATGACTTTCAGAAATTTTTACTGGGTTGATCTGCATGTTTTAGGCATTTTCCTTGCTTTGATTGCCAACTATAATTATTTAAGGGTTATTTTGAAACAGTGACCTTTAAGGTTCAGTTTCAGTCGAATTCTAGCTTTTCTGGTGATTTCCTATTGTGTATATGAAGCTCTAGGAGCCTTCAAATTCTCACTTGATTTTGGGACTTATGCAACCATGCAGACTAAATTTGGAATTTGAGTAGGCAAGCTGCATATTTTCTGTTTCATTGTTAGCAAGAGAGTAGCTTAAGAAACTATTCTCCATTAGTGGATAGGTACTCTGCAATCCACTTCATTATGCCTTAGGAACCTGCAACTCATTGAAACCTACTACACTTCCTTTTAGTTGATTGTAATACCACACAAATCTCTGGCTACCCATTAACTCAAACTGCTAGCTCCCCTTGAATCAGGTTATGACACAAGATTGTAAGGCAGTTTGTGACTTTTTGCATGACACGACTTGCTACCTTTCACCACAGCCTGGCTTACTCTGACCCCTAATGAGTTGACTTAGCTATTCACACCGGTCCCAGATACTCTCGGACATGACATGAATACAACCTGTGACTCTTGTTGCAGACTCATGACTGAATGTGCACAACCTCTTGCAGCTCGATATATTTTCCTTCCTACATGCCTGCATATCCCAGCAAGACCTGCTTAATTTAGATAATGTCTGTTTGTGGGATTAACATATGTTTTCTATGATTTAATTCATTGATTCTTTTGAATTGGTGTTGCTAATATCCGTGTTTTTTTCATCTATTGCTATTTTGCTTTTAATTTAAACTTTTGTTTAGACATGACAAGAGTCATGGAATGCTTTTTTGGCTATTATAGAGTGTCTTGCGTTGGGTTTTTTATAATTTAATATGCACTTTTCCTGTGTTTGTTTTCATTTGTTTTAAACTGAAATTATTTGATGCAGGTGGCACTATACATGGACAAATTCACTGGGGTTTGCCAGGCAGTTTTGCATGACTGCAAACTAACTTTTCTACAAATTATTTGTGATCATGATCTTTTTGTAGAGATGCCTGGACGGGATCCTTCTGAGAGGTCTGTATACTGGGTTGTGTTTCAGAGCTTAGCATGTTATGTTATTCATTGTTTTCATGGTGTGTGTTTGCTTAATTAGAAAATGCTTGCCCAAGGGGTGTTAGCTCATCTGGTTGTCACCAATGTTGGGCATTTGGCTATTTTCGTGCTAGCAGGTGTGTGGTTTGAATACCCTGCTATACTAAAATAACTTAGATACCCTATTTTCTTAAAATTTAGTAGCCACAAGCAGGCAATGGACACATAGGTTGCTAGTGGCATGTATATGTGCAAACCGACCTTGAAATATGGCTAAACTGTCATCTGGACAAAATAAACTATTTCATAGCTAAAGACAATCTTTCTTGTGTTCTGAAATAGTATGAATTCTCTGAATTCTTCTTTTTATGAAAACAATCAATCTCATTTTTTTTTAATATCTTGCAGGAATTATCTATCCTCGGTTTTAATACAAGAGCTGTTCCTTACATGGGATCATGATGATGTGACACAACGTTCTAAAGTGAGAGCTAATTTTTACACATTAAAGGAAGTTATTGCTCTTTGTTTTTATGGTTGATTTACTTCAGGAATGGTCATGTATAGATTATTGTATCGAACTGAATTATAACGCTGTCGACAGTTGCATCCAAGTGAATTATCTTGCTGTCAATAGTTGTTTTTTTCCGGATGGTGTGATCTATCATCTGAGTTGCATAGATTAATAGTAGTTTCATAATAAAATGAACTCTCAATTGTCATTAGATTATTTGATGACCTCAGATATGATAGCTGTGCTAGATAAACTGAATTTTACTCTCTCTTGGTGATAATTAAAGGCGGCTCGAATCTTGGTGGTTCTCATGTGCAAGCATGAATTTGATGTGCGGTATCAGAAGCTTGAGGACAAACTATATATTGCACAGCTGTATTTCCCCCTCATTGGACTGGTATGAATTTTCTTCTGGTTCTTTTCTCTGTTTGAGATATATTCACCTATGCAAATATGTGTGATTGGCTGGTTATGGAATTAGGATCAGGCATATAGTGAAGCATATTTATCGCTGTTGTGACCTATTTAGATGGTATTACATGAAATTTATAATGTGATAAATGTGGTCAGGTAAATTGTAAAATTGTTGTTCAGCCTTGGTTATCTGTTCTAAAAGAGGGCATTAAAGGATACTGATTGTTTCCTTCATTTAAACCTTTTCTATTGAATGGGATTGAATCAGCAAAATCTGAGGCTTTAACATGGATTTTATATATTCTCGTTAGAAAAGCCGAATGACCTAATATGTTGCATATGTAATTCAAGTAAACTACATTATGATAATAAAAATACTATTATTATTATTATTAGTAAACACACTATGATACTTCAATAACCGAATATGAGGTCTATTCATGCTCAAAATCAATCCATGTATATAATATATTTTTTATCCTAATTGGATTTTAACCCTATATCCTTTCTACTTTGGATAGTTTATTACTGGGTTCCACCAAGTTTTTTGGATGGGGGGACGCGTGGGAGCTGTTACCGCCAAACTAGTAGGGGTCCTAAAAGGGGATCCTTGAAGGGCTACCACTAGGTCAAGGGAAACAATGGAGCAATACCCCACTGTCAGCTCGACTAAGGTTTCTTACTCGTTACGGACTTTCATCAATGGGAGGAGACCCGTTATAATAAGGATCACGAAATTGAATGGATCAATGATACGATGAGAGGTGATCCTAAAAGCCTATTCACAAGAGATGCTCAGATACATGGCTTACTTGCCTTGAAAGAAAGATGAAAGTTTCTCTAGGAAGGGCTTTTGGGAATTCTAAGAGCTAGGGTTTGAGTATATGACTTGTCAAGAAGATTCTTAGCTTCTAAAATCCTTTTGGAAACTTGGCTTCCAAGTGGTGTTTGTGAAATTGGCTTCAATAAGTTGTGGGACCAACACGAGACCAAGTGGACCCTAGGATAGGTAAAGCGAATGGGGTTGAGCAACCAATTATGTGCTTGACATAATTAGGGAGGCGGAGGGGATTAAGGAAGGAATTTTCAATGAAATGTAATGCAATGATCCCAGTGAGGTTTCTAGCCAAAGCAAACTTAGGGCAAGAAACAACCCTTGAGCTAGGCCTTGCAATATCTTGAGATCCCACCTTTGGATTTACTTGAAATTTGGAGGGCCTCTAGGGAAAACTCCAATGCAGTTGTGGATGAAAAATCAAAGTATTTGGATGGCTATATTGTGAGATAAGTGATGCCCTAGGTGACCTATATAGGGCCTAGAAAGAAAGAGAGAATGTGAGAAAAATATGTTTTAATGTGATTACTTGTGGAAGACCAGTGCCTTGCTCTTTGTGGGGAGATTGGAGTCAAGTAGAATTATGACTATGGACTATTGGATTTTCTATGTCAAGGAGGCCTCAAAGACAACTTCACATATCATTAGGGCACGAGAAAAAGTAGCTTCAAGAGCGTTATACTTTGTTTTGAAAAATAGATTACTTATCTAGATGAATTCTAATGATGAAACATTTCTAGGAACATTCATTCATAATACATTGCCCATACATGAAGCATCACTATCTAGAAATAGAATTTCTACAGCTTCACATAAATGGATGTAATAAATTAGCCCTAGTATAGCGAAATCCCAACAACAATGTATGTGACAAAAATAGAAAGAAAGAATAACATTAAATTGCACTTACATGTCTTAAGAGTATATCCAACCATCAAAACTTAGCAATCAAGAAGTTCCAAGACAAGAGAAAAATGATCCAAACATCAAAATTTATTCCTTGCTCCAAAAATTCTTCCTCCAAGAAGGATAGCGAAGTTCTCTAAAGATATAGAAGTCCAATCCAAGTGATGATGCTAAACGTCACTTGTATTTCTACACTTTTAATGAGTGCGATTTAGCTAATTAGGCCTACATTAGCCTCTACAATAAAATAATGTGCAAAATAAGTAACTTTTGGTGACAAGCCCCATAAACTAGCTCATAAACAAAAGAATAAGCCCCTCAAGAGGTCGAATGATCAATAGTACATGTCATTGGGCCTTCTTAGAGGCCCGATGAAGTCCATAGGTGCCATAGTGAGAAATAGGACTCCCAAAAGTAGTGGACAAGGGGTTGGCCCAGTGTTCTTGAAATAATACACATGTGGTGCTCCCAATGGGTGTGGGGGCACACAAGTAACCTCATGGGTCGCCAAGTAGATTGAAGATGCCTGTATACCATCTGCAAGGGCTCAGCTGATGGTGTAAATGATGCCACATCATCAAATAGGTCCCGAGTCATCTTCCAAGTGCATGGTACAATTGTGGGGCCGACTGGGTATGGTGAACTAGGTGAATCTTCCTTGTCCCTTAGGTGAATATCTAGCAATCTCTTAGTGCCTCTGGGGATCCATGGAGTGTCGTCTATAGCTGTGGAGGCCCATGGCTCTCTACACACACCCTACATGTGCCAATGTAGCCCTCTGGAGCCTATAAAAGAAGGAGATCGAATTCATTTGGAAAATCTCATCTCAAACCAGTTCAATATATCTATTGCAGCTAGAAAAAGTGCGAAGTATGTCATGAAAGCTAACAAGAATGCGAGTTGGGTCAAAGTGATAGAGAAGGAAAAAATCGAAGTTTTGGTGTTGGTCTCTCTCCATTTCGTGCCCTAGTTTGGGAGATCGAAGTCTTTTTGTGTTGTTGTTGCTGCCTATTGCTTGAACTAATGCATAGTCAAAGTTGTTGCGGACATGCTGCTGCGGCTGTTGGGTCGAAGATCTGGAAAGGCTGACTTGGTGTGGAGGAAAGGTTTGGTCTATGTCTAGGGTGAAGAGTCTCAAAGAATGTTGATTTTTGGTAGCATCGAAAGTGCTCTAAGTCTCAAAATTTGTGAGGAGGCTTAGACACATGTATTCCAAAGAACTCAGAATTTGTTTGTGGCAATTCCACTCGGAACATGTTTTAATTAAAATAATTAATTATTTTAATGGAGACCCTAAGTCTAAACTTAGGGAAATTAAATAATTAAAGGGCATTAATAAAACAGAGTGTGAATCTTCTAAAAAACACGGATCAAGTCAACTTATGATATTAGCTGTTGATTAGAGATCTAATATTTGCCATCAAAGAGATCCTGCTTCGAAATGAGGAGGTGGGATACCAAGGAAAAATTGACAAGCTCCCTCGAAGGAAAATTTTCTTTTATTATAGTTACCAGTGAAACCATCTTAGAGAGAAGTGAGGGTTTAGCATCTTGAGGAGGGTTTACTAGAGCTCCAAGAGCCAATACCCTTCCTTAATATATCAAGAATGCAAATGAGAAATATTTACAATGCGTATGGTGAAATTTACAATGAAAAATTCTCTTAGAAAAAATTCACTTTCTCTTCCAATGAAATTTGCTCAAAGGGTAGACGTGTAAGTTTCAAGAGCAAATTTACGTAGAAGAGGGAGAGAAATATCCTCTCTTTCCTTGTAGCCATAGAAAAAAGGCCTAATATATATATATATATATATATATATATATATATATATATATATATTATTTGCAAGTCTCAAGAAAATTGTTTTAAAACCCTAGCTGTCTAGCATATTTGCACAAGGAAGAGCATTTATCCATGAAAAATGGTAGAAGGTGGTTTAAAAAAAATCAGATCTCTTGATCCTCAAGCCTCCTTATAAATGTTGTTAAGACATCTTCAAGAAAATCCCTCTTGTCAAGCTTCTCTATAGATCTGCGCATTCAATAAAGGGAGAGATCAGATCTGAAACGAGAGAAATTCGATCACAGCAATTTACAATTAATAATACAAACTGCAAGCCTCAAGAGTGTGAGGACCCCTATACTCTTGGGAAGGCCAGAAATAAGCTCTAAAATAGCTAGATCAAACTAGTAAAAACACAAAGAATAAATAGATATGAAGTTGAAATTAATAATATTTCCAAGTTATGGCAGAGAAACTCCCTCTTCAGAAGAAATTGTTTGATAAGCCCTTGAGGAAAATCGATATGGGTTGTTCAATATTTATTTGCTTGAGAGTTGGTTGGTTCAAACAAAAGCTTCCCCAAACACTCAAGATTTGTTCCATAAAATTATAGATCTCTGCACACTTCAAAATATTTTGTTAGATCCACAAGGTATTGGACTACATAATGAAGAAGAGGAGTAGGGGTTCAACCAAAATCGCATTAGCGCTGCTAGTGTTGAGAAATCCAAGTAGATGGCAGTTAAACAATTTCTCGTATTATGACATTATCTTGTGATGGTTGTCGTTATAATTATGTGTTCTTTCGATTTATCTTTTCTTATCATCAAGAATAATGCCAAGCAACAAATAAAAGAGGACACAAAATGTAGGCACAAGCTAGGGAAAAACCCCACTCTTCGAGGAAAACCCAGTCAAATTCTTCCTTTAGTAGATTCAAGATGAGGCGACCAAGAACCTTAGACTATAGACTTCCTCCATCAAGTCATCCTTACTTTCATTGTTTTGACATCCTTATCTCTGTCATGACATCGAGATTTCATCATTGTGATTCCACCGAAATCTCATGATTTGTCATGATACTAAGAATTGTGATGAAACTGAAACCTTTCACACTGAAGTAGGGTTGAAAATTGTGATACACGTTGACTGTAGTAGCACCGAGCTTACTGCACTGTAGAGCACCGAGACTGTGTAATCATCTCGAGGGAGCATTGTGGTAGCATATCGAGATCCAGCCGAACATCTTTTTTTAATGGCACTGATACTATATCACTGTAATTTTCACCAAGAGTCTTTCCTGAAATCATCGAGCTTGATCCAAACTGCATCTCTGAAATTCTCCAAACTTCTGAGGTGATCCGAACTTATGTGGTTGAGCGAGGACCTTAGGCTGGTATTTATAATTGTTTCCCAATTGATATGAGCTGACATAAATTCGTTGAAGGGGTTTGTTTCCACATAGGCTGAGTTGAGTATATTCATTTGAGGATAATTTGAGGCCGTCTTGAAGATGTTGCTTTGATGACTTTGATGAAGAGGCCGAGTTGATGAAGAGGGTGACTTGATGGAGGAGTCCATTAAATTGACTTCGACTCAATTGTAATTACATGATTTAAAAGGCCAAATTGGATCAATTTAAATTTGTAATGACTAACCTAGAAGTTGACAATGGGGACCTTAATCTAAATATGACCCAAGCTTGAAAGCCATGCTTTAATAAGCCATTTAATAATAATAAATTCTTTTTGACAAATATATTAATAATGAAGACTGAACCTAGTTACATTCTTCAACACTCCCTCTTGACTAGGGAGGTATTCATATGTAATTAAAGAGGTACATGGAAGATCTCACTTTATCTATGAAGAAGTTTAATGCCATGGACTAGATTCCTAACTAGGGTAATCTATCCATTTGGTCTCTCAACAGTTTAGGCACCACAATGCCACTGACTAGATTCTTGACTAGGGCAATCTATCCGAGTGGGGCTAAGATGGAGTAAAGCTTTCAACCTCTATAGGTGCCATCAGGGTTACTTAATAACCATCAACCTAGGGAACTAGGTGCACATCTACCCGATTCCACCCTCCCTACCAGACATGAAAACAAAGTGCCGACCCAATGTCTTTCCAGGAATTCTTCACTTGCAAAGCCTCAACAACAAATCTCTCCCGATCAAACTGGTCAATAACCAACATGCTATCAAACCTTCGAGAGATTTACTTGTACAAAGACACCTCCAATCAGCGATACACTTACAAATCAAAGCAAACCTTTGGGGTTTCGATGTTGCTCTTTAACTGATCTTAGTTTGACTATCAGTTGAACCTTTGAGAGAAGATTCGTCTTCCTACTTCATATGTAGCAACATATCTTCGAAAATAAATTCTCTAATAAAAAATTATGTTGTGCCCTCTCTCTTAACCAAGGAGAGTTCTTCTATCTCGGCTCCCTCTTAATGTAGGGAGATTAACTTCTTCCTTGAGTGTTGGAGAATCTTTGATGGCTTCTATCCTTCTCATCATTTTCTTACAAGCAATTTCACCAACTTGTATTTGATTTCCCTACACAACATAGATAGCAAATACTAACCCAGTAATTATCAAAAGACTATAGTTCAATATTTCAAGTTCTAACCCAGGTTCGTTATAAACCCTAAATCACATCAACAACTCAATCAGGATAACAAAAAATTAGTTCTGTGCCCTGTCATATAGCGTTCCCTAGAAATAAGTCAAAATAAAAATAAAGGTATAAATAAAGGTATCTAATAACTTTCGAAAGCCATATGATAGACTTTTCACTAGGGTTTTATGTAAACCCTAGATTTTACTCAATCAAAACAATCACAACATGAATAGCTTCTACTAGGGTTCGATATAAGTCCTACATTTTATATCCATAAATTCTCAACAAACGTTATAGATTCAGATGGATACACCTACTAGAGAATTTTACAACTACTAGGGTTTAAGTGTAAACCGTAGACTTTTCAATCATCATCCTAGAACTTCAAACTTTGAATAAGGATTGTTTCCAAACCCTAGGACTTGTGACCATTAGAAATTTGGTCATCACACAGATCTAGGAGATTACCATCATGCATAAGCATATCATATGTCAGACAATATTAATACATTAGATATATACTGAGATTCAACCAAATGAACATATTTCTAGGGTTTCATTCCTAGGACTTTACATAACAAGGATTTTGCTTGTAGACCTAACCAAAACCTAGGGTTTCGTTTCATATCAAAGCAAACCCTTATTATATCAAAAATTCAAAGGGTCGGGATTTCGAACAACACGACATCAAAACGCCATGATCATATCAAAACCTGAAACATGACATCATCAATATATTAACCAGAATAACAATTTCTTCATTAATAGCCCTAAGTAGGTTTAGGGTTTCACACATTAGTAACATACCATTAGGTTAGGGTTTTCCAGAGAACCTTTTAGGGTTCTTTTATGAAAACAATAAGAGATATAATGTGGGTAGATTCATCAGATGATGAATCACCCCAAACAAGAATCTTTCAAGGTTCAAGAGAGATGGACATAACGATGTTAGTTACACAAATTTCAAAATAAGATGAAGAAAATTTTATAAGCTGTATGGTCTAGTACATACTTGGAGATGTTTCTTGGAAAACCTTGCAGGAATTCTTTTGAAGTGTAAGCCATCGTCTTCTATCCCTGTAATACATAATTTCAAGCAGAACCATGTGATTCCAAGAACGCTATTTAATTCCTTAAATTAGATAACCATGGAGAATGGAATCCTATGAAAAGTTATTCCTTCTTTTAATCAGGGACTTCTACTTGACATCCTAGATATCTAGAAGATAAGGATTAGGGATCTAATATTTATATTGTCTAAGGATTACAATTTTTAACTTAGACTAACTATAACCAAGGATTGCGTGATCATTTGATAAACTGAAATTCTAAAAGAAATTTATGAATATATGTACCTTATGTTTTACATACCTTTTGATTTGATAACTTGTTGTATGTGCATCATGTTAAGTAGGGAATGCTTACCTGATTTTCTTAAGTTGATTTCTTGTACTTCTTATCTCAGACCTTTGATAAATCTCCACATGCAGTTGGATTTAGTTTTATTTCTCCAACGAGATGTAGATTAAATGTGCTTGTTGTAATTCATAGACATGTCACTGCCTAAACATCACTGCTCCCTATCAATGCTTTAGCCCAAACTACTTGTTCTGATCATGCACATGTTTCATAATCCAAATTCTCCTCTATGAATGCGATAGAATTGAGTCTTTTTCATTGTATCATTGAAACATCATTGTTAGTTTTCCTTCATGAGATCATATCATTGCATTAGTGCCAAGTTGGACTTCTTGTAAACGAGAAGGCATTGAGACTTCATCATGAACTGAGGTGATGAAGTCACTATAATAACTCTTAACTGATATCAGCATCTGAGAAAGCACTGAAACCTTGAGATAGTGATACTGAGGTAGCATCGAGACCTTCCCTCCGAAATCTTTTTCATTGTGATCATCTCTGAGATATTGTCCAAACTTTTGTCACTGTGATATACAAACTTATCTTTCAAGAATCGAGCTATGTCGAACTTCTGTGGTTAGACCATGGTATTTGGTTAGACCATGGTATTAAAAACCGGCCGGTTTGAACCGGAAACCGGTCAAACCGGCCGGTCAGGATGCTTTTCGGTTCAAACCGGCCATAAAACCCGGTCATCTCGCCCATTTGCCCTGGAAATCCAGTTAGCTGGTGCTAACCGACCGATTAAGGACGAAACTGGCCGGTTTATGAATAAACCGGCCGGTTTCGTCCTTCACCGGCCAGTTAGCTCCTCTTCCCCTAGGCGGACCCACGCACAGCTAGCAAGGTGCCTTAGGGCTGATGTGGAGGTAAGGGGAAGGTTGTTTCCCTCCAAAAAGACCCTCCCCAATCTTTTATAAGCAGGGGCAGCCTCCCCTTTGTCTCACACCAACTCATTTGCTGTTTGTGAGTTTGATTGAGAGCTTGGAGAGTGTTGAGTGTTTGCCGGAGCAGTGATCTTGGAGGCTTGGAGTTGGAGTTGGAGCTATCTTGGAGACCCTCTCCAATCTTTTATAAGCAGGGGCAACCTCTCATTTATTTCACACCATCTCATTTGGAGATTTTGTGAGTTTGATTGAGAGCTTGGAGAGTGTTGAGTATTTGCTGGAGTAGTGGAATGACATAGAGTTTGAGGCTTGCTGCTTGAGCTAAGTAGTAGCCATCATGCCTCCAAAATGCAGGGATACTGCATGGGCTCATTGTGATATGATTGATGGCAAAATTATTTGCAAATGCTGCCAAAAATCTATTGCAGGAGGGGGTATTTACAGGTTCAAGCAACACTTGGCTAGGATAGGAGGCCATGTAAAGCCATGTGGAGCACCAAATGAAGTAATAGGGCATATTAGGGTAGAATACCTTCAGAAGTTTGAGACTCAAGTCACTGAACCAATAGAGAAGTTTGTGACTGGAGCAGTTGCAAAGTAACCCTTGATGAGCCGGCACAGATCTTGAGGAGAGGGAGATGTTTGGCCCAAATGGAGACTGGGTTGAGTGATAAATCCATGTTGGAGTGGTTTGGACCACACAATTTTTTTTCCAATCTTTTTCCTTGAAAACCTCTCATTTGATTTGTTGGGACATTCAATTTGTTGGGACATTAGATTCTTCCTTGGACCATCGAATTTTTTCTTAGTGATTTTCTTGCTTGATTTGTGGAGATTCCATTACTTTTTGAGTTGACATTATTTCTTGGGAAAATCTACTTCATTTTTTATCATTTTCCACTTGGAGAGATTTTTTTGAAAATTTTTCACTCATTTTTTGCCAAACTATAGAAAAATGGGTCTTGAGGGGTAAATATATATTTTTCCACCCTCAGAATGTATCTGAATAGAAAGTTGAGGTGTAGAGGTCAATTTTGATTAGTCATATCCCCTAGAACTTCTATATACAACACTTGTTACATTTTACATCAAATAATTATTAAAAATCCCAACCAGTGGGAAATTTTTAATAATTAAAACATAATAATATTAATGTCGTCAGACTCACAAGTAATTATCATGTAATGGAAATTTGTTAATAAGATGATATCCTCCAGATTTTCCAACATTGTGTACCATCACGCATCTATCACGATAGTATGTTTGAAGGTGTTCTACCCAATCTAGAAGGTATGATTTTTCATTATGCAATTGGGTGTTTATGCTTGTTTTTCTTGGGGACACTTCGACATGTATTATTGGGTGACTTGGATGAAGGAAGGGATTTAAGTGTGCTCTTGTTCCCTTACCTCAACTGGAGGGTTAATTCTAAATCCTAGTCCCATGGGATATCCTTTATTGGTTATTAGCTTTAGGTATGGCACCACATGGTATTTTTTGATTTTGGTTGCGTTGTCCCACTTCTGGATACGATATATCTTACTTCCCGAATAAATTTTCCACTATCCTATTTTGTTACAATCACTTAGCACACTTTTTTCTTCAATAAGAGATCAAATTTTGTCTTCCAATGACAAGTAGCAAATCAAAGAGATGCGTAAGCAGTAGATCGAATCCCCGAGGGATTTCACAGTCCAAGCTAGGAGGGAAAGATTCGCACGGGAATCTCTCTCCGAGTGAGTCGATAGAGAGGTACGATGTCCAATTTGCAATTTTTCCACGGTAGAGGAAGCATCGCGGCAACAACGTCAGCGCAGACCAGGTTACGGTGTGACACAGTTTTCTTGTAGCAACAGTTGCTGGTGCAGAATGTGTCAGAAGAAGGAAGAAGAAGCATATTGAGGGAATTCTGACCACTGGGAATTTCTTGCCCAAGAAATTGTGATTTCCTGCGAAGAAGCAGCGTGATTGAGATTTATTTCGCTTGCTCTAGCAGCGAGGACGTAGAGCTGCTGCACAGAGGGTTAGAGGCAACAATTCGACATTTGGTTGGGTGAGATGGCAGCCATTGGGTTGCATGATCAGGATCAATTGGAGTGTGCCTCTAACTATGTAATCTAGAAGCCAAGGATCTCCTTCCTTTTGGATAAGCATGAGCTCAAGGCCTTCATCGACAGTGCGATAACTGAACTTGTAGATGCATATCCGTTGAAAGCCTTCAAGAAGAACATTGAAAAATCCAAACAGTTGATCCTCGACGGAGTGAGGGATCACATTGTCTCAATATTTCTGGCAAAGGGACTGCCTAGGAGATGTGTGATGCAATGACCACGCTATACCAGGCGTCTTCCGAGCAACGAAAGATGTTCTTGGAGGAAAAGATGCGGTTTACTAGGATGTAGAAGGGAGAACACATAGATCTGTACCTTGCAAAGCTTCAAGAGGTTTGAGATTAGCTGGCAGTTGTAGGGTCAACACCTCAGGCCACAGAGATGGTCAGATTGGCTTTGAATTCCATTTCCAAAGAATGAGAAGTCTTTGTCTAGAGTATCCTGGGCAGAGAGAAGTTACGGGACTGGGAAGGAATGTGGGCAACTCTTCAACAAGAAGAGATGAGGAGATAGTTAATCAAGTGCAACCTTGACGACAACAACAATAGTGGGACGAAGCCAAATGAGGAGGATGAGAATGTAGCCCTTGCATCTAGGGGGTAGCAGGAGTAGCAGAGGCAGAAAAAGGACGTCTCGAAGATCAAATGTTTCAAGTGTGGTGAGATGGGTCGCTACGCTACTTAGTGTCCTTTCAAGAAGAAGGACAAGAACGAGAAACATGATCCGCAGGCTGCAACTGAGAGGATCGTGGAGGAATAGCTCATGATGATTTCCCACATATCTCCAAAGGAGAATTGGGGTGATGTAGAACTGTAGTTCAACAAAGCTGCAGTTGGGCAGTATCCTTGAGGAGTCCACCTCATGGATCATTTCCTTGCTACAGGAGCCCAAATCAGAAGTAGCAGGATGGACAAGTGTCAATTGGTGCATAGCAGTGTAGAAGTGACAGCGCAGTGGCTAGTGAACGCTAGAGTCTGAACAATGCAAAGCAAAGTTGGCAACAATGCATGAAGGCACAACGCAAAGTCAGCAGTAGCTCAACAACCTCTGAGGGGCAGCGCAGAGATTAGCAGCAGTCAGATCTTCAGTATCAAATGCATCATGTTGAACACTTAGTTTAGTGTTTGAATGTTTTCTGTTGCATCAAGCAACAAAGTTGCAGTGCAGTAGCAGTTGATAGCAGTGCGCAGGGTCAACAACAGGATGGATGCAACAACGCAGTAGTTGGTGGGCAACAGTGTCAGACATTAGCAACGCAGAGGGAGATGTTACAGAATCAGTGTAGTGCTTTAGCAGGATGCATTACTAGAGCACATTCCTCGCTAAGAGGGAGTGTTGAATTCTGATAGCATCGGATGTGCTCTAAGTCCTAGATTTTGTAGGGCGGCTTAGACACATTTAGTCCAAAGAACCCAGAAAGCATTTTGGAAAATTCCAATCAGATTGTGTTTTATTAAAATAATTAATTATTTTAAATGGGAGCCTAAGTCTAACTTAGGGAATTAAAATAATTAAAGGGTATTAATAAAACAAGGTGTGAATCTTCTAGAAAAAGACGAAGATCAAGTCATGTTAATATTTGCCGTTGATTAGCGATTTAATCTCGGACGTTGAATTCTCAACAAGAATATTATAAGGACTTGATGGGAGGAAAGATACACCGAGAGAGTCTAGAGATCAAATTTCTCAAGTGAGTAGTGCTCAACAACGGATAAGATTGATCGAGTTGATTCTTGCAGAGAGGGGTAGAGATAATTTTCCGGTTGGAGATTTTCCTGATTCTGATAGTGCAAGGCAGAGAGGGCAGAGAGTTGTCCAGAGAGGCAGCAGAGAGCTTCCGAGGGAGTCTGTATTTCTGCTTGGGAACAATCACGATCCAGAGCCGAAGTTGGGGTGTGAGACTGGGAGGCCAGAGCGCTGAAGTTTCTAGCTAGCAAAGAGATCAGAGGAGTTGCAGCGCAATCCCAGCAATAGCAATGACTGCGTAGGTGTGACGCAATACTGCACATAGACTCATCTCCAGCGTAGGTCAACACTAGATCTTCCAGTGACAGGGTGAGATCATCTCACCAGGTCTTTGTTCAGTTGAATCTCTGTAATGGTGTCATGCGTGTTTAGTTTTCTTCTTGCTCAGATCTTGTTTCCACGTTTATTTTTTTGCAATTTATTTATATAGTGAAGGTTGCAATGTATTTACTTGTAGAACACAATAAATAACTCGCATGATTAATCAAGTGGAAGAAGTAATATCAGTTTACTGCAATAGGGATTCCAGGTTTAGGGTTTTTCACAGATAGTAGGTGCAAGGTGCATCCTTTGAATTGGGGTGGCAAGTGACAAATAAGCAGAATGGAGAAGGGAATGTGAGGGGCAATCTTGGGCTACATATCGAGGCATAGGGGCAGCGAGATATGGGGAAGCCCACGCCAGGGTATATAATGTGTAGGAGGGAGCAATCGTGGTACATGTGTTGTCCCGTCCTTGATTTTACGACCCATCTTTATATGCCTTTTGCCTTTTATGAATTTTCTTTAACTAACTGGTTGAGAGTGAAGGATAAGAGCATGATGTGTCATATATAACATTGATTACCCCTTTAAGGTAGGGTGGTTCATTGCCCTCCAGCGAGGTGGGACAATCATGGGTTCCTGTATGAAAAAGGAGGCTCATCTGGGGCCTCCTATGGAACTAGGGTGATGGCCATGGGTAAGGGGCAGAGCTCATGCGTTGGCTTTTGTCTACGTGCTAATTATTTTCGTCTCGACCATCTTTGCATTTTGTGTTACAATTTCCTGTTAAGTGTGGCCAATTATGCTTTTTCTTTTTCTTTTAGCTACTTCAACCTTCAGGGCAGCATTCTAGGCCTGACCCTAGGTGGGGGCAAATGGATAGGGAGGCAGGCCTGATATGGACCCATGGGTGCTATGTGGACCAGGATGGGAGAAATGATGAATGGGAGTATAATGAGTGGAAGGGGAGTAATACATGCGGATAAAGGAGCAAGACCATACACCCAAAGTCGAGGTTTGCTAAGTAATACCACCCTAGAACCTAATGATCAATAAACGAGATCCCGCGGGACTAAGATGCAGGGGTAGCACCCAAAAGACATGAAAGAGTTAGGAGCACAAACTAAGCCCACTCTTTCTGCCAAATTCCCCCATCAATTCATGCCCACAAGTATCAATGATAAGTAAACTGAATACTCAATTACCAAACGATAAGACATACATTTAGGTTCAGGAGCCCCATTCTCAAACATACGATCAATACAGATGGGTGAGAGATCACACCGTTGGCTTAGGTGGCAGAGAAATGGCACAATGAGCTAGTAGTAGGCTGCAAGGGGCTGTTGGCTGCCAACTGAGGTCCAACAATAAAATTTTTGGCTCAGTCAGCATCAGTATATCCATGAAGCCTCACATATCTAACAATAAATCTCAAACCTATATTAATCGTCCCATGCAAATAACTCAACATGTGCTTGGTAGCAACCTAGTGTGCATGAAGAGGCTCAATCATGAACTGACTCAATGTGTTAGCTACAAAACATATGTCTGGATGGGTGTTCACAAGTAACATTAGTGCCCCAATCAATTGTTGATACTCAAAGGGGTTTTCCAAGTCAGTTTCAACAACATCTCCACATAAATACTTGAAATTCATCTCCATTGGTTATTGAAAAATGTCCAACTAGGTTTGGTCTTCGTAAATGTGAAATGTACTCTTGATTGTTGTAAATTGCGAAATGAATGAAAGTTATTATTATTACTTTTTTGGAGCACGAGTTTCATGCTCAAGGTCTTTTATTTTATAGATCAAACACACATTGGGTGCTTCTACTGTTTGTCCTAGTTCAAGAAATCAAAAGAGTCATTTTCATAAGTTGAAAACCCCTTCGGGCACATTGTAACTTCTAAAGAAAATTAATTTTGTCCTTAAAAGTGTCAAAATACCCTCCAAGATTAAGTTGTCCTAACAGCTGGCAAGTTTGCCTAATTTGAGGAGCCACGTCCACCTTTTTGGAAGCCTATATATAGGAGGAAACTCGACGTCCTTGAAGCACATTCATCACTCACGCATCCAAGTGAAGAAAGAAGAGGAAGAAGGCAATGAAGAAGGAAGAGGACAAAGAAGACTTTGTTTTGGGCTATTTCTCTCTCACATGTGCGAAGGAAGGCTAGGATTTCTGCAACAAATCTACAATTTTCCTCTATAAATTTGATCTGGAAAGAGAGAATGTAAGAAGGTCAAGCGAATGTCACAAAAATCCATCTTCAAGTTCCAGAAGTCGGAGAAAACCAAGCGAAGGTCTTAGGAAGTCCTAGGAAAAGAAGCTCAAACGTGTGCCATCAGCAACTGCAGGAGGGTCGAAAATTTCAGGTCTGCAGCGGACGCCGAAATTCTGCAACTAGGGGTCGAAGTTGTGCTACTAGAAGAGATTTGACTTGGACAAGGAAAGCACATCATTCAGAAAGGTTGAACTTGGTCTTGGATGGTATTGATCTTGGTTTTGTCTTGGTATAAAGGTCTTGGAATAGGTCAATTGAAGGATCTATAAGGAAGAGAAAAGATTTACGGGTTTTCCTGTCAGGAGGAGAGGTTTTGGTCCTAGCTTGCAACCTATATTCTGTGTTCTTGTTCTTCTTGTTTTGGTAGTTGTTTGATGATACGCAAATATAATAATAATAAGAGAAGCTAATATGTAAGATAAGTAAAAAGACATCACGAGCAGTTATTAAAGAAAGCAAAATTACACTAATCATTGCTCTTAAGATTTCTCGAGATGGTATCAAAGCCAAGGTTGTCTAAGGGAATCATGAAGATCTCTACTACATTGAAGAAGTTTCTCAAGAAGTTTTCAAAGGTAGCAAACCATCTTAAGAAAAGCAACAAATAAGTATGGAATCTCCTCTTTCTTTTAGATCAGACTTGTTGAGTGAGTGCTCCAATTAGGTCGATCTACCTCTCTCTATATAGCCTTTTTGTGGGGTCTAATGTCCCTAATGTAGGCTGACATCATGGGGACAACGCTGACTTGGTGTGGAGGTGAAAAATAACCTTTTTGACTCATAAATAAATCTTTTTACATGATGCAAAAGCCGAAGAAGAGTCAAATAAAAGTGAAAAATGATTCTATTGACTCAAAACAAAACCTAGAAGACTTCAATGGAGGCTTTGACTTAGAAAACATTGACCCAAGCATGAAACCCATGCTTTAATAAGTCATTATCTTTAATAATAAAATTTCTTTTGACATGTACAATTATGAAGACCAACACTAGTTGCATTTTTCAACAAGTTGCACAATAATCACCATAACCCTTCGACTGCTGCGACCATTCCAATACGTCTTGACAACTTCTTGCCTATTCTCTACAACCACCCTCCACTATCGCCCTTCATCCTTTGCGAAATATTCTGTATGGCCCTTACGGTCCTTGACGCCTCTGCCGTTGCCTTCTCGTTGATTACCAACAAACCCCAACGCTTGTTGTAAATTTGTCGGCTGTTGTGATTTCGTTCCGACTTCTACTACCCTATTTGTGTATTTCCTCAATTCCCAACCATGCTCCTTGTTATCCCCCGTTGCAATATGTCCGACATCACAATCAATTGATAACATCGTCACACCCTTTTTTCAAAAGCCCTTGTCCCTCATTTTTGCCCTTTGAAACTATATAGTTATATATGATATAACTATTATATAATTATATATATGAATCTATTATGTAGTTTATAATTATATAATTAATTAATAATTGTATACCTAAGAGCTATATAATTTAGTTATATAATTATAATTATATAGTTTAAATTATAATCCTATTATTATTATTCGAAGATTTATTGTTAAAAATATATATATTTATATATTAAAAAAATTATATTAAAAGAAAAAGAAAAGAAAAAGTCGTTCTCTCATGCAAAGAATATGTAATATTTGGCCAAGTATCACTGATAGAATTATTGACCAATACAAAGGGAGTCAATTTTCAAAGAGAAAAAATGGAGACTAGGAATGGAAGATTTTTATTGTTGAGAATTCTATAGGGCAATGATTATGATTAATTCTCTTTACTTGATAACTGTTTGTGATGTCCTTTTACTTATTAGCTTTGTTCCTTATTATTGTGTGTGTGAATCATCAAACAACTACCAAAGACAAGAAGAACAAGAACACAGAATGTAGGCTGCAAGCCAGGGCCAAAACCTCTACTCTTTAGAGGAAAAATCCGTAAATCTCTTCTCTTCCTTATAGATTCTTCAATTGACCAAGACCAATACCCTCCAAGACTAAGACCAATACCCTCCAAGACCAAGACCAACCTCTTCGGATGATGTGCTAACTTTGATCTAATCAAACCCAGTCAAATCTCTTCCAGTAGCACTTCTTCGACTTCCTGTTGCCAGATTTTTGGCCTTCTGCTGCAGATCTGCAATTTTGGCCTCTCTGCAGTTGTCGCTGCCACACCTGGGAACTTGGATCTTCCTTGAGAGCTTTCCCTTGACCTTCACTTTCCTTTCTCTGAGTTCTGGAGCTTGGGAGTGACCCTTGGTGACCTTTGTTTGACCTCTTTGCCTTCTTTTCTCCATGATCGAACTTGTAGATAGAAGTCTTAGATCTGCTGCAGAAACCCTAGTCCTCTTTAGCACGTGTGAGAGAAAATTAGCCTAAACACATCTTTTGTTCGTCCTCCTCCTTCACTGCTGCCTTCTTCCTCTTCCTTCGCTAGAGTGAGTGGTGAGTGAATGTGCTTAATGTAGGACGATTTCTTTTCTATTTATAGGCTTTTCATGGGTGGACGTGGCTCTTCCTTTAGGATGACTTGTCAGCTGCCAGGCCGACTTGGCCTTGGAGGGTATTCCGACACTTTTAAAGACTAAAATATATTTCTTTACTAGGTAAAATGTCCTTGATGGGGTCTCCAACTATTGGGAATGACTCTTTTGACTTCTTCACTTAGGACAAACCCTAGAAGCACTCAATTGGTGCTTGACCTATAAAATAAAAGACCTTGAGCATGAAATCAATACACCAATAATAATAATAATAATAATAATTTTCTTTCATTTTATAATTTACAAGAATCAAATATACATTTCATACTTATGAAGGCCGAACCTAGTTACACATTTTTCAACACTCCCTCTTAACTAGGGAGGTATTCATATGAGGTACATGGACATTCTCAATTTGAAGAGATCTCATAAGAAGAGTCGGATTGATAACCCATCTGTCTAGCATCATATTAATTGACATTGTCATGTAGCAAGGCCTTGACTAACAACTCTATCTCTCCACAAGATCAAAGCACAATGTTGGGGAGACCAATGATTTATAGATTCCATCATCATTGTCTCTCAAGGTTCATGCTCCACCTAGGTGTTCATTGAGGCTGACCTTCTTTGGACTATTCTTGTCTTGGATAGCTAGTCCTCAAAGAATATCGGTCCACGACTACTCTTATCTTGGATGCCCTACCTCATCATCAAAGAGTATCGAATGCCAGGTGGTTACACATTCCTCCATTCTCTCGTCCCAAGTGAAGACATGAATGTTGTGCCTATCCCTCCCTCTCAACTAGGGAGGACATATCAACCAAGCCTAGCTTGTCTCTCAAGTACACAAGCTTCGTAGGAAGAGATTTCGTCAATATGTTAGCTACCTACTCATCGATGGAGATATATTGTAGCTGCACAACACCATTTTGTACTAGTTCCTGAATATAGTGATACTTGTTGTTTATATGCTTTGTCTTTCGGTGAAATATTGGGTATTTATACGATTGTATAGGTGTTGTCACAATCTATCACTATAGGGTCCATCGGTCCTTTGGATAGGTCGGATAGCTACTTCCTTGACCACTTCTTTGCTTACTTCACAGAATGCAACATACTCAGCGTCAACACTACTCAAAGCAACTGTGTCTTGTTTTCTGCTCATCCATGAGATCATTGAAGATCCCAAACTGAAACATCCTCATGTAGTGCTTCTTCCATCTTGCTCACTGCTTCCCTAGTAAGAATCTTTATATCCAATCAGGTGGACATCATTCCTGCTATCATATTTCAGGCAATAGTGGATAGTTCGTCATAGATATCTTAGTATATGTTTTTCTTCTATCCAATGATCCACTTGGAATTGATTAAGAATATTTATTGCAAAACATATGTTTGGTCGAGTATTCACTAAGTAGATTAGTGAGCCAATCAGTGGTCTATTCTTGGAAGGATCCGCAGGGCTTGATTCAGAAATCCTTAGTCTTTTCAAGTTTGTGATCATCAGAGTGGTCATAGGTTTACAATCCAACATGTCAAACCTCTTCAAGATCTTGATCATGTATTTTCCTTGACCTAGATAAATTTCATCAGGTCCTTGCGAGACTTCTAGTCCCAAATAGTAATGCATCCACCCTAGATCCTTAATGTCAAATTATGCTACTAGTTGCTTCTTACATTCTTCAATTCGACATTCTATACATGTTAAGAGAAGATCATCTACATATAGAAGAATGATTACGGGCTCTCCATCTACAACCTTGATATAAAGGTTCAGATCAACATAACTTTTTGTGAAGCCTATCCTTTGTAGGTATGCATCCATTCTAGCATACCATGCCCTAGGTGCTTACTTGAGGCCATATAATGCTTTCTTCAATCTGCAAACATATGCCTTCCTGCCTTTAACTTCAAATCCCAAGGGTTGTTCTATATAAACTTTCTCATGCATTCAAAAATGTAGTCTTGACATTCAGTTGGTTGATGTTTCATCCCATCAATGTTCTTAGAGAGACCAATGAATGAATCTTTGTATATCTTGCTATCGGAGAAAATGTCTCTTTGTAGTCGATGGCTTCTTGTTGAGAGAAGCCCCTATTCACAAATCTTGCCTTATACTTATCTATACTTCCATGAGGGAAAACTGGTGCTGCTAGCTTTTGGAAGGTTTTTATAATTAAGCAGATTCTAAGTACAACAGATCTGGGCAACAAACTGGTTAACCCGATAAAGAAATATAAACGACAACAATACCTCTATTCTGGAGACAGAAAAACTGACTGATTCACACCCTCAAATGGGATTTACAGAACTCAACCTTTTCCAGCCTCTAGAAAACCTAGTGTTTCTCTGAAGCCCTCCGCGTCAGCTTGCCTGGCTTGCGCCAGCCTCTGCACTGCTCAGGAAGGGCATGCGTCACCCTAGACTGGGTTACGTTGCCCCTGCGCTGCCCTAGTTGGGCCTGCGTCAGCCCTCCTGGCTTCTTGCCGCCCTTGCTGGGCTCTCGACTACTCTGCGCGGCTGCTGCTTCTACGCTGCTCTGGTATGCTCCTTCTCTGCCCTCGTTGTACTGTTGGCCTGGGACTACACCATGCCCCTTACCAATACTGCCCCTCACTGCAACTGAAGCACTTTTGAAATTCCTAGCAAACCACGCCCTAGAATTCTAGCTTAGCTTCAATGCTCTGCCAGTGTGTATTCCAACTTAGCTTCAGTGCTCTGCTAGTGTGTGTGTTGTCCAACTGACCCCAAGCCCTCTTCTTATACTTTTCTTGTTGAAACATCAACATCCATGATCTAATCGTGAATTGACGGCTAAGATTAGAAGATGCTTGATCGTGAATCGACAACTAATATTAGAAGATGCTTTATCTTTTAATTTTTCTAAGTTAGACTTAGGGTCCTTATTTAAAAAGATTAATTAATTAAATATCTTTTAAACAGGATGGAATTTCCCAAATGCTTTCTGGGTCTTGAAGATCTTATGTACTCTAGTCCCTCCAAAAAGTTTGGGAGCTAGAGCACATCTGATGCTACCCCAACACCCCAAAATCTCAACACATCCTCTGAGCAAGGAATATGCTCTAGCAAAACAGTTCACCCCGAAGTTCTGCCTTGATATCTGGTGTGGGTATCTGCACTGATGCTTGGCCTGCTGCCCTTCATCACTGCGCTGTTGTTGCTCTTCTGTACTTTTGCCCATGACGCTGCCACCGCCACTGCTACATCTGTACTACAACTCGCTCTCAAATTTCTGCATCGTGTTGCTCATAGTACTGCCACTGCTAACTGCTGCATTGCAACTCAGTTGCTGAGAGTAAGAAACTGAAGGACTTCTGCCCAAATGACAGACAAGTCAGTTAGGTTGCATCTCATCACTGAAGCGCCATAGGCTATTGCTTTGCACTATCCTCCAGAGGCTCCTGCGGTGCTGCAACTTTGCATTGCGTAAGAAGACCTCCTCTATACTGCCTCTACGCTGTTGTTCTCTACACTGCTACTGCGTTGCATTGTCCTCCTGAGGCCTCTGCGCTGCTACAACACTATACTGCATGAGCAAGCCTTCTTTGCTGTTGCCTCTATGCTGCTGCTCCCTTTTCAGCGTGTCAGTGTCAGCCTCTGCCTCTGCTTCATCTGTGATCCTCTGCACCCACTGCTCCAGTCATTCCTTGCTACTGTCTTAAGGTTCCCGTAGCATGGATGTGATCCAAGAGTTGGGCTACTCAAGGATCCAGCCATCACTTTGTCGTTGCTCTACAGATCAGGATCACTCCACATTCATGGTTCATGAGCACTCATGGCTACGTCATCATTAGAGCCATCGTCTGTTACAACAGCCTTGGAACTAGAAGCTTGCTTGTCCTTCTTCTGATGAGCACAATTGCTGGCGAAATGTCCAAGTTCACCACACTAGAAACATTTGATCTTTGACAAATCACGCTTCTTTTTCCCTTGCTGCCTCTTTGATGCCAGGGCTGCATTTTCCTCTTCCTCTTTCTTCACCTTGTTCGAACTGTTGTTGTATTGCCTTTTGGTCATTTGACGGATCTCCTCTTGTTGGAGGATTGCCCACATATTGTCCCAGTTGGGAAGGTCCGCTCTGCCTAAGAGACTTTGGACAAAAGTTTCCTAGTCCTCTGTGACCGCATTGAGGGCAGTCCTCACCATGACATCATCATCCACCTTGACTCCCATGCCAGTCAGCTGATCCCGAATCTACTGCAATTTGGATAGGAACGGATTGATTTCCTCTCCCTTGGACATCATGAATAACTTCAGCTGGTTCTCCAAAAGCATCTTTCTTTGGACAGACTTCCCTTGATACAATGTGGTTAGGGCCTCCCACATCTCATGAGCCGTCGCCTTCTCCGCTATGTGTGGTACCACATGATCTTTAACCCCGTTTGTATTACGCGCTTGGCATGTGCCGCTGCTTCATTGTGCTTCTCCAGGAGATCCACATCAGTTGGTGTTTCCAAGACTTTCTCTGCATGCTCCCAAATACCGTAGGCCTCTAGGACTACCAGGATTCTGGCCTTCCAGATCGCAAAATTGGACATGTCGTCCAACCTATCCTTATCACATAGTCTGTGTGGCGCCATCTGCTCAGAAATTTGTCAGAATTGATCCCCCTCTCTATACTAGAGACTTAGATCTAGGGTCCTTGGTGAGAAAGGCACCCTCTGCTCCCTCCGCCAACTGACTCCCTCCCTTGGAAGTCTGTCAAACACAACGAATCAGCTCTCTTCGATCCTATGTTCGATCTTCAGATTTCTTTGGCAGGAAATCTACTGAGAAGCTGTTCTCCTCCCGCTATTTGTCAACTTAACTTAGGCTAAATTCTGCGCCGACAAAATCTTCACCCCACCAACAACTATTGAAGATCTGCAGCTCAACCTCTGATTCATGACACTCTGCACAACAATCAAATTATAGACTGCATCACCCTGGTTGGTCTCTGCATGAGCAAACTGGCTTAGCGCAGTGACTGTGCAACACAGCTTGCTCTTGCGTCCTGCTGCCTTTGCGTCACCCAGTTAGGAGTGCGTAAGTCCCTTCGTGGCTCTTGTTGCCTCTGCATCCTTTTGATGTTGCGTTGCCCTCTCCGGTTTATTTGCTGCTGTTGCTGCTTTCTCTACTACTTTCTGCAACACAAATTCCTCCACCTTCTTGCTGGAGATTCAGCTAGATCTGCAGTCGCTCTAATACCAGTTGAAAACTTCTGAATCTTAGTTATAGAAACCCTATTGTTAAATTCTTGATTTACTTCTCCTACTTACATAAGTTATTAATATGAAATCTTCAATATTAACATCGAAGTAAATACGTTAACAATCTACACATGTAGATCTAAACTGAATAACATGCTCAATGACAACATGACACACAAGCATTTTTTGGACAACTGTCCTAGGAAAAACCCAATGCGGGAACATCGGCGCTGCTAGCTTCTGGAGGGTTTTTATTATTAAGCATATTCCAAGTACAACAGATCTGGGCAACAAACCAGTTAACCCGACATAGAAATAAATTTGCAGCACTACCTGTATTCTGGAGATAGAAAAAATGATTGATTCACACCTTCAAACATGATTTACAGAACTTAGTCTTTTCCGGCCTCTAGAAACCCCAACGCTGCTCTGAAGCCCTCTGCGTCAGCCTCTGCACTGCTCAAGAAGGGCCTGCGCCATCCTAGACTGGGTTATGTTGCCCCTGCACTGGCCTAGTTGGGCCTGCATTAGCCCTCCTGGCCTCCTACTGCCTCTGTGCTGCCCCTGCTGGGCTCTCGGCTGCTCTGCGTAGTTGTTGCTTCTGTGCTGCCCCTACTAGGCTCTCAGCGGCTCACAGTGAATGAGATCCAAGAGTTCTTTTGACCGTGAAACACTGCTTCCAAATGGTCTCTTGGTATTCTTACCCAATGCACATCCCTTACATACTCCTTTGTGATCTTCTTTCTATTTAGGGATTCCATCTACTATTGAGCTTACGGTTGGAAGGATTTTGAATTGTAGATGAGCAAATCTTCTATGCCAGAGTTCACATGGGCTGATTTCAATGTGAACCAAAGCTTGTTCTAGAGGAGATATCATTCTGTATGCTTGAGTTTTTACTCCATACTACAACTTTTCCATCAATGAAAGCTACTCTATCACCCTTGCCTTCTAAATTTGAAATGGAAAGTAAGTTCTTATGCGAACCTGGAACAAATAGGATGTTGTTGAGGTGGATGTTGCGAGCATTTTCCAATTGTATGGAGGTTGATCCAATTCCTTTTACAGGATAACTCTTATTATCTCCAAGTTCCACTTGTTAGTTTTTGTAGCATCGGATGTGTTCTAGCCACAAGATTTGGTGGAGAGGCTAGAATATATGTATGCCCCAAAACCGAGAAATCGTTTCTGGAAATTCCACCTAGAGATGACTTAATTAGATTTATTAATCAATTTTTAATATTTCCTAAGTCTAAAATTAGGAAATATGATTAATTAGTTAGAATTAATTAAGTCATGGTTTGAATGTTTTGCATAAGAATTAGGATTCAAAAATTTCTATATGGTATCAGAGCAATTGCAGATCTACAAGGGTCACCAGTTGAAGCATCTGAAGGATCTAGCTGCAGAAAGCAGCTGGAAAGGCAACAGAAAAGCAGATCTGAAGGGACAACGCAGTTTTTAAGAGGAGATTCACGCAGAGGGAAGGGTGACGCTATCCAGCGTTGTGTCCTAGCAAGCCCACGTAATTACTGCGCAGAGGCAGCTTAGAAACAATGCTGGTTAGGTCTGAAGCCAACCAGTGTGATTCAGACCTGAATTTGTCAGATCCAGAAAAAGTCTGTAGAAAAGTCGCAGAAATTCAGAAGAGCTGGTGGTGTTAAACTTCTGAAGTTTTCAGATTTTTAACCTTAGCACAAGTGACAAAGTTTGGGAAGAGATCAACTTCTCAGAGAGTTTTTTGCCAAAGGAAACTTGTAGTTTGGTCAGAGGATCAAAGAAGAAGCTGAATCATAGTTGATTTGGTAGATTTCCAAGGAGGGAAATAAAGTGTCAGAGGGAGCAGAGGGTGCCTAGTTCGAAAAGGACCCTAGATCCAGATCTCTAGCATAGAGAAGAGGAGCTCCGACACACTCTGAGCAGATGGCTCCTCATGGACTGCGTGATCAGAATAAGCTAGAGGGCCTCTCAAACTTTTCTTTGTGGAAAGCAAGGATCTTGATTGTCCTTGAGGCATATGGTCTAAGAGACCATGCAGAGCAAACTCTGGCCACACTGACAGATGCGGATCTCCTACGGAAGCATAGGGAAGCTATTGGGCATGCCAAGCGGCTGATAATGGACAATATCAAGGATCATATTGTGCCACACATAGCTGAGAGGAGGACAACTAATGAGATGTGGAAGGCCTTGAATTCCCTATATGAGGGAAAATCAGTCCAAAGAAAGTTGTTGTTGGAGGCCCAAATGAGGTCATTCATGATGACCAAGGGAGAAGACATCTAGCGCTTACTCTTCAGATTGCAATCAATCAGGGATCAGCTGACTGCAACAGGTGCAACTGTAGATGATGCAGCGATAGTCAGGACTGCCCTCAATGCAGTTACGGATGAGTGGGAAACCTTTGTCCAAAGTATCTTGGGCAGAGCGGACCTCCCAGATTGGGACAGCTTGTGGTCGATCTTATGGCAAGAAGAACTAAGAAGGTTCACCAAGAAGCAGCACAACCCTGCGTTGAGCAAGGTTAAGAAGGAGGAGGAGGAAGATGTAGCCTTGACATCAAAGAAGCAGCCGAAGAAGAATGATCTTTCTAAGATCAAGTGCTTCCAGTGTGGTGAAATGGGACATTTTGCCAGCCATCGTCTAGAAAAGAAGAAGGACAAGGAAGCATCTTCTTCCAAAGCAACGATGGTAGATGATGGGTCTAGAGCTGATGTAGCCATGAGTGTTCATGAACCACGAAGGTGGGGTGACATGGACATGTAGAGGAGCTACATGGAAGTAAGGCGGGATCCTTGAGCAGCTCATCTCTTGGATCACAAGCGAGCTACGACAACCTTAAGACAATAGCGAGACAAGTGGAGCAGTGGGTTTATAGATCACAGATGAGGCATAAGCAGAGGCAGATTTGGAGGCTAGGAGGAGCAGGGCAGAGCATAGCAGCAACAACGTAGAAGCAGTAGTAGCGCAGAGGTTGATGTGACTCTAGCAGCGCAGTGCAGTACTGCTTACGCAGTGTAGAGCTGCAGCAGTGCAAAAAGCTTTAGAGGGACAACGCAGTGCAACTGCAACATGATAGATTTCCACACAAGGAGCTGATGTGACTTCGTAGTGCAGAGGGAGTCTGATTACGCAGGCAGAGCTGTAGCTGTGCATCGTTCTTTAGATGCCAGCACAGATCTGTAGCCTATGGAGTTTCAGTGATGAGGATGTAGTCCATTAGATCTGTTTGTCAAAGATTGGGCAGGAGATTCAGTTGTTACTCTCAACAACTGAAGTTGCAGTGCAGCAGATCAGCAGTGGCAGTGCTATGAGCAGCACATATGCAGCATATTGAGAGGGAGCTGCAGTACAGTTGTTGCAGTGGCAGTGGTAGAGTCATGGGTGACAGTACAGAATGGCAGCAGTAGTGCAGAGTTGAGTGGTAGGAGGCCAAGCTTCAGTAGCACAGAACTAGTGTTGAAAATCTTGTAATGCATAAGTGTGATGTATTGCTAGAGCACACCCTTGATGCTAAGAGGGAGTGTTGAGATTTTGTGTATTTGGGGTAGCATCAGTTGTGCTTTAGGTCCCAAATTTTGAGGGAGGATTAGAGTTCACTTGATCTACAAGACCCAGAAATGGATTTGGGAAATTTCATCTGGTTTAGGAGATATTAAATTAATTAATTTTTTAAAAGTATTTCCTAAGTTAAAACTTAGGAAAGTAAAACAATTAAAGTGAATTTAATTAAACATGTGATGAAATTGTCTAAAGTCACACGGATCAAGCTTTCTTTTAATCTTAGTCATTGATTAAAGATTTAATCTTGGTCGTTGATTTGTCAATGAGAAAAGTATAAAGTAAAGGCTTGGGGTCATTTGTAAGACCTACAGAGGTAGAGCACTGAAGCTAAGCTGAGATTCTAGGGCGGGGTTGTTAAGAATTCTTAAGTGTTTCAGTTGCAGAGAGGGGAATTTAGACCAAGGGGATGATCTGATTCCGGGGTCTAGAATACACAAGAAGCAGAGAGGAGATTAGGAAAGACAACGCAGAGGAAGGCAGCAGCAACAACAGCGGACGGCAGCAGAGACCCTTAGGGGCAGCGTAGTGACTGCGTCACCCAGTCTGGGGTAACGTAGTCCCTTCCAGTGACAGCGCTGAGCATTTGGAGGCTTGCGGACGCTAACACAGTGTCTTTCAGGGGCAGATATGGGGTTTCTAGGCCTAGATCTGGCTGAGTTCTGTAAATCCCGTTTGAGGGTGTGGATCAGTCAGTATTGTTGGTCTTAGATCCACTAGGTGCTACAGATCTAGAGTTTTCTCTGTAGGGTTTTCCAGATCTGGAACCCAGAGTTGTGTAATCAGAAATATTCTTAATAATAGAGCCCTCCAGCAGCGAGAGACCGATTTTCCCACATTGGGTTTTTCCAGGAATAGTTTGTCCATAAATAATTGTCATTTTGTCTATGTGTGCATGTGCTTATTCTAGATTTGAATTGGTAGAGATCTGTTATGTGTTTTGCTTTGATTTTAACTTGAATTTATTCAGTTGATAACTTGTATAAGTAGGAGAAGCTTAACCGGACTAAGAATAATAATTTCTGCATAAGGATTAAGATTCAGAAGTTTCTACAGCCACTGCATAGAGGGTGACACAGTGAGACTAACGTAAGTGCAGAGGGTGCGTTTTCGGGTCAGAGAATCTCTATGGAGAGAGAAATTTATCACTAAATTTCTCTCAGTATTTTTCTTGTATTTTGTTGTCTGAATTCTTGTACATGAATTGTTGCTGAAGATTAATCTAGAAACACTCGTGTATTGCACCGGTTTTCCCGCATTGGGTTTTTTCGGGGACAATTGTCCAAAAATAACTGTGTCAATATCTTTACGTGTGTGCTATAATTTCTCTAATTTTCCAACGTTTATTTTCTTCCACAATACTTTTTTGTGAAGGTCGCATTGTATATGTTTTGATATTTGCCATAGGAAACTGCAAATAATTTGTTTAATTAATTTATCAAATAGAAGAAACATTATCAATTGTTGCAGTAGGATTCCAGATTTCAAAATTTTCACATGGTATCAGAGCGCAGATAGAAGCAGGACGATCTCAGTTTTAGACGAAAAAAGAGAGATTCGAATCATTGTGTGAGCAGTTGCTCGAAACCCTAGTAGGCTCCACAATCCTTTGGCCAGGAGGGCAAATTTTTGAGGAAAAATTACTTCTCTAAGAGAGTTGACAGAGAATAAATTTTCTAGACTAAAGAATTGTCAGAGGCAAAGGGAGCAGCAAAATTTTCTTTGTAGAACAATTCTTTAGCTGGGACGCTGTATCTTGTAGCATCAAATTCAACGTTGAAGAGGAAAGGTTAAATAACACAAAAGATCATAGATAGAATCAATAGTCATGAAGCCTCAAAATTATCTTCTAGGTTGAAGGGTGTGTTTGTGTTTGTCAGGTTTGACATCATCTGGTGTTTGGTATATTGATAGTGGAGCTTCAACTCATATGACAAGAGTTCGGGAATATTTCTCTAGCTATTAAGAGGAGCAGATGGACTTCCAAAACACACTGGGCAACAAAACTAAGTGTATTTCGAGTGGGAGAGGCACCATAGACAGATGGAAACAGGAACCAACACCAACGCTACTAATGTACTGAATGTGTCGCGATTGGGTATGAACCTAATTTCAGTGTCCCAGTTATAGGACAAGGGGTGCGATGTACACTTCATGGGAAAGAAAGTGTATGCCAAGGACTCTAGCTGGAAGAATTTGAGACAGATTGGAGCTCGGAGAAATAGATTATATAGGTTGCAGATCGATTCTCCAATGACACTGATAGGCAGTGATAATGATAATAATAGTGGGAAGGAGCTGAAGGAACAATGGCACAGAAGGATGGGACATTTACACCATGGAGCACTTAGGATGGTTAGAGAAATTGTAACTGGATTTCAAGTTCTCAACACAGAGCATGATGATGTGTACTTGGGAAGTATGCAAAGGCACCATTTCCCAGAAGGGAGAGGAGAGCAAATGGTGTGTTGGGATTAATACACTCAAATATTTGTTGCTCTGTGTCCACTAGAGCTCTTAGCGGCGACAAATATTTTGTCACCTTTATTGATGATCATTCCAAGAAAACTTGCTATTTCTTAAAGACCAAGGATGAGGTCTTTGATCGGTTCATAGAGTTCAAGGCTCTCTTAGAAAACACAACAGGGAAAAAGATCAAGGTGCTACGTTTAGATAATGGTGGAGAATACATGGATAGATACTTCACATACTTCTGCGCGAGGGAGGGTATCAAAAGAGAATGTGAAACTCCATATATTACACAACAGAATCGAATAGCGGAGCGAAAAAACAAAGCAATAGTCGGGGCTGCAAAGGCTATGTTGTATGACTAGGACTTGCCTAGATTATTATGGGCAAAGGCATGGAACACGACGGTGTACATTCAAAACAGAACTCCTCACATAGCATTGGGTAAGAAAACACCAGAGAGGGTCTTCACAAGGAAGAAGCATGAAGTAAGTCATTTGAGGATATTCAGAAGTGTGGCTTATTGCCATATTGCAGGTGAAAAGTGCAGGAAATTGGATGAGACTACAAAGAAGGGGTTCCTTGTAGGGTATAATGATACCTCAAAGGCATACATGATCTACATTCCTAGCAGCAAGAAGGTTGTAGTAAGGCGAGATGTAAAGTTCATGGAAGACAGAGATTTCAAAAGATCCCGAGAGGTACCTGCGGTGACTAGTCAGCAGATGTTCCGTTAGTCCAACAGCAGGGACAACAGGTAGGACAAGTAGGAGGACAGTCACAGGGATCGAGTATAGTGAGCAGTACCAGTATCTCCTCAGGGCTAGGAGACCCAGGGAGTTCTCAACGGGTGGAGCAACAGGAACAAGAGGAGGAATTGATTGAACCTCCCACTGCCAGTGGTAGAGCCAATAGGGAAGTGCGTCAAACTTTGAGGGATGTAGAGGAGTTTATCAGAGCTCCTAGGACGGAGAAGAGGTAGCACAGGTAGCTTGACAGATACGAAGCTTTGGTAGCTCAGGTTTCAGAACCCTCCAACTTTTAGGAAGCTGCACAACATCCGCTGTGGGTGGATGCCATGGTAGAAGAATATAGTTCTATCATGAAAAATGATGTTTGGGAGGTAGTGCCTAGACCAGAAGACAGATCAGTTGTAGGTTCCAGATGGATCTACAAGATCAAGTACGCTACAGATGGTAGTGTAGAGAAGTACAAGGCTAGATTCGTGGCAAAGCGGTATGCGCAGAGGGAAGGGATAGACTATGAGGAGACCTTCGCCCCAATTGCCAGGTATACCTCTATCAGATTCGTTATATCCCTAGCAGCGCAGATGGGATGGGAGATCCACCAAATGGATGTCAAGACAACATTCTTGAATGGGGTGATAGAAGAAGAGGTGTATATAGAGCAGCCTAAAGGCTTCGAAACTCATGAGAAGCACACTCATGTATGTAGGTTCAAGAAAGCCCTATATGGGCTCAAGCAGGCACCCAGGGCATGGTATGGTCAGATTGATAATTATTTGCAGAAGTTGGGATTCATCAAGAGTGATGCAGATCCCAATCTGTACTATTTGATAGTAGAGAATGAGCCTCTCATTCTAGTTTTGTATGTGGATGACCTGTTTTTAACAAGATCATTAGGGCTCATAAAGGATTGGAATAGGATCCTTGAAGCAAAATTCGACATGAAGGATATATGGTTGATGCATTATTTTCTAGGATTGGAAGTATGGCAGAAAAATGGGGAGATCTTGCTTGGGCAAGGGAGATATGCTACAGATATTTTGAAGAGATTCATAATGCAGGATTTTCGACCCATGGCAACATCCATGATCACCAATTGGAAGAAGATAGATGCATCAGAGAACAAGGAAGTCGACACCACCTTGTACATACAACTCATTGGGTTAGTCATGTATCTCGTCAACATTGGGCCAGACATTTTTTTGCTGTCAATACCCTTTGTCAGTTCATGGTGGAACTGAAAAGGGTACATTGGGCAACAACACGACACGTTCTTAGATTTGGGTGTGTAACAATCGGATGTGGGTTGAAATATACTCGAGGAGATCAGATTGTGCGGATTCACAGATGTAGATTGGGCAGGTAGTTTGGTGGACAGGAAAAGTACCTTAGGGTATTGCTTCAGTGTTGGATCAGGGATGGTCTCTTGGTGCAACAGGAAGTAGAAGTCAGTAGCATTGAGCTCAGAAGAAGCTGAATATAAGGCAGCTAGCACAACTACATGTGAAGCTATATGGCTTAGGAAGCTTCTCGCGAGTTTGTTCAGGAAGAAGATGGGAGCGACCAGTGTTTAACATGACGATCAGAGTTGCATAAAACTCTCTGAGAATCCAATATTTCATGATAGGTCGAATCACATTGATATTAGATGCCATTTCATCAGAGACTGCTCAACGTGGGGTAGTCCAGTTGCAGTATGTTCCAGAGGAGATAAGGTAGCAGACATACTCACAAAAGCTGTAAGGATAGCTAAGTTCATACAGTTCAGGAAACATATGGGTATGATGGAGAATCTGTTTCAACAACAGAAACAGATGGATCCTCAATTACAACAGCAACAGATGAGGAGTTGCAGTGCAGATGTAGTAGTTGACAACAGTACAACAGGGTGAGCAGCAACACGGAAGCAACGCATATCAGAGTTGCACAGTATTTGATGGGCAGCAGTAGCGTGACAGGAGATGGTGCACACATTGTGTTGTGGCATCAGTTGTAGCGTTTGAACATTTTCCTCGCTAAGAGGGAGTGTTAGTTTTTGTAGTATCAGATGTGTTCTAGCCACGAGATTTGGTGGAGAGGCTAGAATGTATGTGTTCTCCAAAACCTAGAAATCGTTTCTGCAAATTCCATCTAAAGATGAATTAATTAGATTTATTAATAAGTTTTTAATATTTTCTAAGAGTAGAGTTAGGAACTATGATTAGATAATCAAAATTAATTAAGTCATGGTGTGAATTTTCTAGAAACTCACACAGATCGACAAGGATATAATCTGTGCCATTGATTATGTTTTAATCTCGGTCACTGGTGGTCCAGCAAAATATTATAAGAAGTTGATGGGTAGATGGAGAACATGCCAGTGCAATTTCTTAGTTGCCCAGGCAGATCGATTTTCCTAATGGCCGAAGTTCAGCAGAGGAGGTAGAGCCAGTGGGTGAGTTGCAGGTGAGAGAGAGAATCATTAGTAGTCCGGGAGTGCAGGACGAATTCAAGAAGTGTCGGCATGAGGAAGGACACAATACACCAGAGCACTGCGTAGAGGGTGACGCAGTGAGACCGACATAAGGGCATAGGGTCCGTTTCGGGGTAAGAGAATCTTTGTGGGGAGAGAAATTTATTACTAAATTTCTCTTAGTGTTTTTCCTTTATTTTGTTGTCTGAATTCTTGTACACGAATTACTCCTGAAGATTATAAAGAAACCCTCATCCACTGCACTGGTTTTTCAGCATTGGGTTGTTTTACGGACAATTGTCCAAAGTAACTGTTTCAATATCTTTATTTGTGTGCTAGAATTTCTCTAATTTCTAGTATTTATTTTTTTCCACAATATTTATTTTGTGAAGGCCGCAGTGTATATGTTTTGATATTTGCCGTAGGAAACTGCAAATAATTTGTTTAATTAATTTAACAAATAGAAGAAACATTGTCAGTTGTTGCAGTAGGATTTCGGTTACGAAATTTTCATGTCACTGAGTAAGAAGATTTACCCTTTGATAATGTCTTTAATTGTTTATGATGACTAGTCATTTTCCTAGATGCACCTCTATCAATTTCCCAAATATTCTCGTCTTGGAATGTGCCAGAGAGTGTCGAGAAGATACCTTCATCTTTTGCCATCATTGCTTCCTTTTTTGTAGTGAATAGGAGATTCCATGCTTCTTTGATGCGTTTTTTGATATAGCTTGCTACCTTTGAATACTTTTTGATGAGATTCTTCAATGTGGTGGAGATCTTCATAATGCCCTTAGCCAACCTTACCCTGATACGATGTTGAGAATTCTATAGGGCAATGATTATGATTAATTCTCTTTACTTGATAATTTCTTTTGATGTCCTTTTACTTATTAGCTTTGTTCCTTATTATTGTTTGTGAATCATCAAACAACTACTAAAGACAAAAATAACAAGAACATAGAATGTAGGTTGCAAGCTAGGGCTAAAACCTCTGCGCTTGAGAGGAAAACCCTTAAATCTCTTTTCTTCCTTATAGATCTTCAATTGACGAATTCCATGACCTTAAGATTGAGACCAATAACCTCCAAGACCAAGACCAACCTCTTTGGACGATGTGCTAACTTTTATATAGTAAAACCCAGTCAAATCTCTTCCAATAGCACTTTTCGACTTCCTGCTGCAAGATTTTTGACCTCCTACTGCAGATCTGGAATTTCAGCCTCTCCGCAGTTGCTGTTGCCACATGTGGGAACTTCGATCTTCCTTGAGAGCTTTCCCCTGACCTTCAGTTGCCTTCCTCTGACTTTTGGAGCTTGAGAGTGACCCTTGGTGACCTTCACTTGACCTCTTTGCCTTCTTTTGTCCATGATCCAACTTGTAGATAGAAGCCCTAGATTTGCTGGAAAAACCCTAGTCCTCTTTAGGACGTGTGAGAGAAAATTAACCCAAACACAAGTTTCCTTCGTCCTTCTCCTCCTTCGTGTCCTTCTTCTTCCTTTTCCTTTGCTAGAATGAGTGGTGAGTGAATGTGCTTCAAGTAGGACAACCTCTCTTCTTTTTATAGGCTCTTCAAGGGTGGACGTGGTTCTTGCTTTAGGTCGACTTGCCAGCTGCCAGGCCAACTTGGTCTTGGAGGGTATTCTGACACTTTTAAAGACAAATAATTTTTTTACAAGTTACAATGCACCCGATGGGGTCTTCAATTTATGAGAATGACTCTTTTGACTTCTTAACCTTGGAAAAACCCTAGAAGCACTCAATGGATGCTTGACCTAAAAAATAAAAGACCTTGAGCATGAGACGCATGCTCCAAAAATAGTAATAATACTTTTCTTTCATTTTGTAATTTTCAAGAATCAAATATACATTTCACATGTAGAAATTTTTAGCCCAACCCCGGTTATCAGTTTCTGCTTATTACTCCCATGTAGTTAAATGCCCATTCCCATAACCATACATTCAACAAGCTGGAAATAATAAATATTTCTGAAAACACAAATTCTGGAATTTTCGAAGTGCTGGAAAATGCTGAAATAAAACTGAGAAATAATTTCAGCCACACACAGAAAATGACATGTTGATTTTTGGTCAACATGACCCTGGAAAACCCCCTACAACTCTTGGGGAAAACTAGTTCAAAAGCTCCTCTTTATTTCTGAATATTGCTTTTATAGTGAGACAAAAAAACACAGTAAAAATTCCAGCGACCAAAATTACAGGCTTATCTCGATTTTCGTGCTTGCACACTGCCTCGGAAATTGTGCCAAATCAACTACTTACAAAATAGAAAATTTTACAGCATTAATGACAACAATAATGTTGTACGACCACCTCGAAAAATGTGTCGAAATCCACTATACGGAACTGTATGGATTTGTACAACATTCCTCCTCGAAATTCGTGCCCAAAAACTGCCTTGAAATCTGTGCTGAAGCTGCTATCATTTTTCTCGGTTTTTGTGCCAAAAATATTCGCTGTCCTTCTTGATTTTCTTGCCCATATTTTTGCCTTGAGCTCTGTGCTTAATGCTGCTGCCCTCTTCCTCGATTTTTGTGGCTCCCTTTCTTGGAAACAATGTCTCACTTTTGCTGTACGGATTTCTACCTTGGGATTTGCGCCAATAAGGTGTTGTACGGATTTGCTGAAGTATCCTTGCTGCTGCCCTCTTTCTTCTCACTGCTCAGAAAATCTCCTTGCATTCTTCTCCTCCTCTTTCAATCTGTTCATGAAGGAATGAATGACCTTTTCTCTTCTTTTCCTCCTTGAACCTAACCCTATGTGACTTTTGGGGAATCCCTAAATCCAATCGCTGAGATAGCTTTAGATCTAGCGCTGAGATTAAATGTGCATTTAAATCTCACTTTCTATTTTTTAATTTACCCCACTTTAATAAAGATCCACTTAGCCTTTTATTTCCAAAGTGACTTTTCACTTTCTAATTTCACATTGACTTTATTAAAGTCACTTTAAAATTAGACTTAGTAACTTTATCACTTATAAAGTCACTTTTAAATTAGATTTGACTTTAACACTTATAAGGTCACCTTAGGAGAAAAAGTTAAATACATTTGGACACTTTTCCCTAGGCCAAAGATCAAAGCCTCAGGGAACCACTTGTCCTCTGGTACCCAAATTTTAACATCATAGCTATAAAGACAGAACATAGTTACACATTTTTCAACATTTAGGAACCTCACACAGTGCTGCTCCACTGCTATTTAGAATTATTGTAGAAAAAGATGTTACTATTTCTATCTTTCCCTCTGAAGGAAAAAATAATTTAAATTGTAACCTTGCTAACCAATTGGTGATTCCTGTGTCAAATGTAATCGAAAGATTAGAACACTGAGATGAAAAATAATATGACATATCTGATGTGCTATTAAACATTGGGGATTATAGTTTTATATCGCAATTTTTTGTTCGATCCCTGTGGGAGGATGAAGGTGACATTATTCTAGGTTCAACCTGGATGGAAACATTACGATCCTATATCCTAAATACAAAAAGAAAAAGTTTTTGAGAATTTTCTACGAAAAGAAAAAAATAACACTACATGATTTCACATTGAAACCAAATTCAGTGACTCCTGAAGACATAAATGATATCTCAAAAGTAATTCTTCAAGAAAACCAAAAGAAAATGCAAAATATGTAGAAAGAAGTCGAAAATATTATCATAGACAAAAATGAAGAAGTTACTTGCATTAAGGACCACAACGAGACTCTGTTGACGCAAATTAAGAAACTTAAAATGACAAGAAATTATTGAAAAACAAATTAGAAGAAGTCATTACGAAAGACATATTAAAGTCGTCAAACATAACCGTCCAAGTTGAAGAAAAAAGAATGGATACAAATCTAGTCAATACCAGAAATCAAGATGATGACAAACCAGTGGAAGTAAAAACATATGCAAATGTTGCAATTCAAACATCGAAGATTTCAAGTGAGGATTCAACGATTAACCAACTGATTTCTGTATCTAAAGGAAGTCAGATACTTCAAGTAAATCAAGAAATTAACACAGACAAGTTAAAGGGAAATCAAATCACAAGAACTCCTTATCTACACCCAAATCACAAGAGCATACATCTCAATCAGTGTCTGTATGTGTATCACTCAAAACAGAAACAACAGACTTGTGTTCCGAAGCAGAAATATGCCAACACAATCCAGTCTGACGATAACAATTTATCCCAACTATAAAGTAATTGCAAAGTTTCACTTAAGATTGATTTAGGATGGTCAGATCCTTTCTCAGATCGACAATTTTATTTTTCACTCTAAGGATCCTATCATATTGTATCAACAGGAATGACAACTCAAAGAATTCCGAAAGATGCAAGTAGAAATAGATGACATGCCTTGTGAACAATAAGCTTTGAGGGCAAAGCTTTTTGAAGAGGAAGGCAATGTTATGAATATAATTTATATAAAAATAATAAAATTAATGTAAACAATAATAATCATAATTAATGATTGATTAACTAGAAATTAGTTAATGAAAAGGCATGTCCTAAGGACATGACCATTCAATGAAAAGGCACCTGCATAGATATGTTAGCGGGCCCTCATTTGTAACAATCATATCTCATATCAACTATGTTATATACTATTTAATATATTTATTTCTTATCCACAATGGATGTCTTCATGTACCAAGTGTTTTGAAGATTATTACAGAGTACAAACTTTGTTCATAACACTAAGAGGGAAACCCTAGATGGTTATTGCTGCAACTTCGAAGCTTCTTTGAGGGTGTATGAGCCTAGTACTTGGTAAGTAAATCATAAGAAACCCTTTCTTCTGTTTGCGTTGACCTTGGAAGTGCCCCTATTCACGATTATGTATAAAAGCCTAGGTCTTGCGCAAGTCTTTTTTGGGTCTCTTAGAGGGAGTGAAGAACCTTTAAAACAGTCATCTCATCACATAAAGCATCACTTGAGAGGTGCTACCTTATCACCTAGCACCATAAAACCTAGAATATCTATCAAAAACAGTGTGGAAAAAGTCGCGATTAAATTGGCAAAATCTGATTTTTTGGAGTAGCTGATTTAATTGGTCGACATTTTGGCGATTTTTTACCAGTTGAAAAAGTCGGGATTAAATCGAAAAAGTCAGGATTAAATCAGGAACTTTTCCAAAAATTCATGAGTGAGGTAGTTTTCTTAATGATTTTTTAATTTTTTTTTTGAAAAAATTGGGATTTTTTCCAAAAATGAATATTTTTGTATTTTTGTATTTTATTTTTGCGGACTTTTTCAAAATACTCCCGACCTTATTGAGTTTTTCAACTTTTGGACTCTTGCCGATTTAATCCCGACTTCAACTTTTTCTACATTGATCGAAAGTGATTATCCATATTACAGGGACTTCTCCCATTGGTGAAAGTCTGTAAAGAGGAGGGGGCATTGGCTGTGGTGACAGTGAGCCATCGGCCCATTGCTATCACTTAGTCTAGTTCTTAGCCTTTTAAGGTTTCCCTCTTCAAGGCGTGCTAGATTTTGTGGTAACAGACCTCATTGGTTGTGTTGTATATATGAAATGGGGAAAAGATGTATAGCATATTGTAAAGAAAAGAATGCAAGCACTATTTCCTGCAAGAATAAATAGTGTCACAGCAGCTGTTAACAAACATGCTTCTTATTCTTTTAATTGGTCTTGAGATTTTCATTTTGATTTTAGAAAATGCTGATAGTTGGGCGGTCCATTCTCTTATTCTGATTGCTGAACCTGATGTGTGTGGTGATATGTTGATTGATTTCCTAATTGTTTCTAATGAGCGTGCCTTGTTAATTTGAGCAGATATTGGATGAGATGCCAGTTTTTTACAACCTCAGCACAGTGGAGAAGCGTGAAGTTCTAATCTGTATCATGCAGATAATCCGTAATTTGGATGACCCATCTCTTATTAAGGCATGGCAACAAAGTATTGCTAGAACAAGGCTCTTTTTCAAGCTTCTGGAAGAATGTCTTGTCCTTTTTGAGGTTTGTTTGTATTAGATACGACATACTCTACTACATTAAGGATAGATGTACTTAAATAAATTTACTTTAACAGTAACCTTTGTCTTATTATTTTGATAACAATTGTCTAAGTGATGGATTGCTGTTTCTGTTGTTGATTCTGAATAAAGTCAAGAGTCGGAATGATCCTGAACATCCCCAAGCCTCTTTTCTCTCTATTTTTATATACTATTAAAACAAATTTTCAGGAAGGAAGACAAGGGTAGAAACTGATTATGAATCTTGAATCTTGATCTTTCCATGGAATGTTGAGAAAACATTCTCTGTTTGCTAGCATATTATGGACATGTTTTTTCGATGTAATGGATAAAATGAGATAGATATTTAAAAGATCATAGTTAAGCTACTGAAACTGGTTGGTGCAGTGATAATTTATAAGAGAAAATGTGTCTTAGCCATTTTTTATTCTTTTCATGTTGCAGCATAGAAAGTCAGCTGACTCTATGATCATTGGTAACTCTCGGAGTCCAGATGTGGAAGGGCCAGTTTCACCCAAGTACTCGGACAGACTCTCTCCAGCGATTAATAGTTATTTGACTGAAGCATCTCGACAAGAAATCCGAGTATGTTCCCTTTAATATATCACGTTATGATAGCATGTCAAGTTCATTGCCTTTGTTTTTCCTTTGGCGAAGCAGTTGTTATTACATGGAATTATAAGGCTGAAACTGATTAATTTTCTAAAATATGTGTAATTTGCCATTATTCCATAACCTGTGTATAATTTCCATAACACTGCACCTTCATTTGTTGCCTCTCTATGAATTAGTTGGTTCTTGATCTTCTGGTGTGCTGGTTGAAGTATTTGGACTTTTCTATGATCTTCGGTATTTTCAACTCATGAAATTGGTTGGATATGCTTTGTGTGCAGTCATGGGTTTTTCCTCTTTATTCAATATTCTAAGAGTACTTTTTGTGTTTCAACATTTTTTGATTGTTTTCAGTGCATGTGCTATGGAATGTAAACCAGATGCTCAGCCATATCTGCTTAAAGGGAAATCAAGTGCATTTTATTGGTATTAATTTTGATTGCGTGGAAATATGAAATAAGGTTAAGTTTTGCCACCTTTTCTATACAGATTGCAACTCTGTTGCATGAAGGTCCTAAACTGCCAATGTACCAGTATCGGAAGCTCGTGGAAGCACCCAAGTGTCCATGAGGGGTGTGAGGCCCATAGGAAATTAAAAAAACCTGGACACATTTTAAGTCTGGCCTGCTGGCCTGGTTAAGCTGTTATGAAGTACCCATGAGTATTTGCATGTCAAACACAGACCTAAGTAGCACTTGTGGGCCATTGATCGGTCACTAGTTGTCCATGCAGTAAAGTTACCCAGGCATTCTATAAAATTATGAGAAATGAGTTAATTGTCTCATTTTTAGCTCACATTTTTTCCCTGTGTTACTCAGTTTTAAAACTAGGCAAGTGGTTCGTCAGATTTTTCCTAGTAGAGTTGAATTTTTGACTCTTTGCCTTGCCAAGTTGTTCCCTGAGAAGAGTTGGGTAACTATGTTGATAATGTAATATATGTGGCATTGAAGTGGTTCGTCAGATTTTCCCCAGCGAAGTTGAATTTTTGACTCGTTTCCTTGCCATTGTTGCCAAGTTTTTCCTTGAGAAGAGTCGGGTGACTCTGTTGATAATGTAATATGCATGGCATTTGAAGAAATAAAATGCAGCAAGTTGTTTCCTTTTTAAGAGGTATGTGTTGATTGTTTGTAGCATCATAAAGTGTTCCAAGTCTCAAAATTTGTAAAGAGGCTTGGACATCAGTATTCCAAAGAACCCAAAAACCGTTTGTGGAAATTCCACTCGATTTACGTTTTATTAAAATAATAAATTACTTTAATGAAGACCCCAAGTCTAAACTTAGAGAAATTAAATAACTAATGGGTATTAATAAAACAGAGTGTGAATCTTCTAGAGAACAAAGATCAAGTGAAGTTTTAATCTTGGCCATTGATTAGACTTCCAATCTGGGCCATTGATTTGTCAATGAGAAGATTATAAAAGAAGGCTTGAGGGTCATTTGGAAAGCAAGCCGAGCATACGTTCAGTAACCCGAAAGAAGTCGATTATGAAGGAATAGAATTCGATTTTAGAGGGAGAGTTGACGAGGCAGAAGAAGGAGAGGGAGTCAGCAGTGAAAGAGGTCAAGGAGAGAAGGATGCAGAGGGCCATAGAAGGAAGCTCAGTGAGCCCACGCAGAGCGTGCGTAGAGTGACGTAGGGACGGCACAGAGAAGCACACAGAGTGACAATGGGTCTTCCGGTTGTTAGAAAATCTCCAGAAGGAACAAGAGAATTTATCTCAGGTGTTTTCTAAAGAAGTTTGCCAATCTTTTCCTTGTAAAGAATTTCATTGCTAAAGAATAATATATAAACTCTCATCTGTTGCACCGGTTTTCCTGCATTGGTTTTTTCCCGGGACAATTGAACAAAAATAAGTGTGTACATGTGATTGATTCTTTTGCTTACATTTCTTACTGTTCTTTTCTCTGCATATGCTTAAGTGAATGCTACAGTAGTATTTGTTTCGAAATTTACTGGAAGAATTCTGTAAATAGCTTATTGAAATAATAAGTAGAAGGAAATCTATCACTGCAGAAGTATTTTCTAGATTGAAAATTTCACAGAATGGATATATCATAAAATGATAAAAGCAAATTTTATTGTTTTGAATGCTTATCTATCCCAAAAGACTGCATATACTGTCAGAGTTTGAAATGACCTTTCATTTCAACACCGTCACCTTTCACATCCTAACTTAACTGTTCAACCTCCGAGCTTGACACCTCATATGCATATACTTGTCAAGCATTACTACATTACATTTATTTATCTACAAAGCCCCAAGATGGAAAAACCCCCAAAGGGAGATGCATTACTGTGATAGCCCAGCTATTCTTTAACCATACACAGAAAATAACACAATGATTTTTGGTCAATGTGACCCTGGAAAAACCCCCTACAACTCTTTGGGAAACCAATTTGAGAGCTCTTTTTTATTTCTTAAAACTGTTACAGAGAAAATGAAATACATAGGAAATATTCCAGCATTTATAGAAATTGACTTATCTCGATTTTCGTGCAAAACTCCACCTCGAAAATTGTGCCACAGGAAAACCAGTTTAGACATAAGAATACAACAACAAATGCTATATAGACAGCCTCGAGAAATCTGCCTAAAAACTAACGTACGACTTGTACGGACTGTATGGAAATGTACAGCAGGTCCTCTTCTCCAAAATCGTGCCCAGCTGTCTCGATTTTCGTGCCTTCAACTTGATATTGTTTCTCCTCGAAATCTATGCCATCACCCGCCTTGGAATGTGTGCCAAACACTACTGTACAGTTCTGTTGTAAGTGCTGCTCTTTGGGAAGCGTGCCAAAGTTTAGCTATATGGTTTTGCTGTCTTGGGATGTGTGCCAAACTCTTGTTATTCTTCTTCACTTCCTCCTTGCTCAAAAATTTCGCCTTTGCTCTCTCTTGCTTTCTCTCAAATGCTTACGAAAGAATAATATGATCTCTTCCTCTTCTTCTCTCCTTTTGACCTAACCTAAGTGACTTTTGAGTGATCCCTAGATCCAATGGTTGAGAAAGATTTAGATCAAGGGCTGAAAGTAAATATGCATTATTTTCACTTTTTTTATTTAATCACTCACCGACTTAAATAAAGACCCATTTAGCCTTTTATTTCGATAGTCACTTTTTCACTTTCTAATTCTTCATTGACTTTAATAAAGTCACTTTTAGAAGAAGAGGTACAATAGAGTGGACACTTTTCCCCAGGAAAAAGATCAAAGCCATGGGAAACCACTTGTCCTTGGTACCCAAAATTTAACACTTCCTCTTATCGAAGAAAGTGTTCCGCACCACTCCCATCTTGTCTCTGAAGTAGACATGTTTGTCTTGTGGTAAGGATTTGGTGAAGATGTCTGCTACTTGCTCATTTATGGTGATGTACTCAAGCTTGACTGCTCCCTTTTAGACATAGTCTCGAATGAAGTGATACTTGATCCCAATATGTTTTGACCTGTCATGAAAAACTGGATTCTCCATGAGTCTTATGCAACTCTGATTATCGCAGTGAATCACAAAAGGTGTCAATGCCAGAATAAATAAACCAAACAACATCTTGCGAAGCCATATGGCCTCACAACTAGCCAAACTAGTAGCCATATACTTTGCCTCAGCTGAGCTCAATGCAACTGACAGTTGTTTCTGGCTGAACCACGACACAACTGTTGAACCCAACCCAAAACAACACCCTGAAGTGCTCTTCCTGTTTGAAGCACATCTTGCCCAATCTGAATTTTTGTATCCTGCCAGTCTCACTCCATCCCCCTGTCTATAGTCCAGACCATAATCCACAGTACCGTGCAAGTAACAAAGAATGTGTTTTGTAGCCACCCAGTGCATTCTCATGTGCTCACACATGAACCGACTCATAGTGTTAATAGCAAAACATATATCTGGTCGAGTGTTGACCAAATATATCAATGATCCAATCAGTGGCCTGTATAGAGTAGGATCCACCAACTTGGAATCGGAAACGTGAAGCTTCTTCCAGTTAGTGATCATAGGTGTAGACTTGGGTTTGCAGTCCTCCATGTGAAATTGGCTAAGAATATCCACTGTGTACTTCCCTTGTCAAAGGAAGATATGCCCCTCCTCCTGCCACACCTCCAATCTCAGAAAATAATGCATCAAGTCAATATCTTTCATCCCAAACTCTGAAGCAAGATCTATCTTGCAACCCTCAATGGGTCTCTCTGCTCTAGTGATGAACAAGTCATCAACATACAACACCAAAATGAGAGGCTCCTTGCCTACCACAATGAAGTATAGGTTCGGATCAGCCTCACTCTTAGTGAAACTCAACTACTGCAAGTATGCATCAATACAAGAGTGCCAAGCTCTAGGAGATTGCTTCAGGCCATAGAGTGCCTTTTTCAACCTGCATACATGGGTCTCCTGCCCATGCACCTCAAAGCCCTGCGGCTGCTCAATATAAACCTCCTCCTGAATGAAGCCATTGAGAAATGCAGTCTTCACATCCATCTGGTGGATCTTCCAACCCATCTCTACTGCAATCGATATAATGGAGCGAATAGATGTATACCAATCTACGGGAGCGAAGGTCTCCTCGTAGTCAACTCCCTCTACCTGTGAGAACCTTCTAGCCACAAACCGAGCCTTGAACTTCTCTATGCTACCATCTACAACATGCTTTATCTTGTAGAGCCATCTGAAAGTAACAACTGATTTACCTTCAGGCCTAGGCACTACCTCCCAAACATCGTTTTGCATAATAGAAGAATACTCCTCCATCATGGACTCTCTTCAGACCTGCTGGCTGGCGGCCTCCTCATAACTAGAAGGCTCAGTGTCAACAATGCTTGTTATCAATGCCATGTAACTACAGAACCGCTCAGGTGGTCTACTCTCTCTGACCTGTCTCTTTGGAATAGCAACTGATATGGCCTCGCTTAGGGTGTCTTGAAGCCACTTGGGCTTCCTCTTCCCTGAAGCTACTTCTTCCATCAGAGTGAAAGAATCCTCATCATCATCAGAAGCCTGAACTCCTGAAGGCCTGCCAATTGACCCCATACTTGTACCTATGCTTGTAGACGTTGATGTACCATGCGCGCTGTCCATCAATGGACTATCTTGTGACTAGTTCTACGGACTGCCCTGTAAGCTGCTCGAAGATAAACTCACCTGACTCTGAGAGCCACTGCTCACTGATGGACCTGAAATTGTAGTAGATGTACTTGTTGATCCCTCACCTCCTACACTCCGTGTACTGGATCCCTATGACTGACTTAGTTGCTGCTAAGTCTCTAGTGACTCTACACACTGTAACTCCTGTGACATCTTGAAATCTCTCTCCTCCTCGAACTTTACATCCCTCCTGACAACCACTTTCCTCTTTGTAAGAATGTAAATCTGGTAGGCTTTCAAGGTCTCGCTATAACCCACAAAGATGCCCTTGTCTGTAGTAGGTTATAGCCTAAGTAATCAGATACTCCTAAAATGCCCTCGTATCCCCGAATCCCCGTGTCGGACACCTCTACATATCGGATTCGGCCCCAATTCGAAGGACACGGCGTATCCGTACAGGGTACGGTCGGGATACGCCGTATCCGAAAAGGGACACGCCGTATCCCGACCATACCCTGTCAGATACGCCCTCGGGTTCAAAAAAGCGTTGTTTTTTTATTATAAAGGGGGGCTTTTGCTCATTGTTTTTCACCAATTGAGGAGGATTTTTCAGGAGACGGCATCAAGCCTGTGGCCCTAGTATTTATATATGATTCATGGTAATGTTAAATTCTTAAAGTAAAAGTGACATTCTCCTTAATCTTCATTTTCATCCTTTTACTTAAATTTTTAACATTACCATGAAATGACTCAGGATGTTTGAGAGTGGTTCCGACTTCATTGGATTTCATATGGAGAAAGTAGAATTTTAGATCTCATTTAAAATCCAGCAGACTTATCAGTTTTTCAGGATTTCAGGATTGGGCTATTGCAATGTTTCCATCGAATTTTGTCATGTATTAGGGTATGGAACTCGTATTTAATCAAGAGCACCAATCCATTTGGCAGTGTTCTTATGTAACACATTTTGATTATGATGACTTAATGAAAAAACTACAGTGTCTTACTATCTTCAATCTTGTCTTTTTGAGTAAATTTGACGATTGTATCATGTATGGTGTATCAATGTATCATTGTAATTTGTATTATAGTATCAATGATGATGTATGACTCATGAGTATCTAATATCTATGTTTGAATCAATGAATTTTGTATGAATTTGTGCAAAAAATATCTAATTTTTAATATATTAATATATATATATATATATATTTTTAATAAAATAATATATAACGTAACGTATCCCAGAAGTATCCTGTTTCGGGGTCACCGTACCCGTATCCGATACTTCGAATCCCGGTATCCCCGTATCCCCGTATCAGGTGACTTAGGTTATAGCTTGGTCTTGCTCTCCTTGGGGACATAAGAATATGTAAGGCACCGAAAGATACGAAAGTGCCCAACATCTGGCTTCTTCCCTGAGAAAGGCTCCTCGGGAGTCACATAACCCAAGGCACGATGTGGACTCCTATTTTGTAAGTAAACAACAGTGTTGCAGGCCTCTGCCCACAAAAATAAAGGTAACCCCTGATCGTGATGCATGGCTTTAACAGTCGTGAACTCCCTCTTAATGCCTGCCTCAACACAAAAATCCACAAACTCACCAGGAGTATACTCACCTCCATTGTCCGACTTGAGTACCTTGATCTTCCTGCCTGTCTGGGTTTCCACGAGAGCTTTGAACTCTCGAAACCGCTTGAAGACTTCGCCCTTTGTCTTCAAGAAATAGATCCAAGTCTTTCTGGAGTGGTCATCAATGAATAAGACATGATACTCAAAGCCACTCAAGGACACATGAGACATCCGACCACTCACATCGGAATGAATCAAGTCAAGGATCCCTGTTGTCCTGCTGTCATTGCAAACTTCCCCATAGCACATCCTCTACATACATCAAGGTGATCAGAACTGAAATCTGGCACACCAGTGGTGATCTCCCGCAATATGCTCAAGGCCCCATGATACATGCGACCCATCCTGTAATGCCAGATCTCACACAACTTTGAACTGCTAGAACTGCAGTCGGTCCTGTCCCTGGTACTGCTACTCATTGCCGTCAGTGGCTGGAATGAGAACTTGTACACCTTAGCATGGTGCACTCCAATCCCTCTAGCTGAAGTAGTTGGAGTTCCCTTAGGATATATGAGCACCTATGCATTCCTAAACAACACCTCATACCCTCTGCCCTCAAGTGCTGAGACGGATATCAAGTTCGTCTTCATTCCAAGCACATATAGAACATCTGACACTTTCAAGGGAGGTTTGGGTTCCCTATCAAATTTTAATGTTCCAACACCGATTGCTCTAACAATGTTGTCATCACCAAGTACTACCTCAATATCAGTATCACCCTCTGATAGCTTTGAGAAGTACTCCCTGACTCCTGTCGTATGGCGAGAAGCGCCACTGTCAACATACCAAACATTAGAAGATGCTCTGCTAGTAGAGGCGAGGGCACACTCCCTCTGAACCTATATGGCAGGTGATACTGCATTGGAGGACTCACAAGCTATGAATCCAAACTCTCGATCAAAACTCTCTGAGAAATCTTCTATCTCTGTAGAAGCTGCCATGGTTGTCTCTTTCCCTTTCTTATTTTTCTTCTCTCGACACAAAACATCATAGTGTCCCATCCTTTGACAATTCCAACATTTGACTTTGGAATAGTCCTTTTCTTTGCTATGCTGCTTGCCTTTACGTTTTCCTTTGCCTCCACTAGTGGAAGCTCCTTTCTTTGATTTGCCTTTCTTGCCTCTTGCCAACAATGCCACATTATCCTCATCCCCCTGTTTAGCTGCCCCTAGATGGTTCTTCTTGATCTCATTCTGAATGCAGTCATCCCACAACTTTTCCCATCTGAGAAGATTCTCCCGTGAGACAATACCATCTACAAAACTCTCCCAAGTCTTGGGAAGACCATGCAAGGCTATCCTCACCAACGTAGTGGGTGCAATGGTCTCTCCTACGGCTACCAACTCATCTCTCACGTAAGTGATTTTGGTGAGGTATACTGTAGTACTGTCAGTCTTAGCCATTCTTATGGCCTTCAGTTTCTCCTTTAGGACCATTTTATGGTTCTCATTTGAGCTCTGGTAAAGTCCGGTCAAGGCAGTCCACATTTCATGTGCATAAGTCTTTCCTCTCACATGAGGAATGACATGATCTTTGACTCCGTCCAAAATCAATCTTTTGGCCTTAACATTCTTTTTAGTGAACTCTGCTAACTGTGTTGCATCAGCAGGAACTGCTACTGGGTGCTGGGTAGTATGTACCATAATGTCCCAGACCTTTGCTTCCTCAAAGATTCATTGGATTCTCTCTTTCCATGCACTATAGTTACTCTTCCCATCTAACCTGTCCTCAACCCTTAATCCCAAAGTCATGATTCATTGTCCTATAAATCAAATCTGTGAAAAGTTTTTTGTTTTCTGTGTAAATAACAAATAACAATTTCCAGCCAACTTTGCTACGATACCATGTAGAAATTCAGACCCCACATTGATTAACAGTTTTCTCTTATCACTCCATTCATTTAATGTGAAATCCAAGCATGACTAAAACACTAAAATCTGGAAATGAAATTTATTTCTGAAAATACAAATTAGGAGATTTCACTAGTGCTGGAAACATTGGAAATAAATGCACAGAAAATTATAACATTTATACACAGAAAATAACACAGTGATTTTTGGTCAATGTAACCCTGGAAAAATCCCCTACAAATCTTGGGAAAAATCAGTTTGAGAGCTCTTTCTTATTTCTGAAAACTGTTATAGAGAAAATGAAATACACAAGAAATATTCTAGCATTTACAAAAACTGACTTATCTTGATTTCCATGCAAAAATCCCCCTCGAAAACTGTGCCACAAGAAAACTAGTTCAGAGAAAAATACAGTAATAAATGTTGTACGGACAGCCTCGGGAAATGTGCCCAGAAAACAGCGCATGGCCTGTACGGATATGTACAGACTGTATGGAAATGTACAGCAGGTCCTCTTCTCCAAATCGTGCCCAGCTGTCACGATTTTTGTGCCTTCAACCTGCTGTTTTTTCTCCTCACCCTCCTTGGAATGTGTGCCAAACACTGTTGTACACTTCTGCTGTAAGTGATGCTCCTTGGGATGCATGCCGAAGTTCAGATGTATGGTTCTTCTGTCTTGGGATGTGTGCCAAACTCCTGTTGTTCTTCACTTCCTCCCTGCTAAGAAATTTCTCATTTTCTCTCTGTTGCATTCTCTCAAATGCTCATGAAAGAATGATATGATCTTTTCTTCTTGTTTTCTCCTTTTGACCTAACCTAAGTGACTTTTGAGTGATCCATAGATCCAATCGCTGAGAAAGCTTTAGATCAAGGGCTGAAAATAAATGGGCATTATTTTCACTTTTTTTCTATTTAATCACTCACCGACTTAAATAAAAAACCACTTAGCCTTTAGTCACTTCTTCACTTTCTTATTCTTCATTGACTTTAATAAAGTCACTTTCAAATTAGAACGTAGCTTTATCACTTATAAAGTCACTTTGAAATTAGATTGACTTTGCAACTTATGAAGTCATTTTTAGAAGAAGAGGTACAATAAAGTTGACACTTTTTCCTAGGAAAAAGATCAAAGCCATGGGGAACCACTTGTCCTTGGTACCCAAAATTTAACAATTTTGAGCACGCTGTTTGAGGAAGCAAGGCTTCACAAAACTGCGAATTTCTTGATCAAAATTCACGGGAAAAGGGTTGTTCTAGAAGGAAACTTGAGAGTGTGATGTCTTGTCTGATGTGGAGTTTGGGTCCCTTAGACCGTTGGGTCTCGTGGATGTCATTAAAATATATCTAATCTAATCTGTGCACTCCACCTTGGGGGATGCATCCCCGTGGAACACTGTAATTAAATAAGACATTTTGATATATTTAATATATACATTACATTACATATCAGTAGTGTTATTATTAAAATAGAAAGTATATTTCTAATACAGTTTAAACTTTAAAGGCTTATGCTATAGATTTATAACTTGTATATTATATTAGTTTTATTTTTATTTCTAAATTTTTTAAAATAATATTTAATATATATTATTGCCACTTCCTATTTGGGAAAAATTTAACTGTACCAGTTACTTGTATGCCCTTCTCTCTATGCTATCATGTTCAAGAAACTTGTGCAACATTGCATGTCACTTTATGATTTATATTTTAGTGATAAAATTTTATGAATGTAGTCAGTTCAGGCCTTACTGAATTTAATTTCTCGGAAAATGGTAAAACTTGAGCCATTTGGAAACATACAGTGTCGACAGTTTTTGGTCTGGTTTGTTTGTTTATGTTCATAGGCTTACAAGTGGGCAGTCTTCAAAGTACATTTCTTTGTGATAAATCAAGCAGGGGTATTCTTTTAGTAGTTCATGCTTCACGGTTTAGAGTTGATGGTTTTTAAGGTCGAGGCTCTGAAATTTGAGAATGACAACAAAATAGATAGAAATATATGATCGTAATATTTCATTTAAAAATTATTGGTGCGGTTATTTAATGGGCTGGAAAATGTATCTTAAATTTTGTCACTGAAGTAATGAAGTTGTTATGGCAGTGCTAAAAGGGCACTTAATTCTGGTATTATTATTCTACAAATGGATCAAACGAGTGTTGAAGAAAAAGACTTTGTAATTTGGTTTCATTTCCATACAGTTTCTTTCACAATGTAACGTATTGTTAATGCTTGCTTGATCACAAATATTTATGCAGCCACAGGTAACACCGGAGAGTGGGTACTTATGGCAAAGGTTGAGCCCTCAGTTGAGTTCACCAAGTCAACCATACTCCTTACGTGAGGCATTAGCTCAGGCACAATCATCCCGTATAGGAGCTTCAAGCAGAGCATTAAGGGAGAGTCTACACCCAATATTTAGGCAGAAGTTAGTAAGTATTTTTGTATCCTTTAAACCAAGCATTGACAGCGACCTGAATGTGAAATAGCCTGCTTGGATGTCATTGAAGGCAATGCAGAGAATAAATATTCATCAATGTACTTTTCAGGAGCTTTGGGAGGAGAACATAAGTGCATCTGTAAGTCTCCAGATATTGGAAATTACTGAGAAGTTCTCACGAGCAGCTGCAGATCATAGCATTGGGACTGACTATGGAAAACTTGACTGTATTACAGCGATATTCATGGCTTTTCTTTCCCGCAGCCAACCACTGGTCTTTTGGAAAGCTTTTTTCGCTGTTTTTAACAGTCTTTTTAATCTTCATGGTGCAACACTGATGGCAAGAGAGAATGATCGCTTCTTGAAGCAGGTGGCATTTCATCTTCTTCGTCTTGCAGTTTTTCGTAATGATTCCATCAGAAAGAGGGCTGTTGTTGGCCTTCAAATTCTTGTGCGGGTAAGTTTCTTTAAGGAGATATGTGGTCTTGCTGAGTGGGATAAAGAATTTAGAAACCAAATGTTTGTTTGAGGAAACAATTGCTTATTTCATTTCTGTTTTTTTTCTGTTGTTGTTGTTGGTGATTGTGTATTCTCTATTTGCAGAATTCCTTCTACTATTTCCAGAATACTGCACGGTTGCGTGTTATGTTGACAATCACTTTGTCAGAATTGATGTCTGACATACAAGTTACTCAGATGAAGTCTGATGGCTCCTTGGAGGAAAGTGGGGAAGCCCGACGTCTCAGGAAGTCACTGGACGAAATGGCAATGGAAGAGAGGAGTGGTGATCTTTTGAAAGGTTGCGGTCTTTCTGAGAATGCATTGGATGCTATCTCTGAGGGTTCTACACAGAATCATTGGTCATGGTCAGAAGTCAAGCAATTGTCTGTAACACTTCTTCGTGCCCTAGATGCGGGAATTGAACACGCTCTCCTTGTAGGAAATCCATTTCTTTCACTCCTTTGATCAAGGTTGTCTTGGATGCATGCATTAACTGAAATTAGAAAATAAAGGATTTTGTGATTTTTTATTTCAGGGTTCTATGATGTCAATAGACAGATATGCAGCAGCAGAGAGCTTTCATAGACTTGCTTGGGCTTATGCACACGTGCCGGATCTGCATATCATGTGGCTTCTTCATTTATGTGATGCTCATCAAGAGATGCAGTCTTGGGCAGAAGCTGCGCAGTGTGCAGTGGCTGTTGCTGGGGTCATAATGCAGGTTAGAATCAACTTATTTTGATGTCCTGCATGTTTTTATTTAAAGGAGTAAAGAAACTCTGTAATGCATTCAATATCCAGCATTTTTACAACAGTCAAATCCAGGAGTGCCGACTAACATTATACACCACTTTATCAGGACAGTTTTACATCTGGTGGTGGCAGCTTATATTTTTACAACACGTTTATGTTAAAAAATAATTTTTGTTAGATCTTAGAAGAAAACTGTGCTTGGATTGAAGTTAAAATTTCTACAATTTTATAAGCAATTGAATTTTTTTTTTTGCAGGCATTGGTAGGAAGAAATGATGCTGTCTGGGGAAAGGAGCATGTAACAGCCTTGCGTAAGATTTGTCCAATGGTCAGTAGTGCAGTTATTGGGGAAGCATCAGCTGCAGAAGTTGAAGGGTATGGAGCATCAAAATTGACAGTTGACTCTGCTGTGAAATACTTACAGCTTGCAAATAAGCTATTTTCTCAGGCTGAGCTTCATCACTTTTGTGCCAGCATTCTTGAATTAATTATTCCAGTTTACAAAAACAGAAGAGCATTTGGGCAGTTAGCTAAGTGCCATACTTCTCTTACAAACATTTATGAATCGATCCTTGAGCAGGAATCAAGCCCCATACCCTTTACAAATGCTACCTACTATAGAGTTGGGTTTTATGGTGACAACTTTGGCAAGTTGGACAGGAAAGAATATATATACAGGGAGGCTCGGGATGTAAGATTAGGTGATATAATGGAGAAGCTTAGTCATATTTATGAGTCAAGGTTGGATAGTGGCCAAACATTGCATGTAATTCCAGATTCTAGACAAGTAAATGCAGAGGAACTGCAGTCCGGAGTCAGCTACCTGCAGATAACTTCAGTTGACCCTGTCATGGAAGATGAAGATCTAGACAGTAGAAAGGAAAGGATCATTTCTCTTTCATCTGGAAGTTGTCGTGCTCGAGTTTTTGATCGCTTCCTGTTTGATACTCCATTTACTAAAAATGGGAAAACTCAAGGAGGGCTGGAAGACCAGTGGAAAAGACGTACTGTTTTGCAAACTGAGGGCTCCTTTCCAGCCCTTGTAAATCGACTTTTGGTTGTAAAGTCAGACTCCCGTGAGTTTTCTCCTATTGAAAACGCAATTGGAATGATAGAAACGAGGACTGCTGCACTAAGAAATGAACTAGAAGAACCTCGCAGCTCAGAGGGTGATCAGCTTCCACGGCTGCAAAGTCTACAAAGAATTCTTCAAGGCAGTGTTGCTGTGCAGGTAGCGCAAGCTTTTAAATATAAGATATTTCTTATCTTTTGAAATAGCAGAATGCGAAATAGCTGAACTGCTTTTCTACGGTCCATATAATTGTCAGCTAATTCAAAATTTTTGGTTGATAGGTAAATAGTGGTGTTCTCGGTGTTTGTACGGCATTCTTATCTGGGGAACCTGCTACACGACTAAGGTCACAAGAGTTACAACAACTTATTGCTGCCCTGCTAGAATTCATGGCTGTCTGTAAACGAGCAATTCGGGTTCACTCTAGGTTGATTGGAGAGGAGGACCAGGATTTCCACACACAGCTTGTGAATGGTTTTCAGTCACTTACTGCTGAACTATCTCATTATATTCCGGCCATTCTTTCTGAGCTGTGATATTTGACCTGTATTTTTCTTGTATTGCATCTGATAAATTTTGTTTGCTTGTATTCTTTACCCGCTCTTTTTTTTAGGGTGGCTTTAGTGTTGCATTTGTGCAATGCTTCCATCTTTAAAGCGGTTGTAAAATGGTGTATTATTTACCATTTTCTTGGTGTGCTTCACCAGAAAATACTTGTTTCTCACAGCTTGTCGTTTATACATTTTTTTCTGGGTTTCATTGTCCCTGCTCTTTGTAAAGTTTATTTACAGGAATAATGGAAAGGTTTTATATTTGGTTTTCTGATTTTATTGTGGAGCAGTGACTTTTGGCCAGGATGTTGGATGTACCTGGATTTGGCGGAAACTCTCTGACACTTTTGGTTATACCTATGAAGTTGTTAAGTCTGTAGAAGTGGGGATACCACAAGCCAATTAATTGTACGCTTAAATGCAGCTACAGTTGATATAAGATTATTTTTCGTTTATGGTCAGTTTATGTAATCATGATCCAAGAAAAAGTAAGTTTGCAATGACTTTCTTCATTACAGTCAACACATAATAGTTAACAAGGACTATTAAATATCAAAGGCTAATATTCAGCTTTCACATGTTTGAGTGAATGTGTGGTTGATGGTTCATTCAGCCTGACTTTCCTTCCCTGATTGCTAGATTGGGAGTATTTTTTCAGTGATGTTATTGGTGCTACTTCAGAAATAGGCAATTGTAATAACTGGGTAGGGTATTATTAAGCTTTATTTTGCATCGATTTTGGTTTCAAAATCAATATAGTTAACCATATTACAAAATCTCAGTATATCAGCTGGAGCTTGCGGAATGCCCAAATGCTCCATGTCTATAAGTGTTCATGTGCAAATCTTACTAATGGAGATCATATTCTTGGCAAATTATATCAAATTTAAAAAGAGAACAAGTTTTAAATGACCACATATTTATTTCATAGCCTTCCACTGAGTAGCAAATGTGACATCACAGACACGTAAGTACACATCCTTGGTTTTGTGCATCCCCCAATCTGATGAGGGAGTTTGAAATGATACCCTAGGAATGATGTCAAACTCAAGTAATGTGGAGATGGGGCTAGAATACTTGAGACAAAGTTTCAAGTGCAAAATTGTGTTCCAATATAATTTTAATTTATGAACTCTGTTTCAAAAAGTCGTTAGATGGTAAAAGTACAAATTATTAACAAAGAATCCGAAGTTAATAATGCAAGCATGTAATAAGTCATTGCAAGTATCCCTAGGTGGTGCTTTTGCTATTTTGAAATTAAGCAGGTCTTTGACGAGTACTACCTCCGTGATTTCTCTTCGCACTAACATTTTGCCAGACATTTCTAAGATTTCCGGAGATGTTCAATATGGAGAAAGAATACTCATTAACTGATTGATTTTGTAGTCGGGTATAAGAATATTTCATTTATATTTGTTTAGTTGCACAAATCTGAATCTCCTGGGAGATGAATGTAGTCGGTACTTTGTATAGAAAAGCATTTCAAATAATTTTTAAGACAGTCTCTTGAAGTTTGTTTAGTGTGCATTATTTCCCGTAAGTACTTGGAATTGCAGTTTGTAGTATTTTGCTCGGATAATGGCTAAAATTGGCTTACCCACTTCTTCCTACCAGCTAATGGTTTGTTTGTTGAAATAGATCATCTTCATCAGGGAAAATCTTTATTTTCTATTTTCATCCACACCTATTGTTCTTACACTGAGTACGAATTGCCCTCTTTTTGATGGCCAACTCTATAATAACTCCAGATAAGGCATTAGTCGGAAGCACAATTTTAATGGTTCCATTAATACAAATATAATCGAAAGCACCAAAGAGAAAACTGCCTACGATATACGATGCAACAGGTGGTGTAAAAAGAGGTGGTGTATAAATAATTGAAGTTCCTTGGCAACACCATTTTCCTCTTAAGGTCCAGAACAGTGTTTGTGTTGATTCAGTTTTCATGGAATATAAATTCAGGAGATTTAAAAGATCCATCTTTATTTCAGATCTACCAAGTATATTGAGAGGTATCAAATCTCTTGTATCAAATTTCTTTTCACTTTAAAAGAGATTTGCTCCTCAAGAGGTTTGATCTCTCGGTCTTTGGTAGATCAGGAGTTAAAATGATTTAGGCTGGTTTTCCTGTGTGTAAAAAGAGGTGGTGTATAAATAATTGAAGTTCTTTGTCAACAGCATTTTCCTCTTAAGGTCCATAACAGTGTTTGTGTTGATTCAGTTTTCATGGCATATAAATTCAGAAGATTTAAAAGATCCATCTTAATTTCAGATCTACCAAGTATATCGAGAGGTATCAAGTCTCTTTTCACTCTAAAAGAGATTTGTTCCTCAAGAGGTTTGATCTCTCTCGGTCCTTGGTAGATCCGGAGTTGAAATTATTTAGGCTGGTTTTATTTTTAAAATGAAAATGTTTATTAATATAAATATATTTATTATTTCTTAATTTTATTCAAATTATTTTAAAGTAAAATATATTTATAAATTTAAATAAAGTTTATTTGAAAAATTTATGTAAAATTTTAATTTAATATAACATCTCCTATTGACATTTTGATTTTGTAAAATTTTAATTTCAAAATTTTATAAAATTCCATATTAAAAATAAATTTAAACAATTGAAAAATTTATGAAAAATAACTTCAGTTCAATAAAATGAAAATGTTATACAGGATTGTCATTATTCTGATTTTTATTTATCATTTTTTTCATTTTTATTTATTATTATATTTTTTTGTTTGTCAAGTTGTTTGTGATCTTTTAGGCTTGACTTGTGGCTTGGCTTGAGGAACCGTGACCTAGGGGCATCTAATCTGTCAAGTCACCCTAGGATCACACTTGGCCTGAGCCACACCAACCTTAAGCTAAATGGATTTTTTAGCATGTCTCCTCCCCATAGCACAAAGCACAACCACCCCCTGTGAGGTTGATCTTGGGCTGCCTTGTTTACAAGGCCCATCCTCAACTAGTTGTGTTAGTGAGCTTGACATTATTCTATTAATTTTAATCAAGTCATTTTAAATTTAAATATATGAATAAAACTTAATTTGAAAAAATATAAAAGAATTTACTAAAAAAAAATATTCTCTTCAAGGATATGCTCTCACTAGTGTAAATGGAAAACACATTTGGGTGGAAAAGACAATTATTGAATATTGCAATCAAATCCAATCTATGTTTTTAATTAAATTGTGATAGTTCAATAGTTGTATATCATTTATGAATTTAGATGGTCTATGGGTACATTTCATACTTGTTTTTAGTTCCATTTATTATGTTTGAATCTTTATAGATATAAATTTAGAGGATTTATGTCTATTGTGAAATTTCATGTACCAAATTTTATGAATCTTCGTAATGCCAAAAATGTTTCAATATTTTTTATAATTTTTTAAAATTTATGTTTTTAATTGTTTCCAATAACTCGAAAATATAATAATAAATTGAAAATATATAAAAATAGATAATGTTAACTTTACATTTTTCAATTCTTACGTTTTTGAGGGTAAACATATAATCCTTGTTGTAAAATGGTCTTTGTAAAAAATGTTAGGTTCACAATAAATTTGCTTATCATGAACCGTCTCTCTTGAAAGGCCCTAAATGCAAATAGAGAAATTTTATATTCCTAATTTTTTAATTATACATAATTTAGATTAGGGTTAGTATTATTGTTAAATAAAAAAGTGATATTTTTATATGATACTATCATCAAAAGTTATGCAAAATCAAGTGCTTGAATGATAACTTTTCCAGAAGGAGATCACTAACTTTCTCTAGTAGAATGTCCTCGTAAGACTTTATTTTAGGAGTTGAATTCACAAGCATTATTCCTCAACAATCGACTACCTCAACTTGGAGATATCAAGCATGAATTAATGAGAAGAAACCCTCAATGCGATAGGATTCCTTTGATCACTTAGTTTTTTGTCCTCGGATTGGATTCCTTTGATCACTTAGTTTTTTGTCCTATTGGTAACTCGACTCAAATTTGTTGAATGTTCTTGGATTGGTAACTCAGTGCATATTTTTTGAATCTAACAGAGCTACATCCTTGAGGGCATACAAACTACAAATGGTAAATTGACTAATTGATGTCAATTTTATTTTAATTATTAGTTTTATGTCTTTTTGTGTAATTTAACAGAGCCAAAATGTTTAACAGAACATGATAGGACATTACAACATGAAATTTATACGTTTAAATAAACTACATTAGAGAAGAATACTAGGGGAAAACCATGGGTGAAGAATACCATGGAGAAAACCATGGGTTGTTACAACCTTAAGCCAAAAACAACTATGAATGGTAAATTCACTAATTTACCTCAATTTTATTTTAATTATTAATTTCATTTTTTTATTTTCTTATTATTTAAACTATGGGTGAAGAATAACATGGAGAAAACCATGGATTAAGAATACCATGGGAAAAACCATGGGTTGTTACAATCTGGAGCCAAAAACAACTATGAATGGTAAATTCACTAATTTACCTCAATTTATTTTAATTATTAATTTCACTAATTATTAACAGGACTCAACATGAGAAAACCTTACCTTACATAACCTTACCTTGCATATCTTATGTACTCGGTTGGAGAGTGTCTCAGTGCAATAATTTTTGGGTTAGGGTTGAACAACTTGAATTGTTTGACAACATTGTGTAGTTGAGATAAAATGGGGAAACTTATTAGTGATGACAAATGGTGGTTTCTTTGTTTTAAAGGAAAAAGTAAGAATATGGTGTTTTGTTATTGCCTCATTATCCATTATAGTCAATAGCTTAATAAGTGGCTTATCGTTATTGCCTCATTATCTATCTCATTGTTGCAATGGTATAGTTTGTAAGTCCTCTTCTCTCATATTTATTGAGGCTAAATTTAGTAAGTATACTTTTAGAAAATGACACTATTGTAGGGGTAGTTGTAACATGGAATTTCATTGGGAGTATAGTGAATTATCTTCAAGGGGGATAGGCTTTATTGCATCATTCATTCTCTTATTATGTCATGCTTGTGAATATTTCAACCATATCTTGTGTTATGATATTAATAGTTAGTTAATATTAAATTGGTCTAGTTCTTCTTTAGGTAAAGTGTGTTTATTTAATGTGTTTTTGTAACTGATTAATTCAATGATGACAATTATGTTTTATAGATAAAGCAATTTGAGGATTCATCTTTTTCTTGAAATTAATGACACTTGATTTGTGACTTAACGTTTGATTGGTTCATGATCTCAATTTAAAGAGCAGGGAAGGTCATTCATTGATGATTAATTGTGATAGATGCTCATGTAATCATCATCATCATCATTATTTTTGAATTTTAAATCATATCATTTTCGTATTAATACACGTCAAGTGGGTGTTGGTTAGGGTCATGCACCATTACCTTTGTTTGAAAGTTTTAACCACAAATCACTTATGCATTGATCTTTGATATGTGTGAGTGTGCATTTGTCATAAGGTGTTTGATTTGTGTTGATATACCATGTTTTTTAATATAGGTGAGAACCATCCTAATTTCAAATGGTAATGATTTACAATAATTATTGAGGGAGGTGTTTGAATTCTTGGGTAGGGAGAGGGTTGTAAGGTGAAAATGGAAGAAATAATAGGGATGTTTGTATAATGTTGTTATTGGTAATATTTTATTCATGTGTTGAGAATGTGAACCTTAATTGAAGCTACTTGTGGCATTTGAAGTGATGCTAACTATTGGGAAGATGTCACATTCGTTGTAATAGGGAGAAGGTTCTAAGGCCATAAATGAAAAAATAATGGGGTTTTTATGATGTGATTATTGGTACCATTTTATCCTTCGGTTACTAGTAAGAATCAGTCAACTAAGATACTCTTGTGGTAAGATTTTTGAATTGAGGCAACGACTAGGAAAACCTCATGTTTCTTAGATGTGGCCTACTCTTAGTGGTAATTGTAAATATTGGAATTTTGCGGTAAAAAATGGGCCTCAAAACAAAAAATGTACTAACAAATTAACTTTAAAAGAACCAATATGATTGAAAATGATGATGCCATCACTAGGGCTAAATATTTGTCGAGACAAAAGAAGACTACTCTTTTAATTGTACTTTTGACTTATCTCCTTGTAAGTTTACGCATGCTAAGTGCAAACATCGATTGAATGTGGAATTAAATTCCACATCCAACGAGTGCCCAATTTACATATTTCTAAGTAGACTCACTTTGAAAAAATTGAAAATACGTGTGAAAAGCCAAGATTTACAAGAAAAAAACATAGAAAATTCATATCACTATGTGATTTCACCCCCAAAATTCCATGAGAAAATAAGATGAAGCACACCTCTATCTATAAAGGACGTATTCAACTTCTTTGATAGTAAATTAATAATTTCCTAAGTTAGTATCCCCTTAGATAGCTTAACCAGTGGTCGAAAGAAATCTCTATGAATTAAATATCTAAAATATTACAAACGGGGGATTGTAAAGCCACATGTACAAAATTTAGGGGCTCAAGCTCACAAAAGATTATCATTTTCTCTAAATGAAGGGGATTATAGGGGTGTCAGTGCAATGCCTAATCTCCAAAGGCCCTTCAACCTCATAATTTCTCCAATAAGTGTTGGCTTGAGGGGTCTTAACCCAGGTTTGGTTTTAAGGTTTGCAAACAAACCTCTGTAGTACTGTCTCTTTCGGCAATGGCCTACTTGCACGGGGCAAGGTCTCACCCGAAGTAGTATGGGAGGGTGTTGGAACTAGGTTTCTGCACCCTGAGAGAGAGAAAGTTAATTGAATGGGGTCTCTTTAGATCTAACAGACCTGCGTCGGAAAATTCCTAATACAGAAACCATTAACAGTGTAATGAGAGAATATATTTAGTGAAGCTCAGAAATCATTAAATAACATATTAACAAAAGCAAAACAACCAAACCTAACCAGATATATGCATTCATCTTCTTATACATTATCGCATCCACGTGCGCATCAATAATCATCAGTATGCAACAAACATATATAGCCTTAGAAATAACACAGAGCGCCACCAACAATCATAACACAAAACACTTCAGCTTTCCCAAACAATCTCCTCATTCATTAATATCCAAATCCAGCTTACAGACTCTATCTACTAGCCCGCGCGCACAGCCAGTGGGGTCCGCACACAGCAGGACTCAGGGTCTCCACGTAGATAGCCAGTAGGAGCTCTTACCCAGAAAATTGACACAAAAGATCCATAGGTCCGTATCCAAGCTTTATACAAACTTAGCCTACCTCTAAACTCGATTTATCCATCTATTTATAACATATTAGCCTGCGCTACTCTATGGTTCGTGTTGTGGCTCATTTTCATTTACTTTTGAAATATGTTTCAAAGCACCAAAAAGAAAGCATATATGTTAGAAAATGTAAAATTTTGTGTGTTATGCGGAATTATGGAATACAGATAAAATACATTCCCTAAATGTGGTGCTATGCATTTAGAACAACATATCAAAGACTTTGCAGATACTTTTCCTAATAGTAAATAGACTTATAGAAAGATAGAGAAACTTTCTTGGAGACCAAGCGCTTCCTATTCTCCTTCTGTCGCTCCTATTGTAGCTTCTAATCCAACTTTGATCGCTATACTAGTTCCTGCAAGTATAAAAACTAAACAACAAAGAGATTGCAATATACAAATGGCTATTAACTTTAATCAGTTAAATCAATGAAACATGAAACATATACATTAGCTAAGAATCCATAATATGAAAGATAGAAGCTTATATTGATACATATGTGGGAAAGTGAGAAACAATCTTTATTAATGGATAGAAGAGGAAGGTTACAACCAACGATTGATTTGATGTCACCAACTCCAGCGTCATCCCAGCGTCATCACAATGAACATCTCTCCAACAACATATCACTCAAATCAAACACTCAATTGATAATTCAACATCATTTCTCTACCAAATTTCTTCCTCCTCAAGCACTAGGATATGTGCTCAATTTATAGATTAGCTAGAGGTAGTTTCACAATCAATGACTTTCTAATAATAGGCAAGACATGTTCCGAAGCTCAGAGGTGTTGAATGGACACATGGATTCGAATTTTGACACGTGGAATCTTCTACAAGGTACTGGCCATAAGGAGATTCCGGAACAATGAGAATTTCTCTCCCAATTGACCGACGCACTCTTGAATGTCAGGAAGTGCTTTGCAGAGCACCCTTTAGTGGAGGTAACTGCATATGCAAAGAAGTTAGTCCCTTGAGAGGTTGCGTTGGTGCGCTCACAAGTGATATAACATGTACTTCAAATCTTGGAAACCTTGCAATGGAATTCATGGATGATTTGTTCTTGTTCTTTGTCTTAGAGCATGTAGAAACTAAAAAGATAGGGGATGATAAGACCCTATTCATTGGTTCTAGGGATGATGTCCAGTTTAACCAGGTCATTGGGAATGGTGCCCAAATTGACCTATAACAGATTTCCAGCTAAAGCATGAAGTCAAAATAATAATAACAATATCTTTTGAATGAGATGCTTTACACTGTGATGGGCTGGAACTGAAGCAGAGTGGTGAACTGCATCAATCTTACAATACATTATATCATGATATATCCTCTTGATCACGAATTGTCGAGGGAAGGCATTCCCATGCTCAATACATAAACTATCTAATAACATGTACATAGTGTAGAAAGTCGTCTATATTGGAATGTTGCCCAATACAAACATGCCTATAGATATAGGCTCATGTTCGGATGACGATATGTATGTAAGTTCACCATACAGATGATGTTTACAACAATGTTGAAATCGCAACCCGGATGGCTAAAACTAGATCCGGGTTCTTGTTATCTCGTTCACTCGATCGTTTAGGTACAAGTCTAGCTATGCGAATATATGATTTGTAGTCGAACTTGGTAAGACATCATTTGATTACCAGCCAATGATGTGAGTTGTTAACAAACACGAGAGAACCACCATTAATGTCAATGGTCCTCAAGGTACTGCAATACATTTCGTAAGGCGTGAATAGATGATTTGATGTTAAATGCCAAACAAAATATTTCGGTCAAAAGTCTGGAAGCGTGGATCTTGTCGATGATGTAAGAAGCCTCATGGTACTAGAAGATGATGTTTCTAGGTAAACTTCCTAGATGATGATTTGACGTCAACAGGAGGTCACTTTATCGCGAAACAAGAGTTATTGATTTCGGAGACAAAGTATGACTTGATATAGCAATGTTCAAGGATGACTATCACGAGATTGAAGGTTTATGAGTATTGCAGAAGGATGAGTATTCACTGGATGACTTCTTTTGAACATATCGGCGACACTGAGATGAGTTAGCAATATTGACCCAAAACCGAAGTGAAAGTATGATGAACCATAGGTATGAAAGAACCGTCAAGAAGATTACCCAACCCAATAATCAAGAGTGACCTGCTAACATAAAAAGTTTTGTTCACTTTCCCAAATTTTCCCCGGTCATTTGTCGACCAGTACCTCTTTATTTTTTAACAAGCTTGAGGAGGATAACATATGCTTGATCTATAATTCAACCCTTCGGGTGAATAATGTATCGTTATTTAATAATTTAACGAGTCTAGTGATGAATGAAACTTGATTCTTGCCATGATCGACTAACCCGTTGCTATTTTACGTTTTAACGAGCCTAACGACAGTGAAAACCCGATCCTTTTTCATATTTAAAGAGTTTGAAAAAGAGGACGAAAGAAAACTCCATAAGTACTTTTTCGTAAAGTTGTCGCTCAAATCTGAAAAAGTGTAAAATAATATCTGAGAGAACCTCTTAGCCATGTTCGACTAAGGCATTCCTTTTTCGTAAATAATCTATCTCAAACTAGAAAAGAGTTAAGCGTATACTGAGTAGATATCAATTCATTTAATTTTATGAGCTCGAAAAGAGTGCTCGGCAATATTTTCATATTATCAGAGTCTGAAAAGAGCTAAAAGAAGACTCCAAGGGTTCCTTTTTCGTTGTTATCGAAGCTCAAAAAAGAGATAAATGTGCGCTTCAAGTCCTTTTTCATTTTTAACAAAGCTTGAAAAATAAGGATAAAAGTATGCTTTGTAGTCAAATCATTCTTGAAATAAATATGCACGACTAATTTTCTCATCAATTGCAAAACATGTTAAGAACAACATAAAATGGATTAAAAATACCTGTTTCATGAGAAAAATGGAATAAAACCATAGTCACATCCATAAATATGATTTGCAAATAATCAAATGACTAATTAAAAGAGTTTTACTATTCAATTTTACTATTTGAAAGTTTACCATTTTCATTTTGGAGCTCTGAACCTGCTTTTGCCCTTGAACTTCAGTCGTTGATTGCGATCGATTCTATGGACGGTTTTCATCGTTGTTTGATCTAGGTTGGTGCCATAAACCCTCTCTTTCTTTCATGAGTCAATTCATTTCCTTTCATTGCAAATTTTTAGGGATTTGGGCCCCTTAGGGTAAATTATTTTTCCAAAGAGGGCAACACACCCTTGAGCATCGAAAATTGCGTTGTGGAGCACCTAAATTGAAGCCTAGGTGCATATGCAACACACTGTCCCTTGTTCAAGACTGCGCTGGGCGCAATTTACATTCTTGATTCTTGCATTGTACCCAAAATTTTCCTAATTTTTTGCATGAAAATGAGTCTAATGAGTCTTATGGTTATGTTTCAGGATTTAATCAGACTAGAATGACGATTACTTGGAGAGAAAGAGAGCATGAAGAACAAAATATGATTTCCCTAAATGATCCAGCTAAAGTAATAGCCCTAAGAGATTGTGGGTTATTAAAGTACTTCCGCTTATCAGGGATGAGGCAACAATAGAACTCTTGGAGTTCTTAGTTCGAGCATGGGATTGGGCTATCGAGGCATTTCATATTAGGAACAATGTGGTTCCTATTACAGTGGAGGATGTATATTTTCTGACAGGCTTGTCAAGGAGAGGCTTGCTTATTTCTCTTTCAGGGTCTGCTCTCGGAGGAGAGATTGTGAGAGATTATGCTTTGCAGTATTGCTATACAGAGCCAAGCAAGGATGGGAAAATAAACATCGGTGACGTTCGTGATTTGCCTTTGAGAACCATTCTTTTCATGATTGCAAAGTTTGCCGACACTGTTACACTACATGTAGCAAATAGATCTTATATGTAGTATACGCTAGAGTGCATGGAGCGAACAGTATTCAACTGGTCTGAAGCTGTACTTTCTCAAATAAAAGAACAATTGAACAAGGCAAAGGGAGGAAGAAAGAAAAACTTCAGTTATGGTTTGATCCTCATTTCATTTGCCTTAGAGCGGATTCCACTGATGCAGCCTCAGCATATGACACTGGGTGTGTCTAACCCTAGAGATCCGAGGATGCAGAGATGGGTAAAACTAATGGCTAGGCATGCAGGCCAATCGTCCATTGTGTTCTCAACTGCATTCTTCACCTGGTTCAGGCGACAGGTTATCGCCATCGATGAGTATGCATACACAGGCATCAATTTCCGAAGAGATTCAGACTTAGCTTTACCAGAAGGCGCTAAGTGGGGTGCAATATGTAAGAATGTTTTGCCCATGTTTTTTTATTTTCCTAAGGTTTATACAATGTTTTTTTATTTTGATGTTTTCCCAAGACTAAATTAAAGTTTTAATGTAATGCAGATGTTGGTCGAGTTCAACCAGTGGAGGAACCAGAGCATGGAGCAGATGAGGCAGTAGAGAGGGTTGTCGAGAGAGCAGTCCTTCAAGATCTATACATGGCTGAGACTTTGTCTAAGCTTCAACATCACATAGAGGGGTTGAACTTCGAGATTCCGGATTGCTGGATCGAAGAGTTACCCATGCGACTGTAGCACCACAATATAGGCATTCCTAATCGCTGGATGCGATTACTGCATAAGATAGCTAGATCTATAACATGTTACCATGAACATCACTACTTTACTTTTGACATGTTGCATACATTTTGAGGTTAGATGACCAATGTGTCTTGGGCACAAATTTTTGTAAAAACCTATAACTATCTATCTATTTGATTTCAGTGTTTTACTATGTTTATTGCGTAATCCTATTTAGTAATGTGAATGTATCTTTAAATGCATTGCAAATGTCTGTCTAAAACATGATTAGCTAAAGAATCAGTCAATGTGTTCAAGTTCCTGGAAATGTGTTGATATTGAATAAAATCAAAATTTCTTTCCAAAATTCGAACTCTTAAGAACAAATGATGTAGTGTTGGATTTATAATAGTATAAACACTAGTAAGTTGTAATACCACAAGTTGTGAGTCTAACCTTATAATGATGTGGTTAATACCAAATGAAATGGCATTAGAGAGAAGTTAAATCAATGCGTTATACTCAACGATATTGTTTATTGATCTACCGATACAAATCTCTTGAAAACTTACTAACTTACTGTTCAGAGTGAAAATGGCCCACGCTGCAGAGGATAGATTCTGCGTACTATGACTAGCACCATCAGCATATCTAACAAATGGTTCCAAATATTTAGACATCAGCGATGAAATGTAAAGCGGATTACTAACATCAAGAAAACTATAAAAAATAAACTAAGATAGTGAATGCAAATCAACAGCATATATGTACAATATAATACAAAAAACTACTACGCTCATGATTAAGCATAGTAACGTTTCAGATACAACCCATTTCGGGGCTACGCCAAAGGAATTCCATCATAATCCACCAACTCGTAGGCACCCTTAGCAAGAACTCTTTTGAAAATATAGGGGTCGTGCCATAATGGCTCAAATTTCCTTGTACCTATTACATCAGCTTCTTGATCATAGAGAAAGACCAGGTCGCCCTCTGAGAAAATGCAAGGTTGGACATTTTTGTTGTATTGCGCACTTATACGTCTCTTATGCACTTCGTTGGCCAATTGGGCTTCACGATGCATTTCATCAAGATGGATGAGTTTAAAAAGACACCCTTATTCATCTGAGGTGTCATGTAACAAGTCGATTGCGAGTTTTAACGACGGTATTTCACATTGGATTGGCAAGATAGCTTCCAGACCATACACCAATTGAAAGGGAGTAAATCCAGTTGTGTTTCTCACCGAGGTTCAGTACGCCCACAACGCCGAGTATAAGATCAAATGCCAGTTTATTTTACGAACTCCTATCATTCGTTGAAGCATACGTTTAAGAATCTTATGATAGACTCAACTTGTCCATTTGATTGTGGATAATAAGGAGTAGAATTATCATGTGATAATCCTAACTTGGCAATCAATTCAGTCATCATATGTTTGTGAAAATGCTTCCCATGATCTATGACTATAGCCTGTGGGACCCCAAATCATGCAATGACATGATTAAAGAAAAACAATGCAGTTGTTTGTCTTGTGTTGTTGAATGTAGGCATCGCTTCGGCCCATTTGGTAAAGTAGTCTACTGTGACCATAATATAACCATTCCCCTCAGGCGAATGAGGGTTATAGGTCATGAAGTCAATGCCCCATTTCGAAAATGGTCCTACAGAGACAACAAGATGCATTGGAGCTGGCGGTTTGCGGATTTACAATCAAATATTTGGCACACATGAAAACTTCTGACCGCAAGGATGCAGTCCCAAAATATGGTAGGCCAAAAGTAATCGACGTTGAGTATCTTCTGCGTGGTAGCGTATCCAGACAAGTGTCCACCACAAGCCCCATCATGACAATCATTTATATTATTTTCGGCCTCCTTATGAGTGAGGCACCTTCTTAAAATTGTATCAACACCACGACGATAAAGTGTATCACCGACGATCAGATAATCTTTGGGTTGGTATCAAATATGTCATTGGTCAAGGCGAGAGGTATCAGGCCAAAAATTTTGAGTCTTGAGATAAATGATAAAATCCCCATACCAAGGATCAGATGATCCAATCAGAAACAGAGACTCGTTAAGAGTAGATGGTTTTGACGTAGTAGCAGTACTATAAGAGGGAAGGTCACAAAGAAGCTCAGCCAAAACTAAAGACTTCTCTGATTTGGATTTGATGAATTCCAAATAAGATTCCTACAAAATGACAATCCATTTTGAATATTTCCTCCCCAGCAATTGACGTGATAAGATATAAGTCATGGGGTTACAATCCAAAATGACAATGGTCTTCCGGAACAGGATGTAGTGGCGAAATATTTGGACAACTTGAACAACTACCAAGGCAAGCTTTTCTACGTACAAATACTTTACTTCCATATCATTGAGATTACGACTCAAATAATAGATCGGATTTTCTATCCCATTTTCTATTTGGACCAATACCATAGCAATGGTCGTATCAGTCGCGACGATATATAAGAAATAATTGTTGGAAATACTGAGAGGGGGGGTGAATCAGTATTCCTTTCAATTAGAGCATTAGATAATCTGAAATTATAATCAGTGTTTGTACAATGATAGCAGCAAACAAAAGGAACACAAATGAACAAAGTTTTTAAGGTGGAAACCCACTCCGGGACAAAAACCACCTAATGCTTTTCTAATAATTCTTTAATATTCAACTCCAATTGAAAATAGAGCTCCAACTTCCTAGAATATAGAAAAGCATTCTTCTCCAGCTCCCACTAGATGGATGCTCCAACACCCGAGATTCTTCAGTAGTCAACTGAATGGATTCCCTAACACCCAATGAGCTACAACTCACCCTAGCACCACCCTACCACCCTATAAAAGAATAAAAGAAGAATGGACTCCCGTACCAGGGAAAATGGTCCACTTTACAATGATATAGAATGATGTAGAAGAAGAAGACACACTATACCATAACCCCAACTATGACACAACCACCTAATGATGATCCTAGACCTCCCGACACTGCCTCTTCAACTCTTGGCAGATAGACACTAGAACAATTTTTACAATAATGTATTTACAATGACTTAGTACAATGATACCTTTACAGTGACTGTATGCAGTGCTACCCACTTGAAGACTTCATGTGATGAACTTCTTGTTGTTGTTCTGCACCTTGGTTTCTGCTCTTGTCATGCTACCCTTTGTTGCACCTTGCTTTGATTTGCTGCCCTAGAAAGTCTGGTCCTTTGCAGCCCTTGACAACACATGATCTAGCTTTTTCTTGCCTTCTAGGAGCTCAATATTGAATCTAGTGTATCTCTGTTATTTCAGATCTCCAATATCTGATTTTAGGTCCTGTATTATTCCTCTAAGTCATCTTTCCAATGCCACATGTCTGACCCAATTTGGATTCTTCAAGAGAGAGTTGTGCCCAATCTCTCACAATGCCCTAATTAGAGAAAACTTGTACGGAATGCCACGTGTTACTGTTTCTTCATTCGGCTCTAAAATTGATAGAGTGAAAACTACAGTCCGTGCACTATCTGTCAATTTTTACAGAATTCCAATCCGATACTCAGAGAGAGAGTTATGACAATTTTCCCAAGGTCACTTCTTTGAGATGAATTTCAGGAGCCTGCAAATACACTGACTTCCACATATCATATCTCTGAAAATATTGCGCACCTTGATCTGAAATTTTCATAGGAGCTTCCTCAGGATTTCTGCTTCACCTCATAAAAATTTCAACTTCTTTACCTTCGTAGAAAAAAAGTTAGAGCGAAAACTACACGATGACTTCTTTCAAATGGCGAAATCCCTTGCATAAGGAGGATATGAGTATCACAACTTATATAAATTCTTAGGTTGAGAGGGGCTTCAACAAGTGAGTGTGGGAGGGATTTTAGGAGATTAAAAAATATTAATTATGACTTTTCAATGACCCATGCCACAACCCCATGGGGTTTTAGCTCACTAACTGGGGTTACAAACTTCAAACATGAATATCTCTCAAACCGTGAAGAATTACGTGGCGTGTCATATATTAACGAAAAAATCTCGACAAGAAGAAACCATCAAAAGAATTCTTGACCTAGAATATAGTAATTTGGTAGGTCAAAATTCCCATGCAATATTTGGGTAGCCCCTGGTGCTGCTTGGGTTGACATCAATGATAACCACTGATCAACAATAATCACTCTGATAATTGGGGGGATACATTAATGACGCCTAGACAAGAATATCCTTGACAAAATCAAAAGAAGCTTGCGCAACTTGGTCCCAATGGAAGGGAATCCCTTTTTTCAAGAGCCGAGTAATTTAGCCATTTCGGCGTAGTTTGGTATGAACCTCCTTAGGAAGTTATCCTTTCCTTGAATTTTCTGTATCTTAATTAAATTTGATGGTGCAGGAAAATCAAGAATGGCTTGGAACTTCAATGGGTCGATTTGAATTCCTTCTTTTGAGATGAAGAATCCAAGCAAACGACCAGAACCAACACAAAACACACATTTATGTGGATTGAGGTGTATTTTGTAGTGTCAGAAGCGTAAAAATATGGCTCTCAAATGCATTGGGTGATTAGTCCGATTTCGTGAATGCGTGGGTAAATCATCTAGATAGGGTTGAACAATGTGCTTGATGTCATTGAAAGCATGATCCATTGCTCTCTGAAAAGTGGCCTCGACATTCTTTAAACCAAATGGTAGTTTCAGATAAGCGAATGTGCCCCAGGGACAGATGAATGTTGTCTTATATTGATCCTCTGGGCAGATATTGATTTGATTGTAGCCTAAAAATCCATCCATGAATGAAAAGATTTTGCATCCAGCACAATCGTCAATAATCTGGTTGATAAAGGGAGCAGGATAGTTGTCTTTTGGACAAGCACGATTGACATCCCGATAATCGACGCACACTCTGATGGTTCCTTGTTTTTTCATGACTGGAACGATGTTGGAAACCCCACAGTTAGTGGAACAGGGTAAATGAAACCAGCACGCAAAAGTTTTTCAACTTTTGCATTAATGGAAACTTCCTTCTTTGGATGAGCAGGACGAAGGCATTGACGTACCGACTTGACATCAGGGTACATATTAATAGTGTGTTCAACAATACTAGTATCTCTGCCTAGCATTTCCTCGCAAGACCAAGCAAATGCATCACATAATTCATGAAAGAGAGAATGATATGTTTCGAATTCTGATGGAGAACAAGATACGTTGACATGAATATTTTCTACAATGCCAGGTTTGGTCAAAATATCAATAGAAATGGTTTCTTCAATATTTGACAAGTTTCACTCAGAATCGATTGCATTAATAAGAAAATAATTCGAAAATAAATTTTTGATTGATGGGTGATATAGTTTACTAAGATTATTTTCTTCATAATCAGGAAGATGGGAACGATGATGATAATCTTCCCATGGTTCTTCTTCCGACATCATGGTTTCCAAAATATTCTCATCTGTCAATAAAGTTGAGGAAAAAGGATCAGATGGAGTACCAAAATCTAAGGAATTATCAACCCAAACAACCAGCGACACTGATTTTAGATTCATTGCCCAAGCCAGATAGATTGATTGCAATTCTAGCTTAATAGGGCTGGGCGGCAGAAACTCATCCAACGTAACGATTTCAGAATCATCCGTACTCTTCCTTAATCCAGATGGAGTGGAAGAGATCATGTAGCAGGTCTCTATACTTGCAATTTCTACCAACATCGCAGAAGGCAGTAATGCAAAGGTTCCAATGAGAGTGGAATCCTTTAAGAGTCCTACACCAATGTTCTGAAGTGCGAGTTGGAGTCTGTGAACGAACGGAACACTTCCAATTACCTGTGAATTGGAGGCAAAGAAGGATAGTTGATTGACGACTGTGATAACACCTTTATGTGTAAAGGCGATCATTCTAAAATATGTAGAAACAATTGCAGTCATAACATATACCCATGGCCTTCCAAGTAAAATATTGTAGTCAAGGGGTCCGTCAACGACCTCATCGTCAACATTTGCTATTTTCCCTCGTATTTCAACATGCAGATTATTGATAATACCACAAGGTTTATACGTACGTCCATCAAAAGCCTTCAACGTCGTTGATGATTGAGATAAGCATGACGAGTCAAGTGACTTCCAACAGTTTACAGATATAATGCACGTAAATGCTCCATCATCAATAATAGTATGATGAACAAGGTGATTAAGAACATTTACTTCGATGGAGAATTCCAATTCTGCTGGTAATTGCGGCACATAGTCTGTATGATTAAAGAATACAATATTAGAATCAGTTGGATCAATTTCACCAATAGCTGACAACAAAGCCTGTTTCTGGGAGGGAAAATTTTGTAATACCTCAAGAGCTAACATAGCTGATGGGGATTAAGCCAAATCTTCAACTATATTATAATTTTGAGCAGCTCTTGCTTGAGGATTATATGTCGATTTATGAACGAATCCCTTTGGTGGCTTGATTTCCAATTTAGGAATAGAAGTAGGCGGTACTGATTCTGTAGATGGATTTATGGTCGAGGTAGTAGGTTGATCAGTGGCCTAACTACCATAATATTTATTATGCGTTGAAACCAAAATATTTGTTGATGGATTTGTGACAGATAACATAGGCACTTGGGAACTAGAAGCTGGATTCGTAGCAACCAAATTTGTGTTTGGATTTGGAAACGGATCTATCAACACAACTGACACATGTGAAGCCTTAACCATTTTTGAGACTTCAGCACAAGGAGGAAAATCCCGAACAAAGTGTTCCTCATTATAGATTATGCATGGATAACGAGGTTTCCTATTTCGAGACGATTGATCAGATTATATTTCCTGCGGGTTAGAAGTTTGCTTTTTCTTTGATTTCCCTTTTTTCTTACTTCCGAGTTACTTGTCACTTTTTCCTTTTTCAAATGACACGACATTGATTTCGGAAGAAGGCGCAGGATCAGATGCAGTAGTATGATGTGTGCTTGTAGTACCAATCATATCGTCTCTGGCATGAGATTCATTTGATGAAGGAGGAATAGTAAAATTAGATCACGACGCGTAAGAAATTTTCTCGTAGAGTGTGCCAGAATGAGTATAAATCAAGTCTAAATATTGGGCACGAGAAATGACCTGCTCTTTAGTGACGACACCACCCCTCGCCACATCCTCAGTTATAGATGGTAACATGGATTTAATGAACCACTCAGCAAGGAGCTTATCAGGAAAAAATGTCTTAACCATTCTACGATGACGACGCCACTCATGAATATGATCAGAAATGTGAGTAGCATTAGTTTGTTTAAAATTAGTCAATAGTTCCATTCCAGTTTCATATCATATGGGTAACTGGAAGTGAATAAAAAATATAGCACCTAGGGCAGTGAAATTATCAAAAGAATCTCTAGGTAACTCAATGTATGATTTTGCAGCTGGACCAGTGAGTGTACGCTAGAAAATTCGTATTCGAACATATTCATCAGTTAGGGTGTTTGATGAACACCACAAATGATAAGTCATAACATGAGTCGATGGGTTTTCCCCAGGGTTTCCATTGAACTTAGAAATATTCGAGGGTAATTTATGAGGTATCACAGGCCACCAAGGAGCATAATTGATTGGATCATTGATGAGATGATTTAAATTTGGTAACTCTAAAGTTGCAACAAAGGGAAACTTTCGATTGAGGTCAGGTTGAGCATAGCCAGGGTATGATGGAATTGCTTAGGCAACAGGCTTTTGAGCACCAGCATAAGGAATATGTTGTTGGTAACCCAGATAGGGGTTGTTTTGATAGGTAAACGCTTGAGGATTCTATTGACCAAAACTTGGCTACGATACTTGTTGAAATGAAGGTTGAGGCATTTTCACCTGTGGCTTCCAAGGGGTCTGTCCACCAATGTTATAACCCAAACTAGAATAACTTGGATTCGGTTGAGGATAGGTATAACCTGGTTGTGGTTGTTACATCCCATAATATGGTAATCCAGCTTGTGAATAAATGATTCCGGGTACAGGTTGTTGTTGTAAATTAGCCAAAGGAGTTGGAGTCTGATGGGCCAATACTTGAGGGTATTGAGTTGAAGGACCCACTTGAAATGTTTTTTGTACAATAGTTTGAGTCTGTAACAAGGGTAAAGATGTATTAACAAGTGGATTTGACGTGGGTGCAATAGGTTGAACCGGTTGATACAAGTGTACAACCGTTTGTGGTTGGATAGGCAGAGTGGGTTGCCATTGACAAACATTCATTTCAACATTAGCCTTTAGGTTGACCAAAAAACGATGGAGTATTGTCAAAGTGGGTTACGAAAGGTTGCCCCCAAACATGAGGAGGATAATAAGATGGAAAATATTGTTCTCCAAATGCCCTGATGATGGATATAAAGGATCAAGCTGTTCAGTACTCACTATAGGTTTACCAGTTAAAATACCAGACGATGAAATTGGTGAAGTTCATGGGTTTGAAGATGCAGCAGAGAAAATTCCAGATAAATATTTATAACTAGATGGGACCAAAGGGCCACCATGTAAATATGACTCTGGTGAAGTTGTGAACATAGACGAGGTAGCGAGAGCAGGTGCTAACATAATTGGAACAGATGGACCAACCGAAGATGTTGGTTTAGGCATGGTTACTTGACCAAATGTATACCCTTTCAAATCGACAGGAATTTGAATATGAACAGGATCAACAAAAGAAGAGGATGGTGATTGAGGAAAAGAATCGTACAGGTAAATATCCTCCCCAAAATGGGTTGGAGTTAAAGGTATTTCGTCTTGTGGTATTTCTTCAATCGAAATTAAACTAGGTGGAAGGATTTCGCCGTCAAGCCCAAAGTATATTTTAGGAGGTTGAATGCGCGATATGGGTGATTCAATAGCTACAATAGAGTGTGGGGTGACCAATAAAAGAACAAATTTTGGTCGTTCGCTTCGGGATGTAGATGTGCTGGAAAAAAAGAGACAGGATTTGGATCAACTTCCAGTTGAACAACGTCAGGTTTGGGAGGTATTGTCTCACTGATTGGATGGATCGTGACCATGAGTAGCTGTGAGGACTCCATCTCGACAACAGTAGATGAACCAGGATTTGTAGAAACAACTTGTGTCGACTCTGGTATATGGGAAGATGATGCTTCACTAGAGGTACTGATGGTATTGGTTTCGGTAGAGTGATGTTGCCTTCGCCACCCAGAAGAGGCTTCTAGTGGTAAAGGTGGTTTCAATGCAAGTTTACGTGAGTGACGGGGAAAGGGATTTTCTTCTTCCACGATGACTGATTTATTTTATGACAAAAAATAAATAAATAAAATAAAAGGGTAATGATAGGCAAAAGGTTTACCAAGAAACTGTGAACTACAGAATACCTCCTGGCGAACCAAGAAGTATGGGCAGGCAATCTGCCCGAATGTTGTGTTCGGTGTATCAAAATTTACAAGGCAGACGACTTGGTTCACTATGGATGGATAGCAACCTAAATTTGTCCTCCCAAATATACCCAAAGGTACGTGGAGGCCCAAGTCTGTATTAGTGTTGTCTAATGCAAAACCGCACAGTGAGAGCACCCATTTATACTTTTTGTACTATAACACAACCCAATATACCCGAAGGTACGTGGATGAGCTACGATATACTTACGTACGTGGAGTGATGTATCACACTCAGAATGTATCACAGACAATTAATGACAGATGCTATGTTTTACGACGCTAGAACACGTCTCTAGCCTAGACCTTCTAAATGTTATCGTTATGGTTCCAATGCTTTTTTAGGTAAGTTGATGTAAATTTTAAATTGATCTTGTTTATCAATTTTCTTTTCAAGGTTCACCGCAATGATGTGATGGAAATTCATAAAATTCAAACTAAAATGATAAGCAAACTTTTCACTTTTAGTTTTTCAATGAAAATCTTAGCTACTAAAGGGAAATAACAATCAGTTTTGAGAGCAAACAACAAAGAGCACAAACTAATATGCAGCTTTTCTAATATGTTCCTCTGCAAAACACACAATCCATGACATGCAAATTCAGGTTTTTATTTTCAGTCCCTTAATTTGGATGCAAAAAATGAAACTATATGCATCAAATCAACAAAAAAAAATGCTTTCTTCTTTGAGAAACAATGAATTTAACAACAATTTCTCTTTTAGGAAAAATGAAGAATGGAACTACAATTTTTCCTACAGGAAACGAAGAATTTAATGAAAATTTCCTTTAAGAAAACAAATGGATCTAATGCAGAAATAAAGATACTTTGAATTTTATTTGTCAATTATAAAGAAAAACACTTAAAGATACATTGAACAAACTTACTTTTTAAAGGAGGAAGATTCAGGTAAATTCACTCATCTCTATGAGGCATCAAATTGTTGAAAACACAACAAACGAAAGGTTGAAAGTGATAGCAATGAAAAATTCAAAGGTAATTTTTTTGGCTTAGGGGGAAATGCAATCTCCAAGGGGAGACAGTGCGTTGCAAAGCACCCCTGAGTGGGAGACAATGCTATGCAAAGCAATGTGTCTTGACCAACAATGTGTTGGGCGCAACAGAGAACAAAATTCAAACTACTAAAACACACTTCTAATTCAATCCTTTGTTTCAAAAATCCTTTGTTTCAAAATCCTAATAGTTAAGAGTAGATGCTACTGGGTGGATAAGCAAAGGAAAAAACACTAGGAATGAAGGTAAACTCCCTAGTGGAGTCGCCAATTTGTTATGCAGAATTATGGATTACAGATAAAACACATTCCCTAAATGTGGTGCTATGCATTTAGAACAACAGATCAAAGACTTTGCAGATACTTTTCCTAATAGTAAATAGACAAATAGAAATATGGAGAAACCTACTTGGAGTCCAAGTGCTTCCTATTCTACTTCTATCACTCTTGTTGTAGCTTCCGATCCAACTTTGATCACCAGAATAGTTCCTGCAAGTATAAACACTAAACAGAAAAGAGATTGCAATGTACAGATGCCTATTTACTTTAATCAGTTAAATCAATGAAACATGAAACATATACATCAGCTAAGAATCCATAATATGAAAGATAGAAGCTTATACATATACATATGTGGGAAAGTGAGCAACAATATTTATTAATGGATAGAAGGGGGAGGTTACAACCAGCGATTAATTTGATGTCACCAACTCTAGCATCATCCCAACGTCATCACAATGAACATCTCTCTAGTAGCATATCACTCAAACCAAACACTCAGTTTAGAATTCAACAACATTTCTTGACCAAATTTATTCCTCCTCAAGGACTAGGATCTGTGCTCAATTTATAGATCAGCTAGAGCTAGTTTCATAATCAATGACTTTCTAATAATAGGCAAGACATGTTCCAAGCTCAGAGGTCTTCGAAGTTTGACACATGTGGACTCTTCTAGAAGGCACTGGCCATGTGGAGATTCCGGAACAATTAGAATTTCACTCCCAATTTACTAATGCACTCTTGAATGTGGGAAGTGCTTTACAAAGCACCCTTGAATGGAGGTAAATTCATATGCAAAGCAGTTAGTCCCCTAAGAGGTTGCATTGGTGAGCTCACATGTGATATAACATGTACTTAAAATCTTGGAAACCTTGCAATGGAAGTCATGGATGATTTGTTCTTGTTCTTTGTCTTAGGGCATGTAGCGACTGAAATGATAAGGGAAGATAGACCCTATTCATTGGTTCTGGGGATGATGTCCATTTTAATCAAGTCATTGGGAATGGTGCCCAAATTGACCTATAACATTATGTGTCATAGAAGAATTTTGATTTATATGTCAGTACATTAACATTACGTTATGAGATGTGAAGGTGGGTCGAGTCGGGATCATTCACGTGCAGGATAGTTCGAGAACTGGACCGATGGACACGTTCAGAAAATTGCATACCGGACAGGGTCGAGTTAGGCTCATTCGCAAGCTCAGGAGGGACTAGCGCGGTAGAACACCGGATAAGCTCAGGAGGGTTACGCCATGGAGAAAACTAACTAATTTCCCAAAGGTGGAGAAGGGGTGCATTTCCCTTAAAAACTTAAAGAGTCTCGGACGAGGTGCAAAAGGAAAAATGGATGTTGGAGATCTAAGCACAGAGCTGAAGCGAAGAGAGGGACGATGAAGATTAAAGTGCTAACCACAAATCACAAGTTTCAAAAGACAGGCGGAGGAGGTAAATGATAAAGTAGCCGAAGTGCGATGTGCGATGCTTGGTGGGACCCGACCGCATAGCGTACATCACTAGTTTTAACGGTTAAGGGCCAAGATTTAATGTTATACTCGCTGAAGTGCGATGTGTGATGCGGTGGGGCCCGATTTCAAAATCACAAGTCGTAAGTTTTAGAGGATAACCGCGGGAGGTAAGTGAAAAAGTCACCGAAGTCTGATGTGCAATTCCAGGTGGGACCCGATCGCATATTGCACATCACTAGTTTTAAGAGATAAGTGTTAAGGATAAGTTAAAGGCAGTGAAGGATCATGTGCGGGTAGATGTGATGCAGTTTCAACAATGAACTCCAAAGGTTTTCAGATCTGGAGGTAAGGCATTTCTCGTGTTAAACCATGTCGGAGGAAGAAAAGAGGGTTATAACGTAAACCCAGTGAAACGCCTTGGTAATGAGAAATAGGTAGAATGCGGCAGAGAAACTCGGGTAAGTGACCCGATGGAGATCAAATGAGAAGAGGAAAATTTGGTTAGCCGGTGATATGATTAACAATGTTTGAAGCACAGGGGCACAGGCAGAGTCGGGCAGAAAAGCGTATAGTGGCACTGTTCAGAGCACAACAGCTGGGTCAAATCGGGCACTGAGGCATCGTTTCAGATTTGTGTAGCCATTGCATCATGATAAAAAAAAGCCACCTCGACACTTTGGGAGGATGCATTAGCAACAACAGATTCAAAAAAATGAAAAAAATTTCTAGTTTTAATTTTCTTTCTCAAGTATGAATGCATCAGTAATCTTAACAGTTTAGGTAGTCGAATAGTTTCAAGAAGTTTAGTAGTTACAAACCACTCTGATTTATTTAAGTAGATAGAAATAAAGAAAAAGGGTTCTGAGTTTTGGACCTCTGGATGAATGTTAGTTTATGACTCAATTATCTTAGAAATTAATGAAAGAAGATCAAGTTTCCTACACCTGTTGATGTTGATACGTCTTTCCTATTTTGCTATGTGGCTATTCCTCTTTGAATGAAGCGAAGTAATGTAGTTTTTGGTATCTTAATTACATTTGTGAGTAAGAGTTAAATAGCCTTAATTTGCGCCCCTTCACCTCATCTCTTCTCTCTTCATAAACTTTTGATAGAAATTTAAAGTGATAGATTCTGTGTTTACAACATATTATTTTAATTTCTCTTCTCCTTCACGAATGTCCTCTGAAACTTAAAAGTGGTAGATTTTGTGTCTTCAGCATATCATTTTGAGTTTCTCTTATAGTTCTTCTTTTCATTCCATTCTAATATCAACGGTTTATGGCACTGTGAAGGCTTTCATTATATCATATTATTGAGGGTATTAAGTAATTGAATTCCAAGGGTGTTAAACAAAGGCCATTTGATATGGTAATTGTGACATACATTTATAAAATGTCTTAAGCATTGATTCCTTACCACAACCAAGGGATTTTTTCTTGGGATACAACATTTTCTGGCGCCGTTGTCGGGGACGAAGAAACAAAGTTTATTTTTCCCTGGGTTTTTCACATTATTTCCTTTGGTTGTTCAGTGAGGAGGAAATATTGGGCTATATTTGTTATTTTCAAAATTTTTTCTTTCAAAATACCTCACAGCAGATAGTCCCTTATTTTCTAGATCCAGAAAGATTGGTTTCCAAAAGGGCTCAGAAACCTCAAACTCCTTCAACGCCCGATCCTACATTTTCTGCTCCTGGAAGTAGTTCTCATAACCCTTTTTTTGAAGATATTTACGAGGAAATCTCTTTCTTAGAACAATATTATCCTTCCACACCCATTTATTTTCAAGGACCTGAGTTAGAAGAACATTCTTTCGAGTCTGTTTCTTTTACCTTCACTCAAGCTCAACCAAATATAGTTGTTGGTTCTTCTTCCATTGTTCATCAACCCACTCCCATATCAGTGTTACCTCCACCTTCATTCACTTTCACATTAGGTTCATCAGCCTCAACTGCCCAAGGAGAAGTTAACCAAGTAGTGAATATGGTAGTACCAGCTTTCTTAATGAACAGATATGCTGGAATAAAGCTTGCACAACCAATGAACGCCATGCCTCAAGAATACCTCAAATTACTTCCTCGTTTCACTAGAGAAAATGAAGTAATTGCATAACAACATTTACCTTTGTTTTGCACTTTTGTTGAGAATTTGAATGTAGAACACCTAGATGTTGTGATGAGACTATTTGTGTAGTCTCTAGATGGAGAGTCTAGAAAATGGTTCAAAGGGTTACCAAATGGTTCAATAAATAATTGGGAAGAGTTAGAAATTAGATTCACTCAGAGATGGGGAGAAAAGAGAGATCATGGTTACTCATTGATAGAGTTTAATGCAATTAAAGGAAGGCCTAATGAAGACATTTCTGAGTTTGTAAAAGGATTAAATAAATTGTACAATAGTTTACCTATAGAGATGAAGCTCCCTCCCATAGGAGCAAAGGTAGTTTTTGTTGGGGCTTTTGAAGCTGATTTTAGCTTTACATTGGGAGAAAGAAGAGCCCCTACTCTTGAGCAGAAATAGATAGACGCTTTAGAGATTGAAGCTAATATGAATGCAACTAGAAAGGCAAAAGGGAAACAACCAACCCAAGAGAAGGGGAAAGAAAAAGAAGAATCATCGCAAGATTTGAGGATATAAGATATGGAAAGGGTGATAAAAAATCTTACAAATAAGCTATCTAATATAGAATTGGAAAATAAAAAATCCCAAAGGCACGTGCAACAAAGCTGAGGGGGTTTCAACCCTCAATTAAGAAGACATCCCCTACAAATTTTGCAGAGGGAAAGAAGAGATCAAGACTAGGTTCAAGCATCATTGTATATAGAAGCAGCACCCACAGATCCATCAAAAGATGACCAAAGGGAGGCTGAGGATCAGGTATCTGCTATGTATGCAATAGAAGAGGATGAAGAGGAAGATTATGAGGGAGAATATGCTGAAGCCAAAGCATCTTTTGATCAAGATGAGATGGATGAATATTGTAGAAAATTCACAGACTTCATGCAAGCCGAGTTACATAAAAAGTATGATTTAAGGTCTAGAAAGAGATCTAGAGTGCAGGATAATGCAGGTGAACAACAAGGTTCCATTCCTCCTCCAATGGTGACTCCACAACAAAAGGACCCTGTGAAATAGGTCAGTAATGGGAAACAATCTACAAACTCACTTAAGAGAAAAAATGTGCAGCAGGTTGAATCTTCCCAGGACAAATTAGTTGACACTAATATTCTGGAGAGAGTTGTTCTTGTACCTAAACAAGTGGCAGATTCTAGAAAGAGTGAAGAAGAACCTGAAAAATTTGTTAAGCAAACTCATGCCTTTATTTTGGCCAAAGAGTTGGAGAAGGTTAAAATTCAGGTACCTCTTCTAGAATTGGCTAAAATACTTGCTTACAAGAAAGAAATTTTAGAGTTTATTAATCTCACACAGGTGTAATATATAAGTGACATGGTGAACCTATAGGTAGAAAATCCAGTGGTCACCTTTGGCCTTCATGTAGAAGAAGTATATCCTTCTGTTCCACCCTTCTATATTTCTCTGTTGCTTCATGATTTTACTCTACATAATTGTATGTTGGACTCGAGAGCGTCCCATAACATCATGCCATTGTCTGTTATGAAGGAGCCTAACCTAAATATTACCAAACCTTATAGGGATTTGTATTCATTTGATTCCAAAAGGGTGAAATGTGTTGGGTTGATTAAATATGTAGTAGTTTCGTTGGCACAAATCCCAGTGAAGAGTATAGTCATGGATGCAGTGGTTGCTGACATCCCAGCAAGGTTTGGAATGCTCCTATCAAGGTCATAGGGAGCTAAGTTGGGAGGTGTACTAATGCTCCTATCAAGGTCTTATGCATCATTCCTGTTTTTAATGGGGAAGGAAGGAGATTGTACAGGGAAACAAGGTTTATGAAGACCACCGCTAAGAAAGATGCAAGAAATTCCCCCACTTATAGTCAAGAAATAGAAGATCTTTCTTGTTTCATGTTGCATGAAGATGCAGAATTTGCTGAAGAAATAGGGAAGCAGTTCTCTTCAGCAGTTGTAAATAACGATTTGCACTCAAAGAATATTTGGAAGTGCTACTTTGATGGCGCCTACTCCAAGGAAAGCACAGGTGTCAGATTCTTGCTAATATCACCAGAAGTTAACCTCATGCCATTCTCTTTTAAACTAGAATTTGATTCGACAAACAATGTGGCTCAATCAGAGGCCTTAATCTCAAGCCTTCAAGTTGCTAGACAGATGGGGGTTCAGTGTATTTCAATTTATGGTGACTCTGAGTTGATAATCAGGCATATCAAGAATCATTATCAAACCAAGCATCCAAGATTAAGATCATGCGGGAATGAAGTTTTGGATCTGACATAAAACTATTTTGAAGCCTTCAATCTTCAGTATATTTCGAGGGAGGAGAATGGATGGGCCGATTCTGTAGCAGTTGCAGCCAACACCTTCAAACCTCCCATAAATCCTCGGCTAAGGTATGAAACTGAAGTTAGACATAGACCTTCTATCCCTGACAATGTGAAACATTGGCATGTATTTGATGATGATGAACAGATAAATCAGTTCCTGAAAATGATTGGAAACTTTGAAGATGCTAAGATAGACCAAGAGGAAGAACAAATAGAGTAGAGAACAGAAATAAGAAACCTCAAATAGTCAATAGGTGAACATAAGATTATCCAATTGAAAGATAATGTGCTCCCTAGACGGTTGGTTCCCCTTGAAATATTGTTCGATGCTAATGATGTTGTTATTGATTCAAAGAAAACACATTAAGAAGAAGAGATGGAATATTGTAATTTGGGAACTCACCAGGAGCCCAAAATAGTGAAATTGTTCAAAGGGGTTCCCAAAAACTACAAAGAAAGATACATTTATCCTTTTAAGAAGTATATGGATGTGTTTTCCTGCTTGTATGAAGACCTAAAAACATATGACAAAATCATTATTCAGCATAAGATTACATTGAAGGAAGGGCTCAAACCACACAGACAGATCAATCCCTTGTTTTGAGCTCCAATCGAAAAATAAGTGAAGAAACTGTTTCAGGCGAAAATTATAGTCCCTCTCAGATATTCAGACTGGGTTTCCAATCTGGTCCCTGTAAGAAAGAAGAATGAGGAGATAAGACTATGTGTAGACTTCAGGAACTTGAACCGAGCATCTCTAAAAGATAATTATCCTTTGCCGAAAATGGATTATGTCTTAAAAAAGGTGACAAGAGCTCACATGTTGTCTATGGTTGACAAATTTTCTGGGTATAATCAGGTAGCAGTGGAAAAATAATATCAGAAGAAGACTGATTTCACTAAACCCTGAGGCACCTTCATGTACGCAAGGATGCCATTTCGCCTTATGAATGCAGGTGCAAAATTTTAGAGGACCATGGACATAGCCTTCATTGGTGACAAGTTGGTAGCTAGATATCTGAATGATGTAACTGTTTTCTCGAGGTCAGATGATGAACACTTGGAGAATTTGCAAAAAAAAATTCAAAAGTGCAGAAAGTTTGGTCTGTCATTAAATCTCAAGAAATATTTATTTTCCTTAGAAGAAGGTAAGTTATTGGGTCACATAGTTTCTAAACAAGGAGTAAATATTGACCCAACTGTTATCACAAAATCTAAACCTGATAGCCTTCTCATCAAGTAGACTTGGAATAACTATTTCAAACCAATATTTTGGCTGAGGCTTAGCCTCCTCAACCTGAGAGGGCTCTCTCAATAGGTTTAAGATTTTTGATTAATGATTAGATGGATAACTCTAGGAATAAAAAGAATAAAAATGTATAACTGGTTGAATCAAATATTAGCAAAAACTCATTGGGCCATGGAGTCAAGATAGTCTTCAACAAAACATCATAATCTGTCAAACATGGAAGTCAAGGCACTTGGAGTCTATGTTTATAAGTGAAAAAAGCAACACAATGAATAAGCATAGTTTACAAGCATGTGAAAGAAGTTAGAACAATTTTCAATGAATTCTAAGTAACACATGCTCATACCACTGCAAATAGGTAATAGAAAAATGCCATAGTAATGTCAAACACATAAACCCCTTATGAATCTTGAGTAGTAAAACCGATCTCTGTATTAAGTTGAAAGATCACAGTAACATACAATAACACAACTGCTTTGCTAATGAAAATGCCAAACTTGAGGAATTCGACCTCATGCTTCATATAGAGTCTTTACATTTATTGGATTCCATGATCCATCATTAGGAGAATTCAAATTTCTAAAATTGACACCTATCTACTCATAAAACAAACTCTTAATTACAAGCTGACAGCTAACTGTTTTCTAGGATTTCTAATACAAATAGGAGTGAAACTCCTAAACATGTCTCAAACAACCTTATCTAAAACTTAAATATATTCTTTGACATCTGCTAATCCATATCTTCAACCTTTATGATGCTTCTAGCTTTGTGGTAAACCCTGCTGATTCATGACCTAACTATCCTAAAAACCAGGAGACAAAGTTTCCTGATTTTTAGCCCTTAACCTCCATGCTTGTCTTTGAACAGTTTTGCTAGCCTTGATGACTGTTTTGTATATGTAACATGTGTTAACATTCCATAAAAATTTCAACCTTCCACCTGTGCAAAAAGAAACCTTCGAAAAAATGAAAAGGAGATAAAATATTACTGCGCTAAGAAAATAGCCTGTTTTCGTAGCACGGTTTTTTTTATACCACTGTAAAAACACTTCCTTTGACCATTCTTTCTCTTGATTTTCAATCTGAAACTTCATTTGTGATCTTTATCTTTCCACTAGCAATACTAAAATTTGAAAACTAGCAATCCTTACCTCCCAAATTCATGCATAAAATGCCAAAACTTCACCTTCAGCAGTTTTGTAGCACGCTACGAAACTGCTATGTATGCTCTTTTAACACAGTTTTTTCCAAAAATCTACAGTTTTGAGGATATTTAAGATTTTTTAAGGATTTATATCAACATCAAATAGCTTTAATGGATGTACTCCTTCAAAAATAATCTTTATCTTCATGAAAAAACTGATTCAAAGATTTATCATTTTTTTTGCTCTATTTCATTATTACTGCAACTGTATTTCTAGGTCTTCAATTTGCCTCCTCAGTTTCCTGTTGGTAGCCCTTAACTGAACATTCATCATTCTCACATATCTAGCCTCTTTAATTGCAGGAATAGTCCAAGTAAAGTACTGAGCTTCACTGCTTATTGTTTCTGGTTTGGAAACCTTTTCAAGTTCCCATAAAGCCTTTATCCTCTTGAAATTTTCTTTTCAGAAGCATGCCTTCTTGCTCTTTTCCTTAGTTTAGCAATTTCATAATTAGTTGATTTCAACTTTTGTTCCATTTCTTCATATCTGGTTTTTTCTGTTTGAGTGGAAAATACTCTGTTTTTGTCACCTTAAGGTATTGGTGATGAAAGGTCTATGAACTCTTCTTGAACAGTGGAAGCTTCCTCTTTTTCTCCTAACTCAACATTGAACTCTTGCATCTTTTTAGATTGTCTGGTTAAAGGCTTTCTGGGCTTAAACACAAATGCTGTAACCTCATCCTCAAATTCCAGTTTCTTAGAAGATTTCATCTTCTTAGGTTTTTCCTTCATCAAATTTTATGAAATCTGCCTGTACCAAAGGGGATTCTTCAATATCAATGGCTTGTAAAATATCATTTAAGTTGCCCTTTAAGCCTGGACTCTCTGCTGAAATCATTGATTTACCCTTTTCTTTTGAAATTTGACTTCTAGTCAATCTCCTTTGAACTGGTTTACTAGCTGACTATTCTTGTGTCATTTCTCTAACCTCAGCTATATTTTCTTTTGTAGGTTGAGGAGTCTCAAGAATAACCACTGATGCTTTACTCACTTGCTCTTTCACTTGCTTTCTAGGTTTCAACTTGGCAAATATTTTTGACCTGGTCATTACAGGCTTATTGGTTTCTGCTGGTGGGGTTTCTTTAGCCTTAGGGCTAATGCATGTACCTTGGTTTTTTACTCCAAAACCACATAAAAACAAAAATGAAGACCATTCTCTATTGATCCTTTGAAGTTCATGTAAAACTATCAGTTTAATTAGACCATGATGGAAAAGGGAAGTTTCACATCCTTGCTTTTTCATTTTCACTTTATCTGCCATCTTAGCTATACTTCGATACAAGAAGAAAGGAAAATATAAATAAATAATGCCAGTAAAATGCAACAGGAGTTTAAAATGATATGAATATACTTTATGATATCTTCCCTCACAGGTGAAATACCTTTGAATGTTGAAGAGCAAGTTGGCATAGATGTCTTTGAAGTAGCTCCTTGGAGTTGCCTTAGTTAAGTCTATTTCTGCAAACTCTGGCTTCAAAAATACTTTACAAGGTTCCATATCAAATTTGAACTTTTTGAACCATCTATCTTTCCCCCTAGGAATCTATGTCACCAAAGCTATGATCTCATAGGTTATTGGCAAGTTTAAGATTCCAAATTTTGTGTTTGAACCAGTGAAATGTAGAGCAAATTCCTTTGACACTTGAGTGTGTCCTCCCTGCAAGTTTTCACAAAATCTCCAACATCCTGTTTTCTTGAAAGCCTCCATCACTGATTCATCTTTGACTAAAGCCTCTGTGCTTTTAGGCTCTGTTCTCAAACAATGACTGGACCTGTGATTTTTCCTTTCTTCTATCATCTTTGGCTCTAAATTCCTGTAAAAAATCAGCCTCGCTTGCTTATGGTAGTCAGCTTCGCTTGTTAATGGTGATCAGCCTCGCTTGAAAAATAAATGAGAGAAGCTTTGGTAAGAGATTACCATAAGCTTAGCATTCAAAAACAATCTGTTTGAGTGTTTGCATGCAAATTGCAATAAGAAACCCACCAATATTTTCAAATTTGAAATTACCTATCATGATGGCCCCTACATTTGAAATGATGGATTTAAATGGTTGCATGCCTTATAAATAACTCCTAGCTGACACCTAATAATGAAAAGTTAACGGAATTCAATTGAGCTGATGATTTGACAAGACTGCTTACAAATCCGCAATTTCGTAGCGCACTCAGTTCATTTTCAGGGGTTTGCGCTACGAAAATAGCAGTGTTTTCGTAGCGCAAAACAGAATTTTTACACTGTTTGCGCTATGAAAATGTGGTTTCGTGGCTAATTCAATTTGTTTTTCAAATGGCTTAAATATGACTTCTAAAAAGGATTGTGTGACCTTTAATACATGGATAAGGTTGTTTAAACTTTATTTGGATATGAAAATGGGACTCTTACCCTACCTACCCTTTAAAACATGAAATGACCCAACAGCTATCTAAGGCCATGACTAGGAACGTTGTAAACTATCCAAGTTTTAGAAAAAAAATTTATGGTGATAACACCAGCAAGGGTGGAAGCCATTCAGACTATTCCTTTACCCAGAAGCAAGAAGGACATCGAGAGATTCCTGGGAAAAATAAACTTTCTGAGGAGGTTTGTGCCTAATTATGTTGAGATCGTGAGAAGTATAACATATATGTTGAAGAAAAATGCTGAAGTGAAATGGGATAAGGAAGCAAGAGATGCATTTGTTAGAATATAGGAAGCACTGCAGGAAGCTCCAATTCTGATTAGTATAGACTATCAAAAAGCCTTTCAGGTATTCTCATTTGCATCCCCCACTACTATTGTTGTTGTGTTGTTGCAGAAAAATGAAGACAATAAGGAGCATCTAGTTTCATTTTTCAGTAAAGTTCTCAAATATGTTGAGCTCAAATACAATATTCTAGAGAAACAATTATATGCTTTTGTCAAAGCACTGAAATCCTTCAGGACTTATGTGTTGCAGTGCAAATAACTACTTATGTTCCTAATTCTGTTGTGAAAGACGTGCTGGTCCAAAGTGATGTTGAAGGAAAAAGGGGGAAGTGGATAGAAAAAAATCCATGAGTATGATTTGGACATCAAACCCGCCAAGCTAGTCAAGGGACAGGGTTTAGCGAAGTTGTTGACAAAGACTATTTTTGAAGCCTTGGGAATTAATCTGTTGGCACTAGTGGATGGAGTTGTTAATGAAGAAGGTCAAAGCAAGTCCAAAACAGGTATTCAATACAAATTTTTGTGCTCTGATTGGTATAAGGATATTGTGCACTACCTGTGTTTCTTTTCCTGTCCAACTTCACTAAATATAAAAAAATACAGAGCTCTCAAGCTCAAGTCTCAACCATATGTTATCATAGAAGAAATTTTATAATAGAAAGATCTTGTTGGTATTTTGCTGTTATATTTGAAGTCACCAAACAATATCATGAAAGTCTGTGTGGAGGACATTATAGCTGGAAGGTCACTGCCCATAATATTCTCAAGTCAGGCTTCTATTGGCCAACCCTATTTGCAGATGTTTATAGACTAGTCAGAAATTGTCAGAAGTGCCAGTTGTTTGTTGAAAAGAAAAACTGGCTCCATTACCTCTCATCCCTGTATTTATTGAAGAACCTTTTAGGCAATGGGGATTGGATTTTATTGGAGAGATCAATCCACCATCAAGTGGACAGTTCAAGTGGATTCTGACTGCCACTGATTATTTTACAAAATGGGTTGAAGAAATACCCACGAAGAAGGAAAATGACCAAGTAGTGATGAAGTTTTTGGAGGAAAACATCTTCAGCAGATTTGGGTGTCCAGTCAAAATTGTGACTAATAATGCTCAAGTATTCAACTCTTCTCGTTTCATTAATTTCTGTTAAACATATAATGTAATCTTATCACATTCCACACCATATCATCCTCAAGGGAACGGATTTGTAGAGTCCTAAAACAAGACATTGGTCAGTATCTTGAAGAAGAAAATCATTGAAAATCAGAAGGATTGGGACATGAAGTTTAAGTTTTTCCTCTGGGAAGTTCGAGTCACTAACAAGAGATCTACTGGAAAGTCCCCCTATGAACTGGTTTATGTAACTCAAGCATTTTTTCCTACTCAGCTGGCTAAACCAATGATTTTTTTCCTTCAAGAAGCTCAGGAAGAACCTAATGCTCTGGTAAGGAGATTGAACAAAATAATTGAATCCAGTGAAAAAATAAACAAATTTAGGGATAAATTGATTACTTATTAGGAAAATATGAAGTCTATATTCTATAGGAAAGTAAAAGAGGTTCTCTTTCAAGGAAGAGATCTAGTACTAAGATGGGACACCAGACGAGAAGACAAGGGGAAGCATGGTAAATTTGATCCTCTTTGGCACGATCCATACAAAATATCTGAGGCAAGGTAAAATAACACATTCATTTTGGAATATCTAGATGGAGAGCCAGTACAACTGCCTGTGAACGGGAAATATCTGAAGCATTATTTCCAGCATTAAAAGTCAGCACTCCACCATTGTAAATACCAAATTTCTCATTGTTCATATGTCACCAAGAAATATTTGACTCCATGCCCAATGGATAAGGCACTAGTTTTTGGTTCTTAATGCTTCCGTGGAAGAAATAAATATCCCCAAGTGGAGCTAGATGTTGTGGCTCATTTGCATTTACCTTTGAAATATGTTTCAAAACACCAAAAAAAAGCATATATGTTAGAAAATGTAAAAGTTTGTGTGTAATAGAGGAATTTTGATTTATATGTCTGTACATTAAAATTAAGTGATGAGATGTGAAGGTGGGTTGAGTCAGGCTCATTCACGTGCAGGACAGTTCAAGAACTGGATCGATGGGCACGTTCAGAACATTGCACACCAGACAAGGTCGAGTCGGGCTCATTCGCAAGCTCAGGAGGGACTAGTGCGGCAGAACACCAGATAAGCTCTAGAGGGTTACGCCATGGAGCAAACAAACTAATTTCCCAAAGGCAGAGAAGGGGTGCATTTCCCTTAAAAACTTAAGAGTCTCGGAGAAGGCATAAAAGGAAAAATGGATGGTCGAGATCGAAGCGCAGAGCTGAAGTGGAGAGAGGGAAAATGGAGATTAAATCGCTAACTGCAAATCACAAGTTTCAAGAGACAGGCATGGGAGGTAAATGATAAAGTAGCCGAAGTGCGATGTGTGATGCCCAGTGGGACCCGACCACATAGCGCACATTGCTAGTTTTAACAGTTAAGGGCTAAGGTTTAATGTTATACTCGCTGAAGTGCGATGTGAGATGCGGTGGGGCCCAATCGCAAATCGCAAGTTTTTAGAGCATAACCGTGGGAGGTAAGTGATAAAGTCACCAAATTCTGATTTGCGATGCCAGGTGGGACCCGATCGCATACCGCACATTACTAGTTTTAAAACATAAGTGTTAAGGAAAAGTTAAAGGCAATGAAGGGCAATGTGCGGGCGGATGCGATGCGGTTTCAACAATGAACTCCAAAGGTTTTTAGATCCAGAGGTAAGGCATTTCTCGTGGTAAATCGTGTCGGAGGAAGAAAACAGGGTTATAATGTAAAACAAGAAAAATGCCTTGGTAATAAGAAATAGGCAGAACGTGGTAGAGAAACTTGAGTAAGTGACCCAACAGAGATCAAAGGAGAAGAGGCAGAGTCGAGTAGTAGGTTATATGATTAACAACGTTTGAAGCATAGGGCCATAGGAAGAGTCAAACATAAAAGTGTATAGCGGCACTGTTCGAAGCATGACAACTGGGTTAAATCGGGCACTGAGGCGTCATTTCAGAGATATGAAACCATTGCATCATGACCAGAAAGGCCACCTCGTCACTTCAGGAGGACGCATAAGCAACAACAGATTCAACAAAAACGAACAAAATTTCCATCTTTTATTTTCTTTCTCAAGTATGATTGCATAAGTAATCTTAATAGTTTAGGTAGTCGAATAGTTTCAAGAAGTTCAAAAGTTATGAACCACTGTGATGTATTTAAGTAGATAGAAATAAATAAAAAGGGTTTCGAGTTTTGGACCTCTGGATGACTGTTAGTTTATGACTGAATTCTCTTAGAAATTAATGAAATAAGATCAAGTTTCCTACACTTGTTGATGTTGATATGTCTTTCATGTTTCACTCTGTGGCTATTCCTCTTTGAATGAAGTGAAGTAATGTAATAGCCGGTATCTTAATTACATTTGTGAGTAAGAGTTAAATAACCTTAATTTGCGCTCCTTCACCTCATATATTCTCTTTTCATAAACTCCTGATAGAACTTTAAAGTGATTGTTTTTGTGTTTAAAACATATTATTTTAAGTTCTCTCTTCCTTCACGAATTTCCTCTGAAACTTAAAAGTGGTAGATTTTGTGTCTTTAGCATATCATTTTGAGTTTCTATTACAGTTCTTCTTTTCATTCCATTCAAATATCAATAATTTATTGCATTGTGAAGGCTTTCATTATATCAGATTATTGAGGGTATTAAGTAACTGAATTCCAAGGGTGTTAAACAAAGGCCATTTGATACGGTAATTGTGACATACATTTATAAAATGTCCTAAGCATTGATTCCTTACCACAGCTAAGGGATTGTTTCTTGAGATACAACAGTCCACAAATCATGGTTTGCGAACTCTTGGTCTACCCTTTGACCCATTAAAATTCTTTGGGGGCTTTGACTTGCCACAAAGCCCCTGTACTAGAATAGATTATTAAAAAACATTACAAAAAATGTTCCAAATTTTCCACTAGGGGACCCTGCACCAACATGCCCCCAACACAATCTTGTGACTCATCCCAAGAAACAGCGACAGTGGGGTCTTCATCTTCTCCTGGAGCTGTTCGATGATGGAGGAAAAAGGGGGCAAGAAACATTCGCTCTGTGCGACTACATTCTGCGCGATGTCAACAAACTTTTGTGAATTTGGTACTTTGGTGGCTGCGGTGATGCTCTTCAAGGTCTGGTTCAACTAATTCACTACCCCATCTAAATCTTGCGAAAGCTCGAGAGCTTCATCATCCCATGGCTTCAGGTGGTTGCTAAGGGCCTACTTCATGTGGTGAAGCTCCTCAATTTCATCTCTGAGTGTATTGTTGGTCCGAAGGCACGCTAGCCATTGTGCTGTGACAAGGGTGGGAATAGTAGCTTCCATTTGTTGAAAATATTTCTCCTTCTGGTACAACTCCTGGTTGAATTGGTGGAGGAGGGGATCCCGCTGCACCATGGACTATAAACCCATAGCAGTTTCTAACAATTTGGTGCCCTTTTTAATCTGTGTTGTAATACTACTTGTAGCTTCCTTAACCAGTGTGGCTCGCTGGCCGTACACCTCAGGAGGGGTCTCAGGTTGTAGTTTGGCCTGTAATGCAGCTATTTGCAGTTCCAAGTTGGCTTTAACAGTCTGCACTTCAGTCCGAGATGCCTTCAAAGCGACGACCAAGGCTTCAATCTTGGCCTGCATCACAGCGGAGGCACGGATTACTTCCAGCATATCCTCCTAGAGTTGGTTTATCAAATGCTCTAATTCGGCCTGTTGTGCGACTGCTGTGATGTGTGCTACCTGGGCTTGGGTGGTTTCAGAAACTTTCATCACAATATTTTGTGCGACCTCATTGAGTTGTTGTTGTGCCCGCATTTCTCTGTGTTGAAGCTTGCTGGAGACGAATATATAAAGGGTGTGAAGCTGCTCACCTGTTAGTATTTCCACGTCGAGGTCGACCACAGAACACGCGCGGACCTGCTCGCATAGGATCAAGGGTACTATAGTAAAATTCGCACCTGGGAGGGGGTAGATATGACTCTCTGTGATGATGGCCAAGGCTGTAATTGTAGCTGGCTGGCTTGCTTAATTCTTCCTTGCCTGATTCATGCTTTCTTGAAGCGTGTCTTCCTTTAAATGAAGAGCATGTAATCTAGACTGCAAGGCTTCTACCGTGGCCTTCTATTGTTCTTCTAGGGCAGCCCACCGATCTTCAGAAGCAACAGTGACAACGTCTGCAATCTTCGCCAAGTCATCTTCTGTCAAGGTGACCTCTGTCTTTGCACCAATCTTAATAGCATTGTGCTTCTTCCTCGACCCTTTGGGAGGCTCACCTGTGTGCTTGGTTCCATGTGGGGACTCTGCACCCTCCCCACCGAGCCCTTCGACTGCCTCATCCTGTTGGGACTTCTGATCTGCCCCCTTGGTGGAATCCTTAGGAGTCTCCTTGGTTGTGGTTTTCTCAATGGTGCGCACCTCGATGTCCTTCACTATACTCGACGGGATAGTATCCTTTGGGGCTGCATCCTTGTTGGAGGTGCCTGCTGTAACCAGGGTGGATGACTTGAAGCCAAGTTTCCATGCCAGTGGCCAAGTTGTGACCAGTTGGTCGATCTCTGCTTCTGTGGCCATATAAGGGAGGTTATACCGGGCCTGATATTTGTGGGCTTGAATCTGCACATTTTTCATGGTAACATGAAACTCTGAAATACCCTTGTACTTTTCATAGACTGCGGGTGACAAGTGCAACCGGGAATGAATTGCTTCTACCAACACATTTTCGAACAACACCCAGAACACCTTGTTCTCCTCAATGCATTTGGAATCCTTCGAATCCCAAAGGTTCTCATACCGCGCACCTTCACACATATCCGGCTCAAGCTCGAGGAGCACCGCATTGTCAGGTGTTTCCCATACAACCAAGGCAGTCAACATCATTAACCATGAATAACAAAACACCTTTCCTTGGTCCTGTGCCTCGCGTACATTGTCTAAAAATTCGTTGCAGAGGTAAGGTGACCAGTGGTAGCAGACCCCTTTCTCGCACCTTCCAGTGAGCTGAATTACAGAAGCAGGGATGGTCGATTGACAAAACTTATGCATAATTTTTCATGCGAGTAGTAGGGTACCCATGCGCACTCTTGGGTCAGCTAGGGTTTCGACAAGGAACCCCCTCTTGTCACGATCAACTTTATATTTATCCCGCACTTCGTCGGCAATATTTTGCTCGTATTTCTTGCCGACGCCTGCCATGGGATGGGGCCCTTGCATGGGGAGGTTGGTGATTCGGTGAATTATTGTGGCGTCGATCGAGATGTGACCTTAGATCCACAAGCACCCATCGTGGATCAGCGCCAGCAGGTGGCACACAACCAGGTTGGTGATGTTGTATCGACCAAAGTGGGGGATGCGTAGCAAATTTAATATCCCTGAGGCTTCTAATCCGTGCGCCACAGCATTAGCTCCACCTTTGGCAAATTATCATACAATACCCTCTCAAGATATAATTACGGGGCCAGTTCTGGGAAGGCGTCTAGATTGGCTAGATGTGATCATCAAACTTAATGGAGGGGAGGCTCCCAAACATATCACCAATTATTAGGGGAATTTTGAGGTCTAAAATGGGCCTCCCAAGAAAAATGTACAACAACAATAAAATTTATAAGAACCAATAGGATTCAAGATGATGATGTCAACAATGGGGGATGATTCACCATTTTTTAAGTAGAAGGGTAAAAATATTAAAAAATAATAAAATAATAAAACTACTTTTTCAACTCGCATTTTCAACTTATCTCCAAAAGTTTTTACTCAAATTTCAAGCGCGAGTACTCATTGGATGAAAAAATTAATTTCTCATCCAAGGAGTACCCATGTTGCATACTTTCAATGGACCCTGCTACATGAAAAATGAGAAATACATAAAAAAACGTGAATAGAATCACATTTTTCATGTATTTCTCATTTTTCGTGTAGCAGGACCCATCAAAAGTATGCAACATGGGTACTTCTTGGATGAGACATTAAATTTTGCATCCAATGAGTACTCCTACTCGAAATTTGAGTAAAAATTTTGGTAGATAAGTTGAAAATATGAGTTGAAAAAGTAGTTTTTTATTTTTCCCCTCTAAAATTTGATGATGTAATCAAATCTTATTTTATTATTTCCACTATTATTTTATAATTTCCTTAGGAGGCCCATTTTAGACCTCAAAATTCCCCTAATGTAGGGGGCCCTCCTCCGGGACCAATGACATCTACAGATATGCGCGGACAACCTCGATATTCTTGGGGGTATGCACCGTTGGTTTTCTTGGCTTAACATATGTTGGCAGCCAGGAAAGCGGGGCCACTAGCAGAGCTTCCTCTTGAGTCGTCATAGGGTGCTTTGATGGATTAGGCGAGCATGCCTTAGGAACCTTTCGAGGGGAATTGATAATATGAGGGGACGTGCATGGCTTCACTACAGCCCACTTCGTAACTTTCTCTTTTCCTTTCTCCATTTCCTTCACCTTCCCCTTGCCCTTTCCCTTGGCCGGTGTAGACACGACCTCTTCCACATCATGGGTTACTTCAAATACGTCTTTGGACCCAATTTCCATAGAGGCTGTGGCAGATGATGACTTGGCGGGGTTAGAAGTTGTCATTCTCGCTCAGAAGATGAATTCAGTGTTGTTGCTGTCAGAGGGGGTAGCTCGCCTAGACGTACGAATGGAAATTGCACAGAATAGACAAAGTTCATAGTAGAGCACAAGGCACAGGAATTTTGGAAAGCAAAGGAACCAATTATGACCAGCGCCCCTCTTTTTATAGCCTCCGATGGGTAAAAACGGTCGGATTAGCCTTAACTGCAACTTACCATTAAGGAAATGGAAAAAATTCCTCCCATATAGCTGCATTAATTGCCAATTTCCTGCTCTATTCAATGGTAAAATCATTTTTTCAGCTAGTTTTATTTTTCCAACAACTATTTTTTCAAGCTGCGTATGCACCTCTTGACTTGCGCACTACCCCTGTGCCTCCATCAAAGCCCCCTTCGATTTTACTTCTTGGCACGCGCAACATCCTTTACATAGCTACTTCGGCCATATAGTCATTTGATAGGCATCGGGTTGTCCCTATAAGGTTTCAGATGGCTTCTATTAACGTACCCATGCAGGTAATCTCCGCGCAGCATAGCCAACATGACTGCACCACCATCTGTAATCTTCTTCATTATGTATGGGCCCAACCAGTGCTTATGCAACTTTCCTGGGTGGCGCGCAAACTGGCTGTCATAAAGTAATACCAATTCGTCTTCCTTGAATACCTTATGTCGGATATTTCGATCATGTCATTCTTTTTTACGAGCTTTCTGAACCTACTGGTGAAATTGTGCAATGAACCTATCTTCTTCTAGGGCCATCAGCGGCACCAAGTGTTCCTTCATTATGTCTGGTTCCACCATGTTTGTAAAAGCTACAATGTGCAGGTTGGGAACAATGTATTCCATGGGCATGATGGCCTCCTTCCCATAGACCCACTAGGAGAATTTTGAGGTTTAAAATGGGCCTCCAAAGGAAATTATAAAATAATAGTGGAAATAATAAAATAATATTTGATTACATCATCGAATTTTAGAGGGAAAAAAGAAAAAACTAATTTTTTAACTCGTATTTTCAACTTATCTCCCAAAGTTTTTACTCAAATTTTGAGTGGGAGTACTCATTAGATGCAAAATTTAATTCCTCATCCAAAGAGTACCCATGTTTCATACTTTCAATGGATCCTTCTACATAAAAAATGAGAAATACAGGAAAAACGTGATTGCAATCATGTTTTTTCATGTAGCAGGGTCCATCAAAAGTATGCAACATGGGTACTCCTTGGATGAGGAATTAAATTTTGCATCCAACGAGTACTCTCACTCAAAATTTGAGTAAAAACTTTGGGAGATAGGTTGAGAATACGAGTTGAAAATGTAGTTTTATTATTTTATTACTTTTTAATCTTGTTACCCTTTTAATTAAAAAATGGTGATTCATCCCCCATGGTTGACATCATCATCTTGAATCCTATTAGTTCTTATAAAGTTTATTTTGGTTTTACATTTTTCTTATGAGGCCCATTTTAGACCTCAAAATTCCCCCAATGATTCCGAAATGCGTTTTTCCAGTGAGTTTCTTACATGTGGCCCTATAGGTCCAGAGTACTGAGGGGATGCGCATGTCCCAATCACTTCGATCAGCGTTACATATGTTAGTTAGCGCATGTTCCAAAGTTTTATTGAAGGCCTCTACTGCCCCATTTTCCTGTGGGTGATATGGGGTACTCTTTGCATGGTGGATCTGAAATTCCCCGGTCAAAGCTGCAATAGTTTCATTAACAAAATGCATACCTCTATTGTTCATTAAGATCTTCGGGCAGCCAAACCTGGTCAGAATATGTTCAAATATGAAGTGTACAGTGGTATCTGCAGTACAATCCTTCATAGCCTTCGCTTTCGCCCATCGGGTTACATAATTAGGTTGTAATAATTATGTAACATGTGACAGTCTTCTTTCCAGGGGGATTGATGGGTCCCACAAAGTCTATGACCCATTTGTCGAACGCCTGCAAGGCCATCTGTGGCTGTAGGGGCATATCATCTTTGCGCGAAGGTTTCCTTGTCTGTTCGAAAGTGTCGCAGGCACGACAGTATGCATGGGAATCGCTATGAAAGGTGGGCCACCACAACCCCACCCTCAACACCTTCTTTGAAGTTGATTTCCCTACGTAGTGACCTCCTGCTACTCCTCCATGGGCTTCAACCAAGATAGCTTGTCTTTCATGTTCTAATACATACCTCCACAACACCTCATCTCCTCCCATCTTGTATAATTGACCAACAATTATGGTGAAATCAGCGACACGGGATACCAAATCCTTTTTTTGTTGCACTGAATAATCGGAAGGTGCCATTCCTATGGTCAAGCAATGAATGATGTCTGCAAAGTGCTTGTTAACTACCTTGATAGAAAACAATTGTGCATCAGGTAACCCTTCATCTAGATTAGTGGGCTCTTCCCCACTCTCAATCCGAGACAAGTGATCAGGTCCAACATTCAATCTCCCAAACTTCACTATGATTTAAAAATCATACTCCTAGAATAGTAGTAACCACCTACAAATATTCCCCCCCAAAACAGGCTTATTGGCCAGGTATTTTAAAGCTGAATAATCTATGAACATCTTGAAGTGTCCACCTAATAGATAGTGCATGTATTTATGCAGGGCATACACCATTTCCAATCCTTCTCGCTCAGTATTAGAATAGTTATGCTCTACACTAGAGAGTTTCCTGCTAGCAAATGCAACCGGGTGATCGATTTCTCCTTCTCTGGGTTGCGCTAAGATAGCTCCCAGGGCTATCCCTGAGGCATCCACATGTACATGAAAGACCTTCGCCCAATCTAGAAATATGAGAATAGGCATAGTGACCATATTTTCTTTTAGTAGCTCAAAGATCTTCTGACATGCCTCATCCCAGGAAAAGGATACCTCCTTCTTCAGCAACTTCTCCATTGGCGCAGTGATCAGGGTGTACCCTTGAATGAACTTCCTATAGTAACTGATGTTCCCTAAGATGGAGCACATCTGTTTCTCAGTGGCGGGGGCTGCTAAATTGATGATAACTGCAATCTTGGCTGGGTCAACCATCAATCCCTGTTGACATACCACGTGCCCTAAAAAAATCCCAAATGGTATGCAGAATATGCATTTCTTGATGTTTAGCGAAATTTGGTATTTCCTGCAGGCATCCAACATCATGTGAAATTTCAACACATGCTTCTTTACTAATCCAAAAACTATCCAATCATCAAAATAGACCTCCACAAACTTATGAATGAATTCTTTGAATACTACTACAACTACACGCAATAAAATGGAAGGGGCATTCTTTAGTCCAGAAGGCATGACAGTGTACTGGAAATATCCCCATTCAGTCGCGAAGGTTGTCTTGTTGCGGTCTTCAGGTGCTATTCTGATCTGATGGTACCCTTAAAACCCATCAGTGAACGAGTATGCTTCCTGACCTCCCACATTATCCAAAATTTCATCAGAGAATGACGTAGGGAGAGGATCATGTACACAAGCATCATTCAACTTGCGCAGGTCTACGCAGATCCTTATTTATCCTTTAGTCTTATTTTCTTGGACAACCATAAGGCTTACCCAATCTGACTGTTCTAGCGGTTCGATGATACCTACGACCACCATCTTATCTATTTCCTCCTTGACTTTCTGTTTGTATTTAGGGTTCAGTCGATAGGGCCGTTGTTTGACAAGGCACACATCTAGCTTCAAGGTGATCCTCATAACACCCATATCCCTGAAAATAACTTTTAGCTAAGAGAACTTTGTAGGGAATAGGTCCTGATATTCGGTCAACATCTCCATGATATTTCCAACCATATCGTCATCCTAGTAGTCCCTAATTTTTTCCATCTTGGGCTGCTCCTCCATTCTAATGTTGACTTCCTTCAAATTTAATGGCTTGGTCACATCTACTGCCTATAATAGCAGTCCTGCAACTCTGCGCTCTCCTTCGAATCTGGGATAGTGATATTTCAAGGGTCCTCATCGCAGTCTTCTATTGAAAAATTTTGGCAGTTAACAATATCCTGCATCTGCGCATCCCAGACTGGAGCAAAAAATTATCTCCTAGATAAGGACTCGTCAAAGACCAAAGCATCTATATCTTGAAGGGCTTCATTAAGTTTCTCTGTTCCTCCTACTAAATCAAACGTCACCATGAAATCCTCCATCATTGTACCCCAGTGATGAGTGCGCTAGTGTAGCTCTGCATCCAAATACCAGGTGGTGGGGATTGGTCCTAAGGCATGAATAAACATATGGAACCATTCATTCCAAGTTTTTTCGTTCCATACTTCCATCCAGATATCTAGGTACTTTCTCGGATCCCGGCCATGACCAGAGAAGAGTTCCATGGGTGGGTTGACTGGAGGTTTAAATCGTAGGATCATCATTTTTCGGTAGTCCTCCTAGTCCTAGAAAAACCCCTTATGAGTCTCCCACCATCGTGCAGGGGTCTCGCGCATAGCCAAGTTGAGTGCCCAAAATCTCCTTTCTTTAGGGACATCTACTTCAAATTCTCTAAGAAAGTCCTTAACACTACTAGAGCCATCAAAGTAGGGCATTTTTCTTACCTCCGAGGAGATGCATCAGAAGCTCTTTGTGATCTTAAGGCATCACAACGCAGATACGTCATACAATCGGTTCTACCAATTTTCTATCTCTCCATATGAATCAGAGAGATTCGATGAATTTTTCTGAACATAAGATGCCGACAGTCGTAGGGTTGATCCAATCATCATCCCGAGAAGTCAGTTTGTAAATGTGATCAACATCCTCCTCCTCGCGCACCAGTTCTGTATAACGTTCGCCTTCCACTGGATCCAAGGGAATATTACTTGCATACCCTCATTTTCAAATATCAGACTTATTCTTTTCAATTTGATGATACCTCCCATGTCAATACCCCAGTCCAGGCCTAAGAGCGCAGGATAAGGGTCTGCATCGTCCATGATCTGGATCACTTCAAAATTTGCATAGACCTTAACTCCTGCAAGAGTCTACCACGACCTTCAACAGTCATCCTAGTGGAATGATATTTTGTTTATTAACCATCTGCAACTGGATAGTGGACCATTCCAGCTTAGGTTCTCCCATCCTTTACTAGGTTTGCTTGGGTAGGAAATAGGAATCTGATCCTAAGTCAAGGATGACTTGATCCATTTCATAGTCCCCAATCCGCGCAGTCATACGCATCTCCTAACCAGTCCTTATTTTGTTCCTATAAATTTTGTTCACAGTTTTAACCTTTGTTTCTGGGGTAACATTTTCTGTGCAGCTGTCTATTAATGCTTGGAGATTCTCCACCGCCTTCTGGTTGCGCAACAGCTTCATACATGCCTGAAGGAATGAGTTAACTATTTCATCTACTTTCAGATCTACCGAAGTCCTTGAGGTAGATTCTTCATCCTTGGCCATCTCCTTTTGAGCTTCAATGAAGTTTTCTTTCTCCTTTTTCAGATCTAGGCTTTCCTTTTTCTCAACAGCCCTCCTAATCAATGGTTTAGCCGCATTTTTTTCCTCCGTACCTCCGATGGAAATGCCACTATGCATAATCACATTGATATTTGGCCCATCATCTCGCAGTTATGCCTTAACCTGTTGTAATTTTGCATGGGTGTGTGTTGTTTCTCCTGCATATTTTCTATCAAGATCATACAGTATTCAATGACATGGTCGAACTGCCTGCAATATCTAGAGAAATGGCACGCAGGCTTTGGGAAGTCTCTTGCATAATGCCCCACATCCCCACAATTGTAGAAAATTAGTTTCCCTTGTCCTCGACCTGCACTGCCACCTCTCCCTCCTCCTTGTCCTCTTACAGGGGATCCTCTTCACCCCGAGGGAGAGAGTGGTGATGAAGGGTCAACCTGCACCCTGTATAGGTTTCCCTTGTCTACCATCATGTCGAGTGTTCGAAAATTTTTCTCATCATGACCCACTAACGAGCATAATTTGCACAACCGTTGTTTTAGTTCTGGAACATAGGCACCTAATCGTGGGCAATGATTTGTATCATGACTTCCTACTACCCAACAGTCGACGCACCATAGTGTAGGGGCACTTGGTCTAGCCATGTCTCCAGGGTGTAGAGGACTTGGTCCCCTAGCCTACATATAATCTGACAAAAGAGGGCATTGATCCTTAGTGTGGCTTGACACCCTGCAGTGTATACACCAAACGTCCGATCTAGCTTCGTTACCCTGATCCCTTCCCAAATTTTTAATTTCTAAGTGCATCACCTCTAGCTGGCTTTGGATTTGCAGTGCTGCAAATTGAGTATTATCTCTTGGCGCAACTTCTAGCTTCATGGAAATTTCCAGGGCTTCTTCCTGGGAGTTGATATTTTGTTGACCCATAGGTTTGCATAGATGTGGTAGCAGCATAACGATAAACCATTACTTATATCATTTTTCCTCATAGACAAATACTCCATCGTTGATGAATTTCTTCAGCCATTGGTCAGCTTCCCATACGGATTCTGTAGGTCTTTTCTTGAAATCTTTCAATTCAACCACACATTGAGAGTAGGACTTAGGCTTCCGGAACCATTGCTTTAGGGCATCCTTCAAAAGTTATGGAAAACTTCACCCTCTTGACAACATCATTATTAATATTTTGTGCATTCCATACCAACTTTGCTACAAACCATAATTGGTCAATATCCTCATCCCCTACACCCTTAAAGGTAGGTAACTTCATGTGCGCAACCATATTGTTTGCAGACAGTGGCGGAGGTGGGGTAAGAGAATTATTACCCTTGCGTGGGTTCAATGATGGCGTAGCAGGGGGGCTGGTCTCTTTGTACGCAACCCCACCTTGGTTGAGGTCATGTGACTCCCTTAAAGGACTGTATACTAATCTATCCCCTTCTTTATTAACCCGATAGTATTTATCGCTTCGTGTCATGCTTCCATTCTGGTCGGAGGTCATTCACTTGGTGTGGCTGCACAGAACACCCTTTTCACACAATATCATCTCAATCAACAACGACAATGTTTGTAAGAACTTACCTCTAAACCCCTTGAAGAACCTTTGCTCAGATTCAGAATAGGATACAAACTGATTGACTACAAATTTAGTTACAAATCCTCCCAAAATACTATCAACTCAGTGATCTACAGTCCTAGTGATGTTGTTATCAGTCTTCTCCAATTGTTGGATCAATTCAGGGGTCCATTGTATGTCCTAATTGTCTTTTCAACAGGTCTGAAACTTCGCCAACCTTGCCAGCCACTCCTGCAGTTCGTGTGCGAAGGTTACGAAGAATATTTTGTGCACCTTTGTGAAAATGTACTTGTTCTTCCACTCTTCGACAATCAGTTTCTTACTTCGATTCTCTTTTAGGGAAAATTCTTGAATCTTCTTTTCAAACCATTCCTCTAGTTCAAGCTTCAATGGCTTCCAATGACCCCGTGGAATTACCCGATCTCTCTCTCAAAATTCTCCCAGTCCTGACAATGGAACCATTTTTGGCTTGAGGGTTCTTGACCTAGGTTCGGTTTTAAGGTTTGCCAACAAACCCCTGTACTACTGGCCCTTTCGGTAATGGCATGCTTATGCAAGTCAAGGTCTCACTCGAAGTAGTATGGAAGGGTGCTGGAACTAGGTTTCTGCACCGTGAGAGAGAGAAAGTTAATTGAAGGGGGTCCCTTTAGATATAACAAACCTACACCAGAGAAGCCCTAATACAGAAACCCTTAATAGTGTAATGGAGGAATATATTTAGCGAAACTCATAAATCATTAAATAACATATTAACATAAGAAAAAAAACCAAACCTAACCAGATATATGCATTCATATTCTTATACAGTATCGCATCCACGTGCACATCAATAATCATCAGGATGCAGCAAACAGATATAGACTTAGAAATAACACAGAGCATAGCCAATAATTATAACACATAACACTTCAGCTATCCTAAATAATATTCTCATTCATTTATATCCAGATCTAGCTTACAAAATCTATCTACTATCCCGCACACATAGCCAGTGGGGTCTGTACACAACAGGACTCAGGGTCTCCACGCACACAGCTAGTAGGAGCCCTTACCCAGAAAATCAACAAAAAATATCCACAAGTCCATATCCAAGTTTTATCCAAACTTAGCCTACCTTTAGACTTGATTTATCCATCTATTTATAACATATTAGCCTACGATATTCTATGGTCCACAAACTGTGGTTTGCGGACTCTTGGTTTACCCTTTGACCCATTACAATTATTTGGAGGCTTTAACCCACCTCAAAGCCCCTGTGCTAGACTATATTATTACAAAATATTACAAAAAATGTTTCAAAATTTCCTCTAGGGGACCCTGCACCAACAATAAGTTATCATATCTGCTACCCAAAGCCCTCTAAGTTGGCACTCAACCCCAAATTTCCGCACACACACTAGTGTGGGACCAATAGGTCCTAGCGATACATTAGTGTGAAGGCCAAATTAATTAATTAATTTGGTGCAACGTCTAATTTAATTTTCCCTTAATTAAATTGGACAATAAAATGCAATCTTATGTCATGATCAATTGTAATAGTTAAATGAGTGTGATAAACTCAATTAGCTCAAGTATTTCGAGTTGAGGGTGGTTGGTGAGGCATGGAGAGTAATTCTATTAGTTATTGAGTTCAAATTGTAGTTGGTTCATTAGTTTAATGCATGTGTAATCAGTTAACTCAGTTAGGTAAGTTAGAGTTAATTGAACTAGTTGTATTTTTTTATTGCACTAGTGAGAGATCAAGTGAATTAAATATTATTTAATTCAAAATCAGTGATCTTCCATGAAAATAATGATTTACTATTAGTAGATGCATGCATTTGAATTCCAGTGAAGACCCAATTGAGACAAAGGTTAAAGGGAGGTTAACTATCAGTTGAGTGATTAGTAGATTTCCTGCATGCAACCAGAAATCCATTGGAGTGCCCATGATCCTTGCGCAGTTTAGGAAGGAAAAAATTTATAAATAATAGGGATTTCATTCATCAGGAATTGCGCAATCGAGGCAGGTTGTTTAGAGGTTGAGAATTGGCTAAGAGTTGGTCAGTTTTGTCCAGGATAGTGTGAGACAATTGTGAGAGTGTAGGAGACTCTTGTGAGAAGAGTGCATTTTAATTTTTTCATGATTCCATGGTTAATATACAATAGAAGATAGGGGGTTTTGAGCAGCAAGATTTCCCCAGGAAATTATCTATGCTGTGGTTTGATTTGATTCTTTCTTCTCTTCATGCGATTGGTGACTGTGTTTAATTTCCGTAATTGATTTGTATAAGGATTCAATATCTATCTTTAGTACATTGTTAGATTAGATTGAATCCATTGATATACACATGTTTGTATAATTTCTACATGGTATAAGAGCACAGGAAACCACTATAGTGGAGGAGAAGCTGAGTTTGTGAATGAATAGAATTCGAATTTGCAAAAGACGTTCTTGGTGCGACAAGAGATTCAAGATCGAAATGGATTTCAATGGCTTGAGATTGGAGTATGCACTCGAGGGAAGCTCTAACTATATTTCTTGGAAAGACAGGATGGAGGTAGTACTGGAGGACAATGGGGTGAAATAATTCATTGACAATGATGTTCCCAAAACAGTTGTAGAGGATGTTGCAAATCTTGATGCATGGAAAAAGAAGGTTGTAAAGGCGAGGAGGATCTTATTGGAGGGAGTATGAGACCACATTGTCTTAAGTCTCCATGGAAAGCGACACCATATGCAATGTGGAAATATTTAATAGATCTATTTCAGAGTAGTAGTGGTCATAGAAAATTGGCACTGAAGGATAAACTCAGAAAAATCAAAATGGAGAAAGGTGACACCATGCCGAAATATTTAAAAAATTTTGTCCAATGTCGGGATGAGCTTGGGAGCATCATACTTACTTTTGCTAATGATGACTTGGTGAGCCTATATTTTCTACCACTTCCCAAGAGTTGGCTTAGTTATCACGACTCTGTCAATGGAAGGGAAAAGCTACCAGATTGGGAAGGACTTTGGTCGGATTTGGTGCAAGAAGAATTCAAGAAGAATACTAGGGATGGTTCTTCATCTAATAATGATGATGACGAAGATTGTGCCTTGGATGCCAAGGCAAAGAAGTGGAAAGGAAAGAAATTCCATTCCAAATCTAAGTCTGGAAAAAATGGCAAGAAGCGCAACATGTCCAGAGTGAATTGTTGTCACTGTCATGAGCATGGACATTATGCCACTAATTGTCCACAAAATAAGAAGAATAGAAGGCTTTAGGATCTGCAGTTGGTGGGGCTTTGGCCTCACAATTTGATCTTGAATTCTCACTCATTACATGCATGTTTTCAAGTGAAATGGGACTAGTGTGGTACTTGGATAGTGGTGCATCCTTTCACAGATGAGAGACATAAATTTTCAGTAGCTTGGAGGAGAAGGACCTCCAGATACATATTCAAATGGGTGATGACGAAAGTAAAATTATACTGGGATTGGTACAACTACCTTCCAAAGACAGTCAGGTAAACCCTTTCAATTAAAAGATGTAATGCATATACTAGGCTTGAAGAAAAATTTAGTCTCAGTTGCAATGTTGGAGGATAGAGGCTATGGTGTTGTTTTCAGTGAGGGAAAAGCCTTCCTTCGACACAAAACAACAGGACAAGCCAAGAAGATTGGGATTCAAGTTAAGAATATCTATAAACTTGATGTAAATGGATGTGCAGCATTTATGGGTAAGGCAGACAAAGTGGTGAGCTGGGATTAGGTTGAGTTATGGCACAAGAGATTGGGCCATCTTCACCACGGAGCCTTGAAGGTCATGCAAAAAATTTCTATGGGTCTTTCCAAGGGTACTCTTGTGCAGTTAGACACATGCAAGGGATGTACTATGGGGAAATATGGAAAGGCCACTTTTCACGAGAAGGATAACGGAGCTTCAGAAATCCTTGCGAGTTCACTCAGACGTGTGTGGACCATTCTCTACTGCTTCGACAACAAAGCATAAGTACTATGTGATATTTGTTGATGAATTTTCTAGAAAGTGTTGGATCTAATTCATGCAGAAGAAAGATAAGATGTTCTCAAAATTTCTTGAGTTCAAAGCACTGTTGGAGAAAGAAACAAGGATGCATGTGAAGGCTCTTAGGAGTAACAATGGTGGTTAGTACATATCCAATGAATTCAATAACTTCTGCATCAAAGAAGGAATTAAGAGAGAGTTGATTGTGCCTCATAGCCCACATCAGAATGGGGTCGCAAAAAGAAAGAACAGAACAATTGTGGGTGCAGCACGAGCAGTGTTGCATGATCAGGGCCTACCATTGCATCTGTGGGCAAAGGCATGCAACACAGCAGTATTTGTGAAAAAATGTTGTCCTCATTGGATACTTGGCATGAGTACACCAGAAGAGGATTTTACTGGTAAGAAACCTGATGTTTCACATTTTAAGATTTTTGGCTCATCAGTTTATGTGCATGCGACAAAAGATGCCAGGAAGAAGCTAGAACCAACAGCTGAGATTGGGATATTTTTGGGGTACACTGATACTCCCCACAACTGTTAGGTGTATTTTCCAAACAACACAATGATTTATGTGCGACGGGATATAAAATTTGATGAAGAGAAAGCCATGTGATTGTCCCTTGAGAGGGAGTTGGATTTGCATGCAAAGGAGGAACTCTTGGTTCCAAAGAATGAACCTCAAGATGTGTAGCAACCACATGCGAAGGATCATGGAGTGGAAGAAAACACTTAATGTGCAGAGCCATCCACTAGAAATGGTAGATGCAGCAGAGAATGTAGGAGCCCCTACTTCACTGCGCAGATAGAGACAGCCTCCAAACAGGTTTAATGGATACATGGCTCTTATGAGAAAGTGTATTGTGATAGAACCATCTCCCTTTCATGAAGGAGTGCAGCAAACAATTTGGGTTGATGCTGTGGTAGAGGAGTATGAATCCATCGTCAAGAATAGTTCATGGGAGATTATCGCAAGACCAGTTGGAAAATCAATGGTTGGATCTAGATGGATCTATAAGGTGAAACAAGCCACGGATGGGAGTGTGGAGAAGTAAAAATACAGATTTGTGGCCCAGGGATTCTCATAAGTTAGGGGATCGATTATGGAGAGACTTCCGCACCAGTCACGAGGTACTCTTCCATTAGATCTACCCTTGCACTCGCAGTGCAGATGGGGTGGCACAGTCATCAGATGGATGTGAAAACTGTGTTTCTTAATGGAGTTATTGAGGAAGAAGTGTATATATAGTAGCCAGAAGGTTTTGAGATATTTGACAGTGAGTCGCATGTGTGTCGACTCTAGAGAGCACTGTATGGGCTGAAGCGAGAACCTCGTGCTTGGTACACTCAGATTGAAAGCTATTTCATCAGGTTGGGCTTCACCAAAAGTGAAGAGGATGCAAACCTGTACCAGATTGTGGTTGATGGTAAGCTCTTGATTATCGTACTTTATTTTGATGATCTAATTTTGACAGGTGATGAGTAGTTGATAAACTCATGCAAGGAGGATCTTTCAAGGGAGTTCAAAATGAAGGACATGGGACTCCTTCACTATTTCCTTGGTTTGGAAATATGGCAGCGGGATGGTGAAATTCTTGTTTCTTAAGGAAAGTATGCCAAAGAGATACTAGGTAAGTTTCACATGGAGAGCTGTAAACCCATGGACACTCCTCTTCCAGGAAATTGAAGGAAAGAGGATGCTACTTCTATAGGAGCAGTGGATGCTCATGTCTAGAGGCAGTTAGTGGGTTCACTAATGTACTTGGTAAACACTGGAGTAGACATTTGCTACATAGTTAACCAACTGAGCCAAGCTATGGTTAAGTTGATCAAGCTCTTTTGATAGTCAGGGAAGCATGTCTTTAGATATCTCAAGGGAAATATAGAGTATGGATTATGGTACAGACAGATAGAGGGAGTGAAGCTTCAAGGCTTCACGGATGTAGATTGGGTAGGCAGTCCATCAAACAGAAAGAGAACATCAGGAGGGATCTTCAGCATAGGATTGACAACAATTTCTTGGTACAATAGGAAGCAGAGATCTGTGGAACTCAGTTTAGCTGAGGCAGAGTACATGGAAGCAAGTCAAGCTACATGTGAGGCCATCTGGATGAGAAAGATCCTTGTTGTTTTATTTGGTTCTCAGATGGATCCGACTATGATACATTGTGATAAATAGAGTTGCATTAAACTCTCGGTTAATCCGATATTCCATGATAGGTCCAAGATCATAGACATCCAGTACCACCATCTCATAGATTGTGTTCAGAGGCACATAATGTTAATTTAGTACATTCCCACGAAAGATCAGGATGCAAATATTCTGACGAAGGCACTCACCAGGAGAAAATTAGAATACCATAGAGGCAGGATCAGGGTGGCAGATAATCCCTTTCTTGTTGAGAGGGAGTGTTGAAGTCCAACAAGAAATTGCAGCACACGCACTAGTGTGGGACCATTAGGTCTTAGAGATACATTAGTGTGATGGCCAAATTAATTAATTAATTTGGTGTAGTGTCTAGTTTAATTTTTCCTTAATTAAATTGGACAATAAAATGTAATCTTATGTTATAATCACTTGTAACAATTAACTGAGTGTGATAAACTCAATTAGCTCATGTATTTCGAGTTGAGGGTGGTTGGTGAGGCATGCAGAGTAATTCTATTAGTTATGGAGTTCGAATTGCAGTTGGTGCATTAGTTTAATGCATGCGTAGTCAGTTAACTCAGTTAGGTGAGTTAGAGTCAGGTGAACTAGTTGTAACTGTTTATTGCACTAGTGAGAGCTCAAGTCAATTAAATATTATTTAATTCACAATCAGTGATCTACCATGCAACTGATGATTTAGTATTAATATTTGCATGCATGTCATTTCCAGTGGAGACCCAGTTGAGACAAAGGTTAAAGGGAGTTTAAATATCAGTTGTGTGATTAGTAGGTTTCCTGCATGCAAGTAGACATCCATTGGAGTGCCCATGATCCTTGCGTAGTTTAGGAAGGAAAAAATTCCTAAATAATATGGATTTCATTCATCAGGAATTGCGCAAGAAAGGTAGGCTATTTAGAGGCTGAAAATTAACTAAGTGTTGGCCAGTTTTGTCTAGGACAGTGTGAGATAGTTGTGAGAGTGTAGGAGACTCTTGTGAGAATATTGCATTGTAATTGTTTCATGATTCCATGGTTAATATACAATAGAAGATAGGGGGGTTTTGAGTAGCAAGCTTTCCCCAGGAAATTATCTGTGTTGTGGTTTTTTTTTTTTATCCTTTCTTTGCTTCATGTGATTGGCGATTATGTTTAATTTCCGCAATTGATTTGTGGAAGGATTCAATATCTAGATTTAGTACATTGTTATATCGGATTGAATCCATTGATATACACATGTTTGTATAATTTCTATAGATGAATGCAAAGATTTGAGGTGAAATGCAGAGGTTAGTTACTTGGTGGTTGACAGGGAGCACAAATTACCTCTCAATATGCAGCCTCAGAAGTAGTGTCAATAGGTTGTAGAGAAACCACAATTGGAGAATCAAAGAGGAGACTAAGTGAAGGCGTCCACTCAAGCAGAGACCTGTAGTAGGGGGGATTTCGAGCCAGGTGGGCAGAGGGAGCACATGTATCCATACCTCCAGGTGAGAGGTGGGGCAATGTGAAGATATAATCCCAATAGAATAAATTTGGGTAGGATCCATTGAGATGGCTTGTCTCATGAATTAGACTTGGCTATGAGCAGCCCAAAATACACAGTAGCAGGAAGGATCGATAGGATTGATGCAGTAATATGTCAGGAAGACAGAAATCAGAGTGACATATGTCAGATAATGGAGCGCAGATCAGAGTTGGTAGCAGTGGAGAGAGTACAGATGCAGAGTCAACAACATCGTAGAGTTTCTAGTAGATAGTGCAGTAATCGATAGCAGTCAAAGACTCTGATGAAATATGCATCATACTGTTTTAGTTTTTTGGAGGCTATTCGGTTTTAGGAGTTGTAGGAGAAAACAACACTAGAGAAGTGTTGCATGCAGAACATTCCAAAGGTACCAGATCGAGATAAATTGAATTCCTTTCTTGTTGAGAGGGAGTGTTGAAATTTGCAATAAGAAAGGGTGAAATGGAAACCAAAAATTGAAACCACAAAATGGAACCCAAAAATGGTAACATATGAGGCTTCTAATTTAACTTTCCTTTAATTAAATTGGAAGAAAAAAATGTAATTTCTTCTCATGACAACTTGTATTAGTTAACTGAGTCGGGAAGGCTTATTTAGCTTAGGAAATTTGAGTTAGTGGTCAAAGAGGAGGCATGTAGAGTTATTCCATCATTTAAGGGGGTCCAGTTACAGTTATTTGTGAGTTTTAATTAGATAACTCAATTAATTGAGTTAAAATCAGTTTAACTAGTTCTAACTTAGAGATGAGCTAGTGAGAGGTCAAGTGAGTTAAATTAGATTTAATTCACAAGTAGTGATCAATCAATTAACTGGTAATTCACTACAAATAATTGTTTCATGTGAGTTATAAGGAAGGCCCAGTTGAGTTTGAGGTTAAAGGGAAGATAACTATCAGTTGTATAATTAGAAAATTGTAGAGATAGTGCATGTAATCAGAAGAAGGCCTAAAATAAATCATTCCTTAATTAGAGAAAATTGTCTTTAAAAGAAGGAATTAAGGCACAAATTTAATCATTTTTTCGGTGAGAATGAGTTGGTGAGACCAAGCAATTAGAATCACAAGTTTTTTCGTGGAGCTTGTGAGAGAAAGGTGTGCAAGAGAAGCTTGTGCACAGGTCGGTAGTGAGATAGTCAACAGAGTGAAAAGGTTTCTTAGGAAGGAAAATAGCATTGTATTGTTTCATGGTCTTGAATTTATGAAATATAAAGTTAATGTGGTTTTGAGCAGTTTCTTTCCCCAGATACATATTTTGTTGTGTGATTGATAATTTATTTCTCTTTCTTATATGTGTGTGCGATCCTGTTTTGTTTACACAAATTTGTAGAGGGATTTATTATCATTTTTTAGTACATCATAAGATCAAATTGAATCTTGTTGGTATAAGATCTATAGAAGGTTCATATGTAGGCACCTAGAGGTTATAGTTATAGCGATCAAAATTGACCATGTGTTACACGAATATGAAACTGACCCAATTATCAATTCCTCTAGTCATAAAAAAAAGAAGCAGAAGAATAAGGTGTCCACAAAATCAGATTTATTATAATTTGGCTCTAATACCATTCTCAAGTTGGCCCTTATCATGGCGCCATTATGTTAGGTGGCCCCAACCAAATAAATATGTGCACGTGCATTCACACACATCCCAAATCTCCAATTTAAAGTGAGACAATCATAAGATTTGATCCATTAATATGTAATTTCGACTTGAGTTCTTGTTTGTATGTATTACATGTTCAAGGTACAACAGTTCATATCACAATTATCCTTTAATAGTTTGAAGTTGGGACTGCTCAACAAAGCTAAATCTTGTCTAACTTTCACTCAAGCAACCTCCTTGTAATTCTTGTTTCTGGGAATAGGTTCGAGTCTTAGTAGAGAGAGTTTCATTTTGTCAACTAATTCTCTCTCCCATGTGTTTGTATTAGTGTAAGTCTAATTTATTTGTAATTTTAAGGTTGAGGTTTTTGGAGGGTATCTTCATCAATGAATAACTTATCTCATCAAAAAATTAGATATGATTACAAAATTCAAAGTTTATGGTCAGTACCCTTTCATATAATTTCCAAAGTTGGATTCTTTTTTGTTGCACATATCATACCATGTCCATTGGAGATATTATTAACCCCCGTAATTTCCTTGCAAGCATGATAAAAAAAAATGATGGACCCATTTCAACCAACATCCACAACAAGAAGGCTTTGTTGAACACTCATAATTCAAGTCAATTCCTTGTTTCCTTCTTCAGCCTCAATCATCTTGAAAAATAGTAGCTGAGTAGGTCCTCCATGATTTTATGTCTATCACGGGGGAGACATTAAGTTGTCTCTCTATATGTACTTTTTGATATAAAGTGAGTTTATATTCTTAAACGAATTTTGTATTTATAAACTTAAAATGTATTTAGGTGGGTGAATTAAAGTTCATTTAATGAATATTAAAGTGTATTTAATATGAGAGGTTAAATGCGAGCCCTAAATCCTATTAAATCATAGCCATTGAAAAATTTAGTTAGAGAAGTTATGGTTAAGTCAATGAGAAATAAAGTACAAAAAGGCATTTAGAGAGGAGAGAAAAGAGAGAAAGTAGTGAAGAAGAGTGTGAGAAAGTTCAATAGAAACAAGATAGAAATCCCAAGAAAGTGAGCCATACAACAACAACAACAAGGGCGCAAAAATCGAGGTAGTTAAAGGGCATGATTTTTTAGGCAATTCGTACAACAAGTTATGTATGACAAGGACTGACTGTAATCAACATATTTTCTTAGGAAACTTCAGACATCATTTATTGTTGTACCTAACCATATAGTATGGATTTCTAGGGCCGTACAACATATAAATAAAGGGCATTATTTTTCAGGAAAAAGACATTTCTTTTGAGGAAAAGGGTTGGTTGATTGTGAGATAAGTATGTATTTTAATTACTAGTTATTTTTTGTTGATTGTATCAATCTTATAAGAAGTGCTAAAGGATATAATATCTTCTCTAGGGTTTCCCATGTTGGGGATTTTTCCTTGGGCATGGCCATGTTGGGGATTTTTCCTTGGGCATGGCCATTCTACCATCAACAACCAATAAAGGGAGTCTTTTTCCTTGTTGTGTTGACTTGTTGCTCCATTGAGCATTGTTTGTATTTATCTCTTTTGTTTATGTTCATGTTTGTAGACACATTTTTATCACTATTTTCAATGCTTTGTTTTGCTTAAGTCTGTCCACTAACAAAACCAATTATCTCTGTGATCCTTTATAGGGAACAACCAATTGTGAAGGAGGTGTTATTTGGTACTCCATTTCCGTGAAAACACTAACACAGAATTGGTGACTCCATTGGTTTCTTTTCTTTGTTTTAATGGTTGTTTTGTAGGACCTCCTCTTTGCATAACCACACAAAAAGGCACTTTGTACCTCTATGGAATTTTTGCAAGATCCCCGGGACCTGTTCTAAGCCTCAGATTGTGAAATTTCATTCTCTTTTCTCGCTCGCGCGACATTTTCTCTAACAGGTGCATCTCGACGTGTCTACATTGGAAAAACACGCGCGGTCACTAGAAAGCAAGAAAAAGCCTTGTATTTTCATTTTATCGTGTGATTGGAAGGCTTTAGTGAATTAAATTCACCTCTACACCGTGTTATTTTCTATTTAGTTTTACCAATGGTTGTGTTAACCATAATTAGTGGAGAAATTAGAGTTTTATTATTATTTTTTATATATGTGCAGAAACACAAATAAATTAATTAGGGAGAAGAGTAAGTGGCCAAATTCCACACATGTTTTTCAAACTATTTTGCTAAACTTTCTACAAATCACATAGTTTAATTAGTAAAGGAGTAAGTGGCCCATCATCCACAAATATTGATACTAAACAAACTATTTTTTAGCTTTGGGACTAGGGCTAAGTGTTAGTATAGAAAGCAAGTAATATCAACTTCCCTTGTGCCTTTAGGCGAACTTGGGTTTGCATATGAATTCTTTCTCAATGCATTTGAATTCCCCATCTCCCTTTAGTTCCACATAGTGTAGTAGGAACGAGTGTAAGCGACCCCTTTTCCATACGTAATTTATATTTTATGCAAGGAACAATCAACACCTAGTGTAATTAGAGGGATATAGTAAAGGATCATCGCATATTCACATCTTATCACACTTTGTATGTTCACTTTGCCACACACTAAGCATTTGTAACCTTTGCATAAAAAGACATCCAATGTTCAAATATTTTTTCGCTTAGCTTACCTTTTCTTACCAATTCACATCCTAAGAAAATTCAAGACAGTTAGAAACAACCATAACTTGAACCAACTAACTCTCCCCACAGGGGTCATAAAAGAATTAATAGTTTAGGTTAGGACCATTGGGGGTAGTCATCCCATAAGTCAACATGGTCATTTTACATCTATGAAACATAGAAGTTTACCTCTAGGGTGCTTAAAATCCTTCAACCATCCCATAGAAAATGATATTTGAGCATAATAGAGACTCAATTCAGAGGGGGTTCATCTTAGGTCTAATGCGTGTGATACTATTTGGAGCTACTTGACCCATCTAGTGCTTAGTACTAATAACTGACTACCAAGAAGCGAAAGACTCGAATTCTCACATGGGACGAAGGTACTTTAGTGGCCAAAATCTAGGACATCCTTTCCCTATAGGTGACAGTGCGAGAAGTACTTGATCCTCATTTCCATTATCTTGGTTGATTCTTCGACTGCTGGAAGGTATCACCAATTCTTTCGGGACATTGCCCCAGGACCCACCAGAAGATATCTACGCAAGGCCCAGTTATTTTGAGAGTGGAAAGGACGATCAGGTCTACATAGGATTTTTTATCATACACAAATAAACAAAAATCATTTTTTTCTTGATTGATCACATAGCTTAATATAAATGAAAATTACCTTTCCATTTTCGCTTTGTTTTATGGATTTCATTATATTTCATTGATTGTGATTCTCTTCCCTGAAAAAATAAAAAGTAATATACACACTAATCGACACCATAGGGGACCCATGACACCCCATCGATATAGGTGTTTCTTAAACCTCCCCCCATTACCGGGAGGTGTGCCATGCCTCTCGACATTTAGGTGTAAAGGACGCCATGCTGCCACCATTATAGGATCTTACTTTATCAGGGAAATTTTGATCGGGACACATCATCGAAAAAATACACCTGTCACGAATCCGCAAGGGTCACCAATCGCTACCTCTTTGCGGAACCCACATACCACTCCTTCAGATAGCCCTAGGAGCACCCATCAGGGTAGTCTTCCTCTGGCCTCACCACAGAGGACCCCTTTGCATATAGCTATTCAAAATAATTTTGCGATGGCAGATAACTCGCAAATACCTTTCTTAGCATCTTTAAATCTTCTAGATTTAAGTAAGATAGTGAATGAACCTATTATGTGTGGCCTTAATTAGTTAGATATGCCCATAAAGCTCCCTTCATACATTCCAAAATTTGAAGGAAAGCAAGGAGAAGACCCAAGAAACCATGTCATTACTTTTCACCTGTGGTGTTCGTCAAATTGTATTATAGACGATACTATTCGACTACGACTATTTCAATGCACCCGTACAGGGCCTGCAGTGAAATGGTACATTGAATGGCCTTCTGCATCATATGGAAGCTTTAGTTCCCTAGCTACATCATTCCTCACATTACTCCAACTCTTGATTCATAATGAATTAGAACTGAAACTTCTCACTTACTTCAAACAAACACCTGCCATACACATATCACACCATATCCATGAATGTTGAAAATGTCGTAGCTTGTGTAAAGCCCATTTTGAAGATAGAGTCCTCTTGGACTTGTTTTTGAGATATATCACATGAAAAATTTCAAAATATGTGGCAAATTCATCCCTGCGCAATGAGGAAGAATCCATTAGAAAAGTTCAAAAACTAGAGCTTATATACACCCAATTTGGATATATCTATCACGTTCTTCCAGACGCCTCATGCCTGCAAACTTATAAAGAGATATCAGGCACATATAATACTGTTGATGGATTGATAGGGTCCTTAACTCAAATTCACCCCAAAACACCTACCAATATCCTGGTTATTCGTTCAGTAGTAAATCATTCTATACTATGAAAAATGCACCACATGTTAGCCACCTATAAAATTTGTTATACCCAAAGGTGGCTAAATCTGTTTTGAGCCTTCAAGGAACAATTTTTATTACCAAAAAAATGTTGGCTCTTGAAAGACTTTTACAAGCCTCATGCCTCTGTCCAGATCCTAAAATTGCTGTTCCCATTTCATACTCTGAAAATTTCTGCTAAAAATCCAAGAGAAAAAACTGCTGAAAAACTTTTCATTTTCCTTTTCCTCCCCACTCCAAAATTAACCTTCACTTTATAAAATCCCCTTTGTTTTTATGAATTTCCTTCTTCCATTCATGAAGACCACTTTATAAGGTTTCAAACTTACCTTACCGAAACCCCCAAATCCATTTAAATCCTTGAGTTTTTTTTATAAAAATCAAAGTTTTATTATTATGGACTTAAGCCCCTTTGGGCCAAGTCCTAAACCACTTCCCCACATATAACCCCGCGCTGGGACCAAGCGCTTAAGTCCCGAGCGCCAATCGCAATAAGAGCATCGGGCGGGTGTAAATCCTTTGTAAACAGCGCAAACCCCCGATGCGATTGTTTTATTACAAACATGCCTGCGACACATCCCGCACCGTTGATTTGTCCCTTAGATCGACGGCGGAGCGCTAATCGCAAGACCCGGCTCAATCGCAATCGGAACATTCAAGTGACACCTCCCGATTGATCGCAAGTCTTTCACCCGAGCTCCGATTTAATCCCAGCCGTTCATCCTTTCCCCTGATCCGACGGTCCTCCGCCAATCGCATGTTTATGTTGCGACCCCTGATTGCACTCTCCCCCCGATTGAGCGCGCACCGTTGATCTTTCGGACGGTCAGCGCTCAATCGCAAGTCTCCTTCCGATCGCAATCGCAAACTGTTTCATCCGACTCCCGATTGAGATCTCCCGATTCAATCTGGGCCGTCCATTTCCCCGCCGATCCGACGGTCAGCGCCTAATCGCTCCATTCCTTCGATCGCTGATCGCAGGTCTTTCTGTCTCCGCTCCGATTCAATCACAGCCATCCATTCCTCCCGCAGATCAACGGTCCTGCGCTAATCGCACCCCCGCCCGATCGCTGATCGCAAGTCCTTCCATCTCCCTCCCGATTCAATCCCGACCGTTGATTGTCCTGCAGATCAACGGCCAGCGCTTAATCGCATTGGAAATTTACATCGCATGGACTTGCCTGCCACCCCTGATTGAGATCCTCCGATTAGATCTGGACCGTCCACGTGTCCAGATCGGACGGTCCAAATCCACCCCGCCTGTTTTCCTCTCCCCGCTCTCCTTTTCCTTTTTGCGCAGATCTCCACCGTTGGATGTTTTCATCCAACGGCTATGCTCCTTTCCCCGCCATCTGAAGCAGTTTAAACCTAAAAACGCAGGATTTCTTTATGAGTTTATGTTTTATGCAGGTTTTAAAGAGTCTTCATCATTATATTAAAGAAAAGCCAGAAGTTGGGAATGACGATTCCCGTGCCTTCGGCCTGTGAAAAGAACCATTCGCAGGGCTTCATTTAAATGTTTGATCGACGTTCCATGGGCGCCGATATCCTAAAAAGCCCTGCGCGGCTCTGCACATTGACAAGACACTGTTTTAATTCAAACACAGTTAAAGATGTCAGTTTTAAAGATAGAGCACATCAAATGAAGATTGAAGACAATTTTTATGGGGATTAAGGCTAAGACAGTTATCAAAAGCCGGATCCTCAATCTAAAACACAGTTTAAAGGAAAACCTAAAGTGTTTAATCAGACAGAAAGCCTCCACTGCCACATCTGAGGCAAATTGATTCCTCAGCTACCACCAAGCCACCTGTTGCCTCAAACCTTTCAGAACAGAAGCCGAAGTTATTACTCGAAGAGATATCTGCCTCCAGCATTACCAAGAAGTAATTTCTGCAAGGAAACCAATGCATAAATATCTGCAGAGTTACTCCAAAGCATACACAAAGCCTCAAAGTCAAACAAAGCTTCCACCGCGCTTTGATATTTATTTTGAAACAGTTAATGTAGTGATCCACCTGTAAATTTCTCCCTTGAGCCTCTCAAAGGGCCGAGAAGTCTTCACTCTGCATTAATTGTCCTTGAGATATTTTGTTAAAATCTCACCTCCTCATCTTCCTATAAGTACTTCTGCATAAGATGAGAAGTTGTTGGTTCCTGTTTGATCACAAGCTGTAATATTGAAACTCTCTGAAATAAATATACAAGTCTGTTGAAGTTGAAGATAATTTGGAGTCTTGGATGTCTGGATGATGTCGTTGCATGTCTGTTCCTGAGAAGGCTCTATCATTGGATCCATGAGCTTGGCTGTTGGTGAAGTGCTCTGAACTGTTAAATTTTTTTTCCTTGTTTTCATTATGTTCCATAATTTCTTACTACAGTAGGCTGAAAGTTTTAGGCTAAGAAATGACTCCTGGAAGCACCTTAGACCAGTTCACCCTTCACTGTTTTATGTTTTCTTCTGCTGAAGTATTTTAGGGGCTTTAAACCTTCTCTCTAATCTTCATGCTCGTTTATTTCCTTGATAGCTCAAATAGTTGGTTTCAGCATGTTATGGTTCTCCCTGCTTGTCTGCCATCACTTGAAAGCCGTTATTGAAATCTCCCTTCGAAGTACCATTGTCTTAGGTTAACCAAAGAGGTCGGTTTTGATCTTGCCCTTTGCCCCTGCTTAAACAGTTGATTTGAAGGTCTTTATAGTTGCAAACACAGATGTTATTTAGGTGTTCCCTCTTCTATGAATGCAATTATCAGTGAATCTTTTATGTTTTCTAAATCCTTTAAAATAAAATATTTGAGGAAATAGGGTGTTCCCCGAATCTTAGATTTCATTTTAGAAGTTGTCTTGAAATCATTATTTTCTTAAAGAATGTTTGTAGAATTTATGGTTAGCCTTGTCTATCAAATATCTCTTTATTGATAAGTCATGTTTCTCAAGTTCCCTTTGTTTAGAATTAAATTTCTTTTTCCAAATCATTAATGTCCATCTCATTCCAAAACAAAGGATCTTGTGGCCAAGTTAGATTTTCCCTTTGATATCCCATATCCCTTGAAGAGTTTGTCATGATCTTATTTTGACTCCATTGCCCAATGAACCAGATATTTCCTCTTTCTGTCTATCTTTCCTAGACCTTTCATATTCTACTGTATCAACTCAACCCAACCAAACAAACATTTGCACGTAATAACTAGTCTAAAATCCATAACCAAAGCAAACAAGATAAACCTTTGCAAACAAATATTTGAGAGATCCCTCTCTGAGAACAGGAGGACTAGATCCTGGAACTCTAAAGATTGGTTCTGATGTTGCCTTGTCTTTTGATTTGCCAAATTGTCAAAACACGGGACACCAACACCACAGACAGGTTACTAACCCCAGACAGCCCGCACCATTGCAAAATGTGGCTAGCAAGGTTAACCAATATCATCCCCCACAGGAAGGAGCATACCTTTCCCCTTTGGCGAACCAATACTAATTTAGGAACATGGACGTAAGATCCTCATCCCAGAATGCGTATGCTAATCAGGGACAAGGAAACCAATACTCTCCTTTCCTCGCAAAAAAATAAAATATACCACCAGTGAAAAATAACGTAGTGGTTGATTTAGTGCAACCCTCCCAAGCTCAACAACAACCGTAATTTGAATAGGGGAATACAAAAAATCCCCCTAATTTTTCTAAGAAAAAACCAAAGAGAAAACTAAAGGGAGATCCTGGATAAGGGGGCAACAATCAACAACACCCCCCGTGAATATAGGTTGGGGGAAACCCCAACCGAAATCAGAACTGGGAACAAACCAACAACAACTCTCAAAGGAAAAAAAAGACCACAAGTCTAAAGAAATATAATTATTGTGCCATATATGGGGAATATGGTCATTATACCCACCACTGTCCTCAACTCCTGGAGTTGAAAATAATTCAGCGTAATAAGGGACAAGGAGGGAAAAAACAACAAACTACAGTAATGCAAGAACCTTACCCCCATCAGGTAGTGGTTAATACTCAACAAAATAAACCACCCCAGCAAAAAAATCCTAGAGGTAACAATAATATCAACTCTAATTGTTATATTTGCATAGCAGGAGAAGGAATTTTCTAGCAAACACGAAATAGAAACTATGAAACTCCCCCAGAGACCAATTCATCTGCCGCAAGCACCAACATGCCTATATCACCATTGACCATTCCTCGGATACCTATAGAGCCTGTTAGTGTTAGTCTATATAGCCTGTCACAAATGATCAAATGGGCTCTTATCATGTCCTATTAGGGTCCCATAGTCAATTTTTTTTTCATTTCATTAGGTCTTCAAGCAAAAAATTGGTCACTGGGTATTAGGTCTAGGACTATTTTCTACTCCTTCCAAAATTTTCACATGTTGGTCCATGTCATCACTCAGCTGAGTGTATCATCATTCAAAGATTAACATCATAATTTTGGTCATCATCATCATGATTTCATTCAGTTCAGTGTCTCCATTAGGTCATTATTATTTCAAGGTCACCAAAACTGTCATTTCATGCATAAAATCTGGTAATTGTAGGAGTGGTAATAGGAAATTTTCTTCAATAAAGTTTTATTTCAAAAATGTAATTTATATTTCTATATGTAATAAGTACTTCATGTTCCTAAAGCTTCATTTCAAGGTTTCAAAGAGATTCAAGGTTCCAAAGAAGCTAAAAAATTTCAAGGTTACAAGTTCACAAAATGCAAGTCATGCCTGGAAAAGACATGCGGGACCCATCCTCACTCAAAAGGAGTCACTTCATGTTTATAAAAAGGAAAAAAGTACAAAAAATAAATGCATTTGCACTCTTTTGCTTTCCTATCATCGAGCTCTCATCCCATATTGGCCAGAAAAACTCAGGTTTTTACCTCTCACTGGAAAAAAAAAGACCTCGTTACGCACTGAGAGGCTACATTGCACTTCTAGAGGAGCTCGCTATGCATAAAAATATTGTGCTGTGCACAGGAGGCCTTACTTTGCATGGGGTGTTATCACTCCACTAGATCTCCGAAGGTTGAGAATGAGACCAACAAAGGTAACCACAGACCGCTTTGACCTAGTAGCTAGCCTTAATAGGAAGGAGAGGGCTCTGTTCATGAGACCACAACCAAATTGACTGGATAATGAATATTTTAGGCTAGGTATAGTAGGCTCTAGGGTTTGATTGATATATTTTGGGTGTTGGATGGTGAATTTGGTCTAGTAAAGACTAGGTCAGGGCACTGAAAATCAAACTTGCAAATATGTGATGGGGCAAGGTAGGCACACACTTTAGCACTTTTAGGTATCTTGGTGAGTGTGAGAGACTGATAGGGTTTCAAAAAGAGAATGGAAATCATGAATTATTTTATATCAGAGGAAAGTGAAATACAACTGATAATTTCTCCAAAACAGGTTATCAAAATAATGAATTCTTCTTATCTAACTTAGAAATCAATCACATTAAGATATGGGCATGAATATGGAGGGAATAATACATTCAAACATTTGAAAAAATAAGAGGAAACACTACTAAAACACATAACACATGAATCCCATCACAATAGCTGCAACTTTGTCTACTAGTTCCTGCCAAAAATGACTGAATACAATAGTGTTCAAAGATCAATTACACAACATCCAACCCTTGCAATGACAAAGTAAATGAAAGATATAGACCAAAAA